>CM066043.1:113070777-113476560 GCA_033557465.1 Ichthyophis bannanicus
CAACAGAACCCTTCCGTGCACCACTGAGACCACTCCTTTTTTTAAATAACTGTTCAGAAAGAAACTCCACACTTAGCTTTGTTAAAGATTGTTTGTAGCCAAGCAACTTCAGCTTGAATAAACAATGCCAGCAGTACAGGAACGACGACGTGCCATACGTTTCGGGTTTGTTTTAAATTTTCTTCCAACCCTGCCTCAGGTCCATCCGATACCGGCAAAATACAAAGCTTCCACATAAAATCTAGGGTAGATCTTATCTTATAAGCTTTGGCGTCTGACGTCAGCCCTAACAAAAGATGAATGGCAACCAATCAAATTCAAAAACATGCAGCCAATAGATAAGTTCCACTGACTCAAGGAACCCTCTATTGGCCCTCTGCATGAAAACTGTGAATTCTAGTCAAATAATAGTATGCCAATCGATCTGTAAATTCAATCCTCTAGGGGTAACAGTATTCAATGAGTAATCCAACGTTGTTCTCGCAACTGTAATCGCTGTTCACGGTCTCCTCCCCTTGGGTCCAAAGGTATAAAGTCCAACACTCGCCAAGGCAGCGAATCGATAGGGTTTCTTAGTTGTTAGAATTCTTAGGAATATGAAGCACTGCTCTAAGGCATACATTTTTAAGTCCTCAGGTGTCTTCTTGTAGGGCTTTTATTGCATATAGTTTGCACCATTTTGGCAACCCTTCCTTGAGGGAGCCACTTCCAGCCTGCCTACAATGCTTCAGAGTTATGGCCTCTACAAATGGACAGAGTATTACAGATGAGGTCACACTAATGGCTTGTAAAAAGACATCACCATCTTTTCTACTGGTTTTGCCTCTAAGTACCTTAACATTCCTCCAAATATGACAGCCCCAAACGAACAAAAGAATCAATCTGTGTTTAACTTTTCGCCATGCATGCCCACTTTTACATCATATAAAAGCTCCAGCAAAAACATTTAAAATTTACTTTTTTTATATTCATTTGATATATGGCCCTTAAAAGCAAAAGCACAGCACAAATAAAAAAAATATGAATGAATAAATAAGTAAGCACACAGTGCAAGAAGAGATTAAAAAAAGGATAGTAGAGAGAGGAAAGGGAAGGTGGAGAGAAGAAAAGAATGGGAGCAAGAGATTAGACAGGTGGCACTACTCTCTAACAACAAGGGTGAGTAGGGGAGAGCAATCAGACAAAGTCAAAGAAAGGAGAGTTCAAAGAGCCAGGTTTTGACTGCTTTCTTAAAACTTAAGGAGATCTCTTGATGAATGCAGATAGGGAGAGAGTTTCAGAGGGATGAGCCCAAACATTAAAAAGACTCAGTTGTGAGAAACGTCAAGACAAAAGTGTAAAGCGGATGGGAGAGAAAATGAGGGGGGCTTGGAAGGAGCGGAGAGATATATGACAGTGTGCAGAGCACAGTGAACCAAGACCAGTATCTTAAATTTGTTATATGCAGTGAAAATGAGTCAATACTGTGATTTCAGAAGGGAAGCAACATGGCCATAATGGCAAGCATTGAGAAGGAGTTTAATGGCAATAGACTGAAAAAGTGGCAAATGTTTGCATTAAGAGAAATGTAGACTGTTTTAACAAGCATTGCAGTAGCTAATGTGGGAAACGACCAGGGCCAGGATCAGAACTCTGAGTTGGTCTGACACAATAGAGAGAACAGAAGGAAGAACAGACTACCGAATCAAAGAGACATTTTACATAAGCTGATAATTTTCATTCCCTGAATCCTGCAAGACCAGTCTAGACACGTTGATTATGTTCCTTTGCCAGCAGGTGAAGGCAGACTTGAGCAACTTTCAGTGATGTCAACTTGGTATATCTACTGGTGTAGCACTGAGAGAAGGAAGTATGGCACTTCCCAAGTAGTAAGAGAGACTCAGAAAAAACTACCAGCATTAATAAACAACAATAAATTGCAATAAACATCTGGAACAACATTTCGCCTTCTTACCGTAAATAACTCTGCTTCAGACATAGAGACTAACAAGGCAATTAAGAAGCAGCATGGCTCCTAATCCTTTAGGAGAGGTCATCCAGGGCGAGTTCTGGACTAGTTTTGCAGGACTCAAGGAAAGAAAATTCAGGCATGTAAAATTTATCATCTTGCTAGACCAGTCCAGATGAGTGGAATGTACCCAAGCAGTCAGGACCCATGGTTGAAGAAGATTCCACTCTGGACCGAACTGCTCTGCCAAAGGCTCCATCTGCAGAGACTTCCACATACAAACAGAGATGCTTCACAAAGGTGCCCAAAGATGGCTAGTTAACAGTCTTATAAATATCCTCTGGAAACACAGAGACAGACTCAGCCCAAGAGGTGGCCTATGCCCCAGTGAATTGAGCTCCAACTCCCTCAGGCACACATCTTCCAGCCAAAAGGTATGCTGAACCAAGAGCCTCCTTAAACCAGGGAACAGAGAACTTGATTGCTGCCTGTCCTTTTCCTGGACCACTGAAGGGTACAAAGATGACATGAGCGACTAAAGGAATCAGTAACCTCCTGGATATTTAAGCAAACACCCTCCTCACATCTAACAGACAGAGAGAAGTCCAGCCAAAGATCTTCCTCAGAGAAAGAGGGGAAGACATAGGTCTGGTTAAGGTAAAAAGGAGACAGCATTTCTGAAGGAAGGACAGGTCTGAAAGGAGACAGAAGCAGTCATGACTACCAACCAAAAAAAAAAAAAAAGACTGCATACAGGACAAGGCTTGCAACTCAGATAGCCACCTAGTGGATACAGCAGTTACCAGAAAACTACCTTGAGCCCATTTATGCTGCTTCTCTCAAAGATTTGCCCCTCAAAGCATGGCCCTTTCAGCATCTTCAACATCAGAACAGAGAACACTGAGGGACAGATCTGCTTCACTCCCTTAAGGAAACAGGAGACATGAGGGTGCACAGCCAAGGACATCCCTTGAATGCGCCCACAATAGTAAGCTAGGGATGTTAACTGAACCTGGAGAGAGATCGAGGCTAGCCCCTGGTCCATAGCAGGTTGCAAAGAGGATAAACGGCCACTATCTCTGCTTATTGGTCCCCAGTGCTCGAGAACACCATCTCTCGAAAACCCTCCAAAAGTATCATTTAAACCAAGGAAGAAGATGCCCGAGGAGCATTCCACTACTACCCCAGAATAACCCTTTTTGGGCAGCCTATGCTCTTCAAGGACCAAGGCATAAGCAAGAAGGAAGCAGGATCTTCCTTTACTATGGGCACCTGTTGCAGAGGTCCTCTCTCCTATGGCAACACAAGGACCCTATCCACAGGCACCACAGATCAGCATGCCATTTATTTATTTAGCTATTTTTCTATACCACTGTATCTGAGAGCCACAGCGGTTAATGTGAAACAATACAGCTCAACAGGACTTTACAAAGAACAAAAAATAACAATTGAACAATTGCAAAGCCAGTGCAAAATCATTAGGATCACCAGGCTGGGGTGATACCGAATCCTATGCAGAAGGCAGCTTATCAAGGGGGAAAGACATACAGGAGTCCCTCCAAGGGCACGCCTGCAGCAGGTGCATCTAAGTCAATTGTCGATAAGTCCTTCCTGCAGCCGAAAATGTCTCCACTTCGGCATTCTCGCAAGTTGCCATCAAGAAGAATACTGGAAGGCCCCATCTTTGCACTATGAGGTTGAATGCACAAAGGCTTAACTACCACTCGCCAGGAACACAGTGTTCAAACTCAAGAAGTCAGCCTGCATGTTATCGATGCCTGCTATGCAACCATCACATTAAGTGATCCTGATCTGGGAGAAAGGAGGGGTATGGTTGCAATGCAGAGAACAGGGAGATTACAGAGACAGCAGATGACTGTTAAAGTGGTGCATGTGTGCCCTGGTCCAAGGTGCCAGTTCCAGGGTCAACATCATGAACTTTATGAGTTGGAAGCAGTGTCCAGCCTGGGGAACTGACCTGAGCACAAATGCCCCGAGATGGCTCTGTAGCTTGAGACACCTCTCCGGTATGAGAAAGTGAGGGAATCAGGCTGTTCTTGGGATAGATCCCTTGTCTAAGCAGAAATGCCATCCCACCACTACCATGACTTTGAGAACATGATAAGGGCAGTGGCCAGGCCAAACGGCAGAGTCCAAAACTGGAAATGGTAGTCCAGGACATATAGAAAGAAAATCGATGGTGTTGCTCTGAGAAGGGAATAGGACATATGCTTTGGCAAGATCCAGGGAGGTGAGAAACTCCTCTTGCCGGACTGACCCGATGGTCTCCATGTGGAACTCTGAACTTGGCACTGCCTGCTTTTAGGCCCCCGTTAGACCAGAATTCCCTTCTTGGGTACAAGAGATAGATAAAACAGCACCCCTACTCTGTGGAGGGCACAGCAGAATAGTCTGTAACTGCAGAAGGCACTGTCGTTTTTCTTCTATTGCCACCCGCTTGAGCAATGAGCCACAAGGAGACTTCATTAAGTCGACCCATAGCAGCACTGCAAACTCCAGTGTATAACCCTAACTGAGGATCTCAAGGAACCAGTGGTCTGACATAATAAGGGGTCATACCGAGAGAAATAAATGGAAACAACTGAATTTCAGAAGGGACCTTTATAGTTTTCGTTATTTAATTTCTTGATATACCGTCCAGGCAGAAAGGCATTAGAGCAGTTTACAAATGCTACAAGCAGGTACTGGATATATTCCCTCGTCCCCGAAAGGCTCACAATCTACATGTGTACCGGAGGCAACAAGGATTAAGTGGCTTGCCTAAGGCCACAAGCAGAACCTATAGAACTCAAGACCCCAATCCCTCTGGCCCAAGATTGCTGTCCCCAAGTGGGAATCAAACCCCCAGCCTGAGGTAACTTGTCCCAACCACTAGGCCACTCCTCCCTGCTGGATTTCATTATGAGGGGGATTGCTGACTCCTGCAGGGGCCACCACCGAATCTCACAGATATCAAGAGTCTTGAAAGGACTAACCTTTCTTAGGCTTAGGCCCATAAGATGACTAGGTCCAATATGTAGTCCTAGTAGTCTGAGGGCATCACCATGCTCCATGCAAGGCACTTCTAGTCCCCTAGGTTATCTTCCAGAAGCCTCCGAGGGTGAGCTTCAAAGGCCTTTCACAAGCTTCTCCAGGTCCTCCTCAAAAGAGTAACTTGCCCCTAAAGCGGAGCTTGCTCAAAGGCAGCATCAGTTGACCAACGCCAGTGCCAAAGTCATTGCCAAGTCACTATACTACTACCATAAACTTAGAGGAGATGCTGATCAAATAATGCCCAGCCAGTTCACTATTTATTTGTTTCTCTTATTTATAAAATTGTTACTAACATTTATTTTATATTTATTGTGCACCTACTATTCCTTTTTTCAGTTTGCTATGTGCAGTTGGTATTTGTCCCTTTACATTCTATCCTAAGGCAAAAGCCATAAAGCATTCTTAAGGCAGGCCTCTACGCACTTATGAGACTCCTTGAGCACAGTATTCACTTCCACCTGCAGGACCAGGAGAGTTCCATCAATAGTGGGCTGAGGAAAGTGTGTGAGGAAAGGGCAAATGGATAGATTTGCATTTGGAAATGTCAAAATAAAGTTGATTGTCATGGAACCATCTTCAAAATGCTTGGAGACATAAAAGCAAGGGGACAGTATCACTATTTTAAAATGTTTTATATAACAGTTCTGTTACCCTGTTATTAAGTTTTAATAAACCATAAACCACTGGAAAGGGAGTTGACTCAAAAAAGGATCTGGATGTTGTTGGTATATATATAGGTGCTGCAACCAAAGGACTGGTTCAGAAGAGGAAGAGGGGCCAGAAATATGTTAGAGAGGGTTAGGGTAATAGGGAACCCCACAAGACTTTGGGAAAAGAGTTAGACAAAATCTCAAATGTATCCATTTAGATAGCAGAATTGAGAACGATGCTGTTGACAGCGAGTTTCTGAAAGCAGTGAAAAAGAGGAGAACAGCAAACAAGATCAAAAACAGAGAATAGGTTCAAAGAGACAGAGCACCAAACTACATTGCTCAGCTGCTGTCCTAATTTCAGCAAGCACAGCAGTAAAAAACTATTCTGTGATTCAAACAGAAACCAGCCTGTTTAGGATGAAGAGCCAAGGACTTATCCATGTACGGCACAAGTTGCCAGAGAATTCTTCTCTTTCTAGGATACCGGGGGGGGGGGGGGGGGAAGGGGAGGAAAGAAAAATTGGATGGGAGCACAAAGGGTCAGAAGACACCAAATGAACTTTTTTTTCAATAGAGGGAAAAATGATAATTACACTTACCTGGTAATTGTAGTTCCTTGAGTGACGACAGTTCAGTCCTCTACTTCTGGGTTGTCAACCTCCTCCTGCAGCTTGGAGACTGGCATAACAGAATCATGACCTCACTGGATATAGCCTGCTGATCTCTCTCCTCCATCCCAGTGTGAACTATTAACAAAGCAGACTCAAAGGAGCAACAAATAAGTAGCTATAACTAACCTGGAAACCTAACGCAAATTAACACTGAGACTATGAAAACCTGCAGACAAGGCTTTCTTACACCCTTCACTGCCATCTATAGAACTAATCCTATTGAACCAATCAGAGCGAGAACTGACCTACCTGTAGCAGACGTCCTTCGGCCAGAAACAAACCATCCCTCCTGTAATGAAAAAAACTCTGGGTGGGATCGAGGACTGAACTGTCGTCACTCAAGGAACTACAATTACCAGGTAAGTGTAATTATCATTTCCTTATCGTTCCTCCAGTTCAGTCCTCTACTTCTGGGATGTAGCAGAGCAGTAATCAGTGGGAGGGACCTTTCCAGCCGGCTTGCAACACCGCCGACCCGAAACAGGCATCCTGAGTCGCTGCGACATCGAGACGGTAATGCTTACTGAACGTATGCAAAGACGACCACATCACCGCCCTACAAATTTTACTTGGAGGGACCAAACCGTGTTCCGCCCATGAAGACACCTGCGCTCTAGTAGAATGAGCTCGCAAACCCACAGGTACCGCTCTACCGAGAAGAATGTAGGCGAACGCAATTGCTTCCCGGATCCATCTAGCAATGGAAGCCTTTGACGCCGCTTCTCCCTTGCGAATACCCCCGAACAACACAAATAACCTATCCGATTTGCGAAAAGACTCCGTAACCTTCAAACAGAGTTTCAGCGCTCGCCTAACGTCCAGACAACGCAAACTGCGATCCAGATCATTACCTTCTAAAGGAGCCTAGAACTGCTAAGCACACGACCGACTCAAGTGAAAAGGAGACAGCACCTTAGGCAAAAACGACGGAACTGTGCGCAGAACCACCTTTTCCTTTGAAAATGATAAAAACGGCTCCCGCAACGACAACGCTTGTAGCTCCGAAATGCGTCTAGCAGAGCAGATCGCCACTAGAAACATGGTTTTCAACGTTACGTCCTTGACCGACGACCGACGCAACGGTTCAAAGGGCGACTTGGACAAAGCTGTCAAGACCAAATTAAGATCCGAAGGCGGAACTGTCACCCTCCGGGACGGCCGCAACCTGGCCACCGCCTTAAGAAAACGCACCACATAAGCATGAGCTCCGAGACCTACACCTTGCACCTTGCTGCGATAGCAGGAAAGAGCGGCCAACTGCACTCGTAAAGAACTGGCCGCTAGACCTCTCTCAAAGCCGTCCTGCAGAAAGCTTAACACAGAACGGACGGAGACCGAGGATGCCCTAATCTGTTGCTGCGAGCACCAATCCTCAAAAATACGCCAAACTCTCACATATGCCAAAGAAATGGACTGCTTCCGAGCCCTAAGCATCATAGCAATGACGGACGCTGAATAGCCTTTCTTCCTCAGGCGAGCCCTTTCAATGGCCATACCGTAAGCGAAATGGATGATGAAATGCTCAAAGAAATCAAGGAAGCTAACAAAAGTTAGAGTGCAGTAATAATAATGGGTGATTTCAACTACCCTGGTATCGACTGGGTCAGTGTCACGTCAGGACATGCTAGGGAGATAAAGTTCCTAGACGAAATTAATGACTGCTTCTTGGAGCAGCTGGTTCATGAACCGACCAGAGGGGAAGCCATATTAGACCTAGTCCTTAGTGGAACACCAGATCTAGTGCAAGAGATAAGGTTGTTGGGGCCACTTGGCAATAGTGATCATAGCATGATCGCCTTTGATTTAATTAGTGGAGGAGGAATAGTAAGGAAATCCACAGTACTACCTTTTAACTTTCGAAAGGGAAACTATGATAAAATGAGGAAAATAGTTAAAAAACTAAAAGGAGCAGTTGCAAAGGTTAAAGACGTACATCAGGCTTGGCTGTTGTTCAAAAATACTATCTTGGAAGCCCAGACCAGCTGTATTCCACGCTTTAAGAAAAGTGGAAGGAAGTCCAAAAAACTGCCAGCATGGTTTAAAGGTGAGGTCAGAGAGGCTGTTGCCAAAAAAGCATCTTTCAGGAAATGGAAAAAAGAGCCAAACGACGAAACCTGGAAACAGCACATGCACTGGCAAGTCAAATGCAAGGCATTGATAAGGCAGGCAAAGGGAGAATTTGAGAAGAAGCTTGCTGCGGAAGCAAAAACGCGAAGTAAAGACCTTTTCAAGTACATTCGTAGCAAAAAACCTGTGAGTCAGTTGGTCCATTAGATGATAAAGGGGTTAAAGGAGCACTAAGAGGCAACAAGGTGATAGCAGAGAGATTGAATGAATTCTTTGCTTCAGTCTTTACTGAGGAAGATGTAGGGATGTTACCCATGACTTAAGTGGTATTTAAAGGTGCGGAAGAATTGAAGGAAATATCGATACATCGGGAAGATGTATTACAACTATTAGATAAACTGAAGAGTAGCAAATCACCTGGGCTGGATGGTATACATCCAAGGGTGTTGAAAGAACTGAAATACGAGATTGCAGACCTGCTATCAGTAATCTGTGAACTATCATTAAAATCATCTCTAATACCTGAAGATTGGAGGATCGCCAATGTAACACCAATTTTTAAAAAGGGTTCCAGGGGTGATCCGGGAAACTACAGACCGGTGAGCCTGACATCAGTACCGGGAAAAATGGTAGAAACCATCATAAAGAATAAAATTACTCAGCATGTAGATAGTCATGACCTAATGGGAGACAGCCAACATGGCTTTAGACAAGGAAGATCTTGTCTTACTAATCTGTTATGTTTTTTGAAGGAGTGAATAATCAGGTGGGCAAAGGTGAGTCGGTTGATATTGTGTATCTGGACTTTCAGAAAGCCTTTGACAAGGTCCCTCATCAGAGACTTTTGGCAAAACTAAAGAGTCATGAGATAGGAGGCAGTGTACTATTGTGGATCAGGAACTGGTTAAAAGATAGAAAGCAGAGGGTAGAGCTAAATGGCCAATTTTCCCAATGGAGAAAGGTGAATAGTGGTGTACCCCAGGGATCTGTGCTGGGTCCGCTGCTTTTTGACATATTCATAAATGACCTGGAAAGTGGAATAACGAGTGAGGTTATCAAATTTGCAGATGACACAAAACTATTTAAAGTTGTTAAAACCCAAGAGGATTGTGGAAAATTGCAAGAGGATCTTGATAAATTGGAAGACTGGGCATCAAAATGGCAGATGAAATTTAATGTGGACAAGTGCAAGGTTATGCACCTAGGGAAGAACAACCCAAACTATGGTTACACGATGCAAGGTTCCACATTAGGAACCACCACCCAGGAAAACGATTTAGGCATCATTGTGGATACCATGTTAAAACCCTCGGCCCAGTTTGCTGCGGCAGCCAAGAGAGCAAATAAAATGCTAGGTATGATAAGGAAAGGAATGGAAAATAAAACAAAAGATATTATAATGCCTCTATATCGTTCCATGGTGAGACCGCACCTTGAATATTGTGTGCAATTCTGGTCGCCGTATCTTAAAAAGGATATAGCGTTTTAGAAAAGGTTCAGAGAAGAGCCACCAAAATGGTAAAGGGGATGGAAGGATACTCCTATGAAGAAAGGCTAAAAAGGTTAGGGCTCTTTAACCTGGAAAAGAGACGGCTGAGGGGAGATATGATAGAAGTCTATAAATTAATGAACGGAGTGGAACGGGTAAACGTAGATCGACTGTTTACCTTATCAGAATATAGAAAGACTAGGGGACATGCAATGAAGCTACAGGGTAAATTATTTAAGACTAATAAAAGAAAATATTTTTTCACTCAACGTGTAATCAAACTCTGGAATTTGTTACCGGAGGATGTAGTAAAGGCTGTTAGTGTAGCTGGGTTTAAAAAAGGTTTGGACAAGTTCCTGGAGGAAAGGTCCATAAACCATTATTAAGAAGGGACCCAGGATATCAATTCTTGAACCAATACAAGCATTGTGGAACCTGTGTCCCTTGGGGAAACTGCTAGGTACGTATGACCTAGATTGGCCACTGTTGGAAACAGAATACTGGGTTTGATGGACCTTGGTCTGACCCTGTATGGCATATCTTATGTTCTTTTGTTCTTAATCAATCCACCTGAGGCATGAAGAGAGGGCCTTGCAGTAGCAAATCCGCCCTTGCAGGCAGCCGCCACGGTTGTCTTTTCAGAAGTCGCACGAGATCGGCGTACCACGGTCGTCTCGGCCAATCGGGCACTACCAGAAGCACCCTCCCAGGGTGAGCTTCGATTCTTTGAATCACGCGACCTATCAAACCCCATGGGGGAAAGACATATAGGAGCCCCTAGGTCGGCCACCTCTGCAACAGCGTGTCTATGCCCTCTGACATTCTTTCCCGTCTCCTGCTGAAGAACCGTTCGACCTTTGCTGACTGAAAGGTTGCCATTAAGTCCATTATGGGCGTCTCCCAGCGAACCTGAAGTTGAGCAAAGACTTCGGGGTGCAATTCCCACTCTCCTGCATCTAGCCGAACCCTGCTGAGGAAATCTGCCATGATATTGTCCTTTCCTGCAATGTGCGCCGCCGAAATTGCCGTCAACCGACTCTCCACCCAGGCGAACAGCAAATCAGACTCCTCCTCCATCGCTGCACTCCCTGTGCCGCCCTGGCGATTGATGTAGGCGACCGTCGCAGAGTTGTCGGACAGCACCCGAACCGGGTGACCTATCACCAAGTCCTCGAACGCCTGAAGAGCTCTGGCAACTGCTCGAAGTTCCAGCCGATTGATAGACCAAGCTGCCTCTATCGGACTCCAGAACCCCTGCGAGAACCTGGTCCCACAATGGGCCCCCCAACCTGCGAGGCTAGCGTCCGTCAACAACAGGAGCTACTCCGGCTGCTCCAAGGGCATTCCGGCCGCCAACGACGACGGAAGAAGCCACCACCGAAGAGACTGCCTTACTTTGTGCGGGCACGGCAGCCGTTTGCTCAAAGGATCCGCCTGATGAGACCAACGGCGAAGCAGCATCCTCTGAAGAGGCCGCATATGCACTTGGGCCCAGGGCACCGCCTCCAGAGTCGCTGCCATTGTTCCCAACACGCAGAGATAAAACCATGCCGACGGCGCCGAGCCCTCGCGAAGAGCCCTCGCTCTCTTGAGTGGCAAAAAAGACCTGACCCTTGCGAGTGTCGAACTGAAGTCCTAGATACTCGAGAACTTGAGAAGGCTGAAGGTGGCTCTTGGCTGGATTGACCACCCAACCGAGACTCTGCAGCAACTCCACAACTCTGTTACCTGTATGCTCTCTGCTTCAGATTTCGCCCGAATCAACCAATTGTCGAGATACGGATGGACCAAAATTCCTTCCTTGCGCAACGCCGCCGCCACTACCACCATAATCTTGGTGAACGTGCACGGTGCCGTTGCCAGACCGAAGGGCAACGCCTGAAACTGGTAGTGACCCCAAGGAAAGGCGAACCGTAGAAACTTCTGATGTGCCTCCCGGATGGGTATGTGCAAGTAGGCCTCCGTTAGATCCAACAGACGTTAAGTACTCTCCCTGACGCACCGCCACAATGACCGAGCGCAAAGTTTCCATGCGGAAATGCGGCACCCGCAGGCAACGATTGACGCCCTGGAGATCTAAAATGGGCCGCAATGCTCCTCCTTTCTTTGGCACCACGAAATAAATGGAGTAGCGACCCAAACCGTACTCTGCCCTCGGGACGTCTACGACCACCCCTAACCGCAACAACCTCTCCAAGGTGCTGCGGATCACCAGGGTTCTCTTTTGACCCCTGCAAGGGGACATGGCAAAGGCGTCCCGCACCGGGCATGCCATCTCTAGCGCATATCCCTGCTGAATAATCTGTAACACCCACTGATTGGAAGTGATGAGGGTCCAATCAGAAAGAAACTCCCGCAACCGCCCGCCTATGAAAGTTTCTTCTGCCGGAACCCGCCTCATGTCATTGCGCTTTGCGAGCGGAAGTCGCGGAACTGGTGGAGAATCCTCCGTTAGCTCCACGGAAGCCCCGAAAGCCCTGGGAGCGAAACAGAAACCAGCCTCATTGGAAAGATCCGAACCGTGTAGGCCAAAACCTCCGGAAATCGTGACAGTTGCCTCTAAAACTCTGACCAGATTTTCCTTGTTTCGGTTTATCCTCCGGAAGTCTACCAGACTTAGATTCCCCGAGATCCTCTACCAACTTATCCAGATCTTCTCCGAACAGCAACTTCCCTTTGAACGGCAGCTTAGTGAGTCGAGACTTGGAAGAACCGTCCGCCGCCCAATTCCTTAACCAAATAGATCTGCGGGCGGCCACTACGGAAGCCGTGCTATTCGCAAGCGCTCTGATCAAATCATAGCACACGTCCGATAAATACGCCGCCCCGGACTCCAGGCGCCCAAGCTCCTTGAGCTCCTCGAGATCCAGTTGCGGCGAGAGCCGCAGCCGCTGCACCCAGCGCAAACAAGCCCGTGCCACCCAGGCCCCACAAATAGAGGCCTGTAATGAAAGCGAGTCCACCTCAAAGGTCTGCTTCAGGAAACCGTCCACTCTACGGTCCTGAGCATTCTTCAATGCAGCGCTGCCCTCTACCGGACTAGTAGTCTTCTTCGTAACCGCCAACACCACCGCGTCCACTTGCGGTGCGCGGAATCTTTCCTTATCCTTGTCGGCCAGAGGGTAAAGCCTATTCATAGTGCGCACACCTCTAAGCCCTTCCTCTGGCCGGTCCCATTCTTCCTGAATCATCTGGTCGACCACTCTATGCACCGGGAACACCACCTGTGTCTGCCGAACCGCCTGAATAACAGGGTCTTCCACCTCGACCTCCGTGGATGCCGGCGTAGCGAGATTCAACATTTGCATCGACTCCGTGATCAAGGCCGGAAGCTCCTCTCGCCGGAAGACCCTAATGATCTTAGCTTGATCCTCAGGTTCCAGAATCTCCCCTTCTTCCAGATCCTGCGTAACCTCTTCATTCTCCCAGTCAGCCTCCTCGTCTTCCAGCCAGTCGCCTTCTGCCACCGACGCAGAATGAGTCTTAGCTCTCTTAGGCGCCGATGGTCCCTCGCCCCCTTCGGCCAACCCCGCCATCGGAGTAGCCGGCATCGGGAGCGGGGACTCTCCTGGCATCTTACCCTGACGCCGCAAACAAAAGGCTTGGTGCATCATTAAAATAAACTCAGGACAGAACTCCCTGAGAGCCAAGGACTGCGGCTCTGGCAACGTTGCCAAGGACCCGGGCTGTTCCTCCAACGGGGCCACCTGCCCGGGCGGCCGCAGGGGCTCAGGTAGCGCCCCTTGCGCCTCTGGGGACTCCTTAAAGTCCATTTGCTGTTCCACTGTGGATGAAAGACGCACAGCCACGGCACACTCCGGAATCCACTACCATGCCTCTCCGCGTACCACAGACAATGTACTGAGGCCTCCCTGCCATGAGGCGAATGAGGCACTCCTGCTTGTACCTTCTCTGTATTGTTTACCTTAAGGTATTGTATGTCGCCTCTGTTCTTTCCTTTTTTTTTTAAAAACCAAAGAAGGCACAGCGAACTCACAAGAGAAATCCCTCTAAGTATCCAGAACTTAATCAGCCAGAACTCCCCTCCTGTGCGTGGGAATCCAGCTGACTGCAGCGTTGGGTATAGCCGCCGCGAAAGAGCCCCCCCCCCTCACTCAGCGGCTCACCTAAAATCAAAATAAAGTAAACCGAAGAAAAGAACTCAAAATAAAACCAAATCAACTAAAATAAAGAAACTAAAGATGAAATGGCAGCCGAAAACGCTCCGGTTCCCTCGCTGTGCTTGAGCCACGCAGCTTCCCGTGCCGCACAAAATGGCCGCAGGGAACCTCGGAGATGAAAAAAAAAAAAAAAAGAGCGCGAAATAAGAGGCCGGCCAGGGCTCTAACTGTTAACGGAGCTCCCTCCCCTGCACTACTGCAGCCTGAAACTGGTGAAGAGCTGACCGGCCAGGTCTGCAAAACACGCGATCTGCCCCGTAGCCTCAGAAAACTTAAGTTTAACACTCCGGCTGGTCAGGAGCACAGCTGGGGTTCCAGAGCCGCGCACTGCAGCCTCCGCAGCTCCGTACAACAACCCCCTTCAAGAGAGAGCTCTGCCCCATAGTGTCTGGGGGGAAAAAAAAAGAGATCCTCCGGCCACCAGCAGGCTTAAAATCCTCTGCCGTTTCTTCCACTCTAATTCATATGGCAGGTAGGGAGCAAGAAAAAATACCAAACAGGTTTCTCTCCTTTAAAAAAGAAAGTAAACTACCCCAAAAGGATCCAAAATTTGGTATGCCCAATCCAAAAGCACCCAACTACACTAGTCCTACACCTTCCTTATCTGTTCCTCAAGAGAGCCTCCACTAAGGCTCACAACGTCCTCCTGCTGCATGGAGACTGGTCACACTGGAATGGAGGAGAGAGATCCGGAGGCTATATCCAGTGAGGTCATGATTCTGTCATGCCAGTCTCCAAGCTGCAGGACGTGGTTGACAAACCAGAAGTAGAGGACTGAACTGGAGGAACGATATGGAACAGCATGTTTCCAGACGTCTGGAACGATACCGTAGGTACATAAGATGAAAGGAATGTTCATAAACCGCCGAGTCCACATCACAACAGGCAAACCTGTGATCTCTTTCAATGCTTCTAGTCTTGAAGGACTATCAAGAAGGACTGCTACTGCTGGGAATAAATCTGCACTTACAAGTATTTACCTGCTGGGAAATGCTCTAAATCTTGGAGTAAAGGGAATTCTTTGGGTTAAAGCTGATAATTAAACACTGAATTAAAATTCACAGATTAGACTTTAGGAAAACTAACTTTGCCAAGATGGACCAATACCTCAGGGAGTCATTAGTGGGATGGGAACAGCTGGGGGATGTAGAAAAAATATCCCCTTTCAGTTTTGCCCAGTTTAAGGGCAACCAACCTTTTTATTAAAATTGTAAATAAAGGTAAAAGGAAAGGGAGACCGTTATGGTTTTCGAAAGAAGTAGCTGAAAAGATGAATAAAAAGAGGGAGGTCTTCATGAAATACAAGAGATCACAGAGAGAGGAAGACAAGCATCTATATTTGGAAAAACTTAGAGAAGCTAGCAAAGTAGTCAGGAAAGCAAAGATTCAAAAAGAGGAGGAAATAGTCAATGCAATAAAATGGGGGAATAAGACATTTTTCAGATATGTTTGGTAACCACATTCAAGCTCATACATGACATAGCACCCTCATTCCTCTCAACACTGGTCAACAAGCAACCAACCAACAGAGACAGGAGAACTATCAACTCTGACACACTACAAGTTCCTAATAATATCAGATCAGTAAAAGCAAGCACCAGCAACAAAGCATTCTCATTCTCAGCCCCGATAACCTGGAATCATCTACCACATGAACTGCGAGCTATAAAAGACATAAATGACTTCAGAAGGAAAATAAAAACCCATCTTTTTAAATGTCACTATAACCTGATGTAAAAGTGACACCATGATGCCGACCTGTGTAAATGTAATTATTAGAGAACTGTAAATATGTAAATATTGTAAACATAACTTTTGAAGTGTCTAACCCTGCATGCTGTGCCGAACCCAAAATCTATGTATATATGACCCAATTTTCCTGTCCTGATTTGACATCTCCCAAATTGGTAATCAAACCGCTGCTGATCGCTGGAAGTAGCGGTATATAAGTGTAAACTAAATAAATAAAAATAAATAAATGATAGTGAGAAGAGGAAGGGCAAAAGTGGTATTGTCAGACTCAAGGGTGAAGGGGAGGAATATGTAGAACATGACGAAGATAAAGCAGAATTGCGTAACAAATATTTCTGTTCTGTGCTCACAGATGAAGAACCAGGAGCAGGACCTCAGAAAATACCCACAAACAGGAACAGAAGCTAGGGGCATCTTGAACAATTTTCAGAAGACTGTTCGTTAGAAACTAGCTAAACTTAAAGTAAAAGTGATGGGACCGGATGGGATACACCCTAGAATACTGAGAGAACTTGGGGACGTTCTAGCAGCTCCACTAACTGACCTTTTCAATGCCTCGTTGGAGTCGGGAGTGGTGCCAAAGGACTGCAGAGAGGCTTATGTGGTCCCTTTACACAAAAGCGAAAGGATGGGGTTGAAAACTACAGGCCGGTTAGTTTAAACTTTGGTGGTGAGTAAATTGTTGGAAATGCTGCTGAAAGAGAAAATAGTGAGATTTCTGGAGACCAGCAGATTACAGGATCTGAGGCAGCATGGATTCACCAGAGGCAGGTCTTGTCAGACAAATCTGATTGATTTCTTTGACTGGGTTACCAGGGAGTTGGACAGAGGGAGAGCCCTAGATGTGTTGTATTTAGATTTCAGTAAAGCCTTTGACACCGTTCCTCACAGGCGACTTATAAACAAACTGAGCACCCCTAGGGATGGACCCTAAAGTTACTGCTTGGGTTGGAAATTGGTTGAGTGGGAGGCGACAGAGGGTACAGGTAAATGGAGCTCACTCCGAGGAGAAGGAGGAGGTTACCAGTGGTGTGCCCCAGGGATCTGTCCCTTGGTCCGATTCTTTTTAACATCTTTGTTAATGATATAGCGGAAGGGCTGTCCGGTAAGGTTTACCTCTTTGCGGACGATACCAAAATCTGCAATAGAGTAGACACCCAGGAAGGCATAGATAACATGAGGAGGGATCTAGCTAAGCTTGAAGAATGGTCTAGAATTTGGCAGCTGAGATTTAATGTTAAAAAATGCAAGATCATGCATTTGGGCTGCAGCAATCCAAGGGAGCAATATAGTATAGGGGGTGAAGTACTTTTGTCCACTAAAGAAGAGTGGAACCAAGGTGTGATTGTGTCCGATGATCTTAAAGTGGCTAAACAGGTAGAAAAGGTGACAGCAAAAGCTAGAAAGATGCTTGAGTGTATAGGGAGAGGAATGGTTAGTAGAAGAAAGGAGGTGATAGTACCTTTGTATAAGTCTTTGGTGCTTCAGGTACTAATTGCTCTATGATAACTATCATTCAACGTGTTTCCACGATGAATGATAGTTATCATAGAGCAATTAGTACCTGAAGTGTTATTTCATTTTGCTCTGCAAGGACCGTTTATAATATTGTAAGTCTTTGGTGCAACATCATTTGGAGAATTGTGTGCAATTCTAGAGACCGCACCTTCAAAAAGATATAAACAGGCTGGAGTCTGTTCAGAGGGTGGCTAATAAAATGGTTAGTGATCTTCATTATAAAGCATCTGAGGATAGACTTAAGGATCTTAATATGTACACCTTAGAGGAAAGGTGGGATAGAGGTGATATGATTGAGATGTTTAAATACCTCTGTGGCATAAATGACAGGAGGAGAGCCTCTTTTGATTGAAAGCAAGCTCTGCTACAAGGGGTGAAAGGGGATAGACTCAATAGTGATATGCGGAAATATTTATTTACGGAAAGAGTGATGGATCTGCGGAATAGTCTCCTAGTGGAGATGGTAGAGATGAGGACAGTATCTGAATTCAAAGAAGCAGGGGACAAACACAGAGGATCTCTAAAGGAAAACAGGGGACTGTTGTAATGGTTGATATGGAAGAACAGACTAGATAGGCCATGTGGTCTTTCTGTCGTCGTGTTTCTATGTTTATTCCCACCCCACCCCACTCTCCCCGGCTCCCACTGACCCCAGGCATAATCCTTGATTTATAGCCTTCTAAACTAGTTAAAAAGGAAAAGCGCGATCTTACTGACGATCAGATTTAACAGATTATCTTCATCAGCAAGTTATTAGGCCTTAGGAGTAAATTAATTAAGTCCTTGCAATTTACTTTGAAGTGAACACTAAAAGTCCCTTATACTTAAGTATAATTCTATTGGTTCAAGTATTCTCTTTCCCTGGCAGCTTTAAACAACTGAAAAACTTTAAAAAGCTAAAAGAAATCTTTTAATCTAGAATGCAGCAGCACCGAGAGGGGGGCGATCCAGTCTTTTACACTGAATGTTACATGTATTATTTTCTTCCAGTTGGTGAGAGTCACATGCGCGCACTAGGTGCAAAGAGCTCTTTACTGTCAGAGAACGAGTCCAGTCTCTGGAGGTTAAAGTAGTAGATTTGGAGGAGCCGAGGCAGATAGAGATATACAGATGAGACCTACAGGAATATAGCAGAGAAGTCCCACCTCCAGTCTGGCAATCTCCCTGCTGCCATGGAGGAGAGGTGGGGGGGGGGTCACATGAAAGGACAGCATCATCTTGGTGTGGCAGGAAGTGATCCTATAGCTAGGACCTGTTCTCCAAGTGATGTTTTACCCTCTCACACTGAGGAAGAGTCTCCAGGGCGATGTGCTCATGAAGGAAGAGTTAGGATGGCCATTATAGTTGGAGATTCGATAATTAAGCATGTAGATAACCAGGCAATCCTCATTTCCACCAGCCATCCAGCTATCTGCCTGCCTGGTGCTAAGGTAGCGAACCTCACACACCACCTAGATGAGGTGCTGGGGAGGAGCCTACTGTCTTGGTACCAATGACATAGGAAAGTGTGGGAGAGAGGTTCTAGAAGCCAAATTTAGGCTTTAGATAGAAAGTAGATAACATGAGGAGGGTCTGGAATTGAACAGCGCCACAGAGTGAACCTGACATACCGACGTGTGAAGCCGAGGTGGGGTGCGTGGGTGTATGCATGTGCATGTAGTAGGGAGCATGTCTGTTGTGCAGAGCTGGGGAGCCTATGTATGGTGTGTTCTTGGGTGAGGGGAATGCACCTTTCAGCAACAGGTCTCTGCACACTCATCCCCTGGCCCTTCCCTCAGTTTCACGTACATGCCTTGGACAGACATCATTCTGCTTTTTACTTTCTTTCTCATGCCCTATGGAACTCCCTGCCTACCACCCTGTGTGTGGAACTCTCACGCACCTTGTTTAAATCCCTTCTCAAAACCCATCTGTTCCAGCTTGCCTATGACCTCCCTTCCTCTCCTCCTGATTAGTTCCCCGTCCCTTGCCCGTCTCCTTCAGGCCAATTTTCCCCTCCTCGCCCTCCCTGACTAGCTTCCCCTCCTTTATGTCTCTCTTTTTATCTTAACTGTCCTGTCAACAACTGATGTTCCTTTTCCTTTTGAATTCTGATTATTGTACACCGCTCTGATGCCTTGCTGCCAAGGGCGGTATATCAAGTTCTAATAAAGATAAAGATCCTGCTAAGCTTGAAGAATGGTCAAGAATTTGGCAACTGAGATTTAATGCTAAAAAAATGCAGGGTCAAGCATTTGAGCTTCAAAAATACAAGGGAGCGGTACACTGTAGGGGGTGAAGTACTTCTGTCCACAAAAGAAAAGTGGGACATGGGCGTGATTGTTTCCGAGGATCTTAAAGTGGTTAAACAGGTAGAAAAGGCAACGGTGAAAGCCAGAAGGATACTTGGATGCATAAGGAAAGGAATGGCCAGCAAAAAAAGGAGGTGATAGTGCCTCTGATTAAGTCTCTTGTGCAACCTCATTTGGAGTATTTTATGCAATTCTGGAGACCACACCTTCAAAAGGACATAAAAACAGGATGGAGTCGGAAAAATCTTTATATGTATATGTTAGAGCAGAGGATCTCAACCCAGTCCTCTAGGACCTCTAGTCCAGATGGGTTTTCAGGGTATCCACAATGAATATGCATGTGAGATCTGCAGTGCATGCAGATCTCTCTCATGCATATTCATTGTGGATATCCTGCAAACCTGACTGGTCTGGGGGTCCCAGAGGACTGGGTTGAGAACCACTGTATTAGAGGAAAGGCAGAATAAAGGAGATATGATAGAGATATTTAAATACTTCTGAGGCATACATACACAAAAGAGGAAAGCCTCTTTCGATTGAAAGCAAGCTCTGCTATAAGGAAACATAGGATGAAGGTGAAAGGAAATAGATTCAGGAGGAATATTCAGAAATATTTCTTTACAGAAAGAGTGGTAGATGCATTGAATAGTCTCCCAGTGGAGGTAGTAAAGACGAGAACAATATCTGAATTCAAGAAGGCATAGGACAAATACAGAAGATCTCTAAAGGAAAAAAAAAAACAGGACTATTGTAGTTGATATGGAACAGCAGACTAGACAGAAACATGATGGCAGAAAAAGACCACGTGGCCTCTGTTAAAATACGGAACTTCCAGGGTAGCATTCTCAGAAATGTTTCCAGTTCCAAGCGCCAGATGCAAAAGGCAGGCAGAGCTACAGAGTAGCAATGGGTGGATGAGACGATGGTGCAAGAAAGAGGGGTTTTGGATTTATTAG
Source organism: Ichthyophis bannanicus (assembly GCA_033557465.1). Classification (NCBI taxonomy): domain Eukaryota; kingdom Metazoa; phylum Chordata; class Amphibia; order Gymnophiona; family Ichthyophiidae; genus Ichthyophis; species Ichthyophis bannanicus. Next base: position 113,091,358 of record CM066043.1, read on the forward strand.
GAACTGGACAACATTCTGGGGAAAGGGGAGGGCTTTTCTGAAAGGAAGGGCTCCACCTTAACCAGGGTGAAAAGAAGAAAGAGCAGCTTTTAAACTAGATAATGGGGGAATGCCAATAGTCGCTAAGAGTGCATGGTTTGGAATGATGCATCTTTGAAGGATACTATAACACTGAATGAAAGGTTAGATATAATTGGCATCTCAGAGACCTAGTGATACCAATGGGACACTGCGATACCAGACTACAAATTGTATCATAATGATAGCTTCATCCCTCCACCAGTGTGATCTACCCTATATGTTAAAGAGAACATTTAGTCAAACAGGATAAAGGTTTTGTAGGAAACAAAATACACAGCAGAATCTCTATGGATAGAAATTCCATGTAAATAGAGGAAGGGAATGGCAGTAGGGGTATACTACCATCCTCCTGGCCGGAAAGAACAGATAGTGAAATGCTAATAGAAATTAGGGAAGCTAGCACAGTTTACAACACAGTAATAATGAGAGATTTCAATTACCCTGTACTGACTGGGTCAATGTCACATCAAGACTTGCTAGGGAGAGAGTTTCTAGATGAACTAGCTGCTCCATAAAGCAGTAATTTATTTCATGAACCAACACGAGGGGAAACTATGTTAGACCTAGTCCTTAGTGGAACACAGGATCTGGTGCGAGAGGTAACTGTGGTGGGGCTGCTTGGCAATAGCGATCATAACATTCACTTTTGATTAAATAAATGGAGGGAGGATTGCAAAGAAATTAACTGTGCTAGCATTTAACTTTAAAAAAAGGAGGCTACGATAAAATGAGGAAAATGGCTAAGAAAAAACTAAACGGAGCAACTGCAAAGGTTAAAAGTTTACATCAGGCCTGGGCATTATTTCAAAATACTCTCTTAGAAGCCCAGAACAGATGTATACATTGCTTTAGAAAGGTGGAAGGAAGGTCAAACGGAGGTCAGCGTGGACTAAAGGTGAGGTCAGAGAGGTTGTTATAGTTAAGATAGAATCTTTCAAAAAAAAAAAAAAAGAGCCAAATGATAACAGTATAAATACTGGCAAGTTAAATGCAAGGAATTAATAAGGCAGGCAAAGAGAGAATTTGAAAAGAAGCTTGCCATGAAAGCAAAATTCTATAATAAATACTTTTTCACAAGCACATTCGCAGCAAAACACCAACGAGAGAGTCAGTTGGATCCTTACATGATCGAGGGCTAAAAAGGGGAACTAGGAAAGGACAAGGCAAAAGCAGAGAGACTGAATGAATTCTTTGCTTCAGTCTTTACTAAAGATGATGTAGGAAACTTACCCATGGCAGAAATGATATTTAAAAAGGTGATATTTCTGAGGAACTGAAACAAATCTCGATAAATCGAGAAGATGTAAAAGAGTAGCAAATCACCTGGACTGAATGGCATACATCACAGGGTGCTGAAAGAATGGAAATATTTATCTATTTAAAAGCGATATACACGTCTTCTCATAACATGCAAGGTGAGTGACAATAAAAAAAAAAAATGTATAACCTACCAACAATACAAATGATACTTCAAACCCCTCCCTCTCCACCAGCAAACAATCAAGCTTTCACTTTCTTATGAAAAGTCAAATTAGACCCTTCCTGCCGGATAGACAAAGGAAGCATATTCCAAAGATTAGGACCCTGAACAGCAAAAGATAGGCAACAAGTACACTGCAATTGAATGCCCGAAGGGACTACAAGAAACACCTGCTGGGAAGAGCGCAAACTTTTTCCAGGGATATAAAAAGATAGATAAGATTTCAAATAAACTGGGCCATCGTATTTTAAAGCCCGATACACTAAGAACCAGGGTAGCATTCTCCGAAATGCTTCCCGTTCCACGCGCAGGACCCAAAAGGCAGGCAGAGCTCCGGAGTCTCAATGCGTGGATGAGACAATGGTGCAGAGATGAGGGGTTTGGATTTGTTAGGAACTGGGGAACATTCTGGGGAAAGGAGGGGCTCTTCCGAAGGGATGGGCTTCACCTTAACCGGGATGGAACCAGGCTGCTGGCATTAACCTTTAAAAAGGAGATAGAGCGGCTTTTAAACTAGATAATAGGGGAAAGCCGACAGTCGCCCAAGAGCGCATGGTTCGGAAGAATGTATCCTTGAAGGATACTACAAAAAGCAGAGAGGTTCCAAAAAAAAGTAAAGTAGCCCAAATGCCCTCGAGTAGGGAGCAGACAGAGCTTAAAGATCCCAAATTACCCATGTCTACCAATAGCCAAATTAATATGAATAAAATAGTCTCTAAAATGCTTGAATGCAAATGCTAGAAGTCTAAAAAACAAGATGGGAGAGTTAGAATATATAGCACTAAACGAGAGGTTAGATATGATTGGAATATCAGAGACATGGTGGAAGGAGGACAACCAGTGGGACACTGTGATACCTGGGTACAAACTATATCGTAATGATAGAGCTGATCAAATTGGTAGAGGGGTTGCGCTCTATGTTAGAGAGGGCATTGAGTCAGAAAGGATTAAAGTTTTGCAAGAAACAAAATTTCCTGTAGAATCTCTATGGATTGAAATTCCATGTAAAAAGGGGAAGGTGATGGCAGTGGGGGTGTACTATCGTCCGCCTGGCCAGAATGAACAAATGGATGATGAAATGCTCAAAGAAATCAAGGAAGCTAGCAAAAGTTACAGTGCAGTAATAATAATGGGTGATTTCAATAACCCCGGCATCGACTGGGTCAGTGTCACAGCAGGACATGCTAGGGAGATAAAGTTCCTAGATGAAATAAATGACTGCTTCTTGGAGCAGCTGGTTCATGAACCGATCAGAGGGGAAGCCATATTGGACCTAGTCCTTAGTGGAACACCAGATCTAGTGCAAGAGATAAGGGTGTTGGGGCCACTTGGCAATAGTGATCATAGCATGATCGCCTTTGATTTAATTAGTGGAGGAGGGATAGTAAGGAAATCCACAGTACTACCCTTTAACTTTCGAAAGGGAGACTATGATAAAATGAGGAAAACAGTTAAGAAAAAACTAAAAGGAGCAGTTGCAAAGGTTAAAGACGTACATCAAGCTTGGATGTTGTTGAAAAATACTATCTTGGAAGCCCAGACCAGCTGTATTCCACGCTTTAAGAAAAGTGGAAGGAAGTCCAAAAAACTGCCAGCATGGTTTAAAGGTGAGGTCAGAGAGGCTGTTGTTGCCAAAAAAGCATCTTTCAGGAAATGGAACAAAGAGCCAAATGACGAAACCTGGAAACAGCACAAGCACTGGCAAGTCAAATGCAAGGCACTGATAAGGCAGGCAAAGAGAGAATTTGAGAAGCTTGCTGCGGAAGCAAAAACACGAAATAAAGACCTTTTCAAGTACATTCGTAGCAAAAAGCCTGTGAGAGTGTCAGTTGGTCAATTAGATGATAAAGGGGTTAAAGGAGCACTAAGAGGCGACAAGGCGATAGCGGAGAGACTGAATGAATTCTTTGCTTCAGTCTTTACTGAGGAAGATGTAGGGATGTTACCCATGACTGAAGTGGTATTTAAAGGTGCGGAAGAATTGAAGGAAATATCGATACATCGGGAAGATGTCTTACAACTATTAGATAAACTGAAGAGTAGCAAATCACCTGGGCCGGATGGTATACATCCAAGGGTGTTGAAAGAACTGAAATATGAGATTGCAGACCTGCTATTAGTAATCTGTGAACTATCATTAAAATCATCTCTAATACCTGAAGATTGGAGGATCGCCAATGTAACACCAATTTTTAAAAAGGGTTCCAGGGGTGATCCGGGAAACTACAGACCGGTGAGCCTCACGTCAGTACCGGGAAAAATGGTAGAAACCATCATAAAGAATAAAATTACTCAGCATGTAGATAGTCACGACCTAATGGGAGACAGCCAACATGGCTTTAGACAAGGAAGATCTTGTCTTACTAATCTGTTATGTTTTTTTGAAGGAGTGAATAAACAGGTGGACAAAGGTGAGTCGGTTGATATTGTGTATCTGGACTTTCAGAAAGCCTTTGACAAGGTCCCTCATCAGAGACTTTTGGCAAAACTAAAGAGTCATGGGATAGGAGGCAGTGTACTATTGTGGATCAGGAACTGGTTAAAAGATAGAAAGCAGAGGGTAGGGCTAAATGGCCAATTTTCCCAATGGAGAAAGGTGAATAGTGGTGTACCCCAGGGATCTGTGCTGGGTCCGCTGCTTTTTGACATATTCATAAATGACCTGGAAAGTGGAATAACGAGTGAGGTTATCAAATTTGCAGATGACACAAAACTATTTAAAGTTGTTAAAACCCAAGAGGATTGTGAAAAATTGCAAGAGGATCTTGATAAATTGGAAGACTGGGTATCAAAATGGCAGATGAAATTTAATGTGGAGAAGTGCAAGGTTATGCACCTAGGGAAGAACAACCCAAACTATGGTTACACGATGCAAGGTTCCACATTAGGAACCACCACCCAGGAAAAAGATTTAAGCGTCATTGTGGATACCATGTTAAAACCCTCGGCCCAGTGTGCAGCGGCGGCCATGAGAGCAAATAGAATGCTAGGTATGATAAGGAAAGGAATGGAAAATAAAACAAAAGATATTATAATGCCTCTATATCGTTCCATGGTGAGACCGCACCTTGAATATTGTGTGCAATTCTGGTCGCCGTATCTTAAAAAGGATATAGCGATTTTAGAAAAGGTACAGAGAAGAGCCACCAAAATGGTAAAGGGGATGGAAGGATACTCCTATGAGGAAAGGCTAAAAAGGCTAGGGCTCTTTAACCTGGAAAAGAGACGGCTGAGGGGAGATATGATAGAAGTCTATAAATTAATGAACGGAGTGGAACGGGTAAACGTAGATCGATTGTTTACCTTATCAGAATATAGAAAGACTAGGGGACATGCAATGAAGCTACAGGGTAAACTATTTAAGACTAATAAAAGAAAATATTTTTTCACTCAACGTGTAATCAAACTCTGGAATTTGTTATCCTCTGGTAAAGGCTGTTAGTGTAGCTGGGTTTAAAAAAGGTTTGGACAAGTTCCTGGAGGAAAGGTCCATAAACCATTATTAAGAAGTGACCGAAGATATCAATGCTTGACCCAGTACAAGCATTGTGGAACTTGTGTCTCTTGGGGAAACTGCTAGGTACATATGACCTAGATTGGCCACTGTTGGAAACAGAATACTGGGCTTGATGGACCTTGGTCTGACCCAGTATGGCATATCTTATGTTCTTATGTTAACAACATTTTAAACTAGGCACAAGCCGCCAATCTGTAGACAAGATTGCAGACTTACTTTTAGTAATCCGTGAACTCTCATTCAAATCATCTGTAATACATGAAGATTGGAGCGTGACCATTGTAACGCCAATTTTCAAAAAGGGGTCAGAGTGAACTGGGAAACTATAGACCGGTGAACCTGATGTCACTACTAGGCAAAATGATACAAGCTGTTATAAAGAACAAAATTACTGATCATGTAGATAGTCATGGTTTAATGGTAGAAAACCCAACATGGATTTAGCCAAGAAAAAAGTCTCCTTAATCTGTTATATTTTGTTGAAGGTGTGAATGAACAGGAAGATAAAGATGAGCCAGTTGATACAGTGTATCTGGATTTTCAGAAAGCCTTTCACAAGATCCCTCATGAGAGACTCTTGGAGAAATTACATCATCATGGGATAGGAGGCAGTATACCCTTGTGTATTAGGATCCAGTTAAAAGATTGGCCATTTAGCCCTACTCTCTGTTGTCAATTTTCTCAATGGAGAAAGGGGACTGGTGGAGTACCTCAAAGATCTGTGCGGGGCCTGCTGCTTTTTAAAATATTGATAAATGAACTAGAAATGGGAACGACAAGTGAGGTGATCAAATTTGCATAGGACATAAAATTATTCAAAGTTACTAACACAAGATGATTGTGAAAAATTACACTAAGACCTTGAAAAATTGGGAGACTGGACATCCAAATGGCAGATGAATTTTAATGTGGACAAGTGCAAAGTTATGCACTAGGGAAGAAGAACTCAAACTACCATTACACAATGCAAGATTCCACATTAGTAATCACTACACAGGAAAAGGATCTGAATATTATCATGGATAATGCATTGAAACCCACTGCAGTGTGCAGCAGCAGTCAAGAAGACAAATAGAATGCTAGGAATCATAAAGAAAAGAATGGAGAATCCTCCTGCACTACTCTAACGAGAGATCACAAGCAGCCACTCTCCACCACCAGGACTACACCTCCAGCACACCCATCTCACAATGATGCAGTCCCACCCTTGGCACAACCGCATAACCCGTAAATCATAGCATTAGTTAACCCCCTACCCTTGTAAACAGTCGCTAAGCGATCTCGGCCCCAATGACAAAGGTAAATAAAGGTTGTAAAACTGTAAATAAAGGGCAATATCTGTACACAGTTATGTGAGGCCGCCATGTCGCTAAACAGCGTAGCAACAGAGGGCTCAACCTGTATATAGTTACCCCAGTTATAAATCCAAGTTGCAATACCTGTTCAATGTAAGTACAATGCAAATCCACCCTGTGTATGATGACGGTAATTTGAAGTGGCATATCTGCCCAATGAATATGTAAACAAAAAAAATTATGAGCACTTTATTCAACTATGCCGTCTCCAGAAGCTTCAATTCAGGAAGTCATACTCAACAATTGGAAATAGATACTTGGAGACAGGCTAGGTGCACCTTGCACCCTGATGAGCTTTGGAAAACCCACACTGGCCATGTGGTACTTCCAGATGCTTTTTTGCCTCACTTTTCCTCTGTATGTCCTGGCCAGGCATGCAGAGGCAAAGGGGGATGATTTGATGAGAAATTCTCACACAATTGGTATAATGCTAAAACTTGCCAAAATTGCAGAACACGTATGTGCAACTTGTCTGATCTGTAAACATGTAAAGGTCAGTCAAGGGCATAATGGAATATTTCTTACAAGCAAACGAATTTCCAGTGATAGAGAGACAAGGAGTTAATCAAACTGCGAGACAACATTGACACCATACGAGATAGTTACTGGTAGACCACTGAAAGTTTATAAAGCAATACTTATTATTCTAAAAGGACTTAATTTAATAAAAGCATATTGTATTTACCAAAGTGTCTATGCCTAGTCTGTGAGCTAGTGAGTGACAGGGTTAAAGAAAAGCGTAAAATTTGGCAATACACCCTGCATTATACAAAGAAATGTTAATTGCAAACCGCACTGATTTTAAAGAGTGCGGTATAGAAAAACTATTAAATAAATAAAAATAAAGGATATTATAATGCCTCTGCATTGCTCCATGGTGCGACTGCAAATTGAATACTGTGTGCAATTCTGGTTGCAATATCTTAAAAAGAATATAGCAGAATTGGAAAAGGTGCATAGAACAGCGACCAAAAATGAAGGAAAGTCTTAAAAGGTTTAGGCCAGTGATGGCTAACCTTTTTGAGCCCGAGTGCCCAAACTGCCGCACAAAACCAAAGAATTTCCTCAAAGTGCCAGCACGTCAATTAAACCTCAGCTCAGTTACACATGCAGAACATAGACCATCACCAAACAAGGAATCACAATTTAGAAACAGGAAGGCAATAATTAAACTGGGAACCCCAAAAGCCAAACTTGGAATGTACAACACTGTAGAAATAAAACTATAAATTAATTTCCTCTTGTACCAAACAAAGCACAGACGTTAATGATGCACATTTCCCAGAGGTTTCATATTCCAGTTAATAAATTCAAAATAAAGAGATATCTTTCTACCTTTTGTGCATTTTTTTTCAGTTGCAATTGCTCCAGCCACTTTCTTCTGGTTTCTTCATGTTTTCTGCTAACTCTCCATCGTCTGCTGTCCATTTGTTCTTTCTTCTCTCTTCTAGTCTTTTTTTCCATTCTCTCTCTCTACATCTGCTTTAACATACTAATCTTTCTCCTTTTGCTCTTTCCTCATTCCTATTTCATCCACACAAATTTTACCGCTCCATCCTCAATCCCCACTTACTCTCCCAATACCCGGCCAATTGTAGATTTTTCATTCCTCCCACACAAAATATTTTTCCCCTCTCCATTTTACTCTCCCAGCCCCATCCCATTCTAATCCTCCCCCAACATCAGCTCCCTTCTAGTTCCAGTCTCACCCAGCATCCATTCCTTTCTAGTCCCTGCATCAGCCCATTTCCAGTCCTAGCCCCCCATCAACCCATTTCCAGTCCTAGCTCCCCCATCCATTTTCAGTCTGAGTCCCTTCATCAGCTCATTTCCAATCCTAGCCCCCCATCAGCCCATTTCTAGTCATTTCCTAGCCCCATCATCAGCCCATGTCAAATCATAGCTCCCCTCCACTCAGTCCAATTCCAGTCCAAGCCCCCACCATGAGCCTACTTCCAGTTCTAGCCCCTCCATGAGTCCATTTCAATTCAAGCCCCCACCACAGCCCATTTCCAATCTTAGCTCCCCCCAACAGCCCATTTCCAGTCCTATCCTAGCTGCTCCATCAGCCCATTTTCAGTCCTAGCTCCCTTCCCTCACAGCCCATTTCCACTCCAAGCTCCCTCCCCATCAGCTATTTGCAGTTCAAGCCTCCCCTTCCACTCAGCCCATTTCCAGTCATAGCAACCCCCCAACCCATTACCAGTCCTAGCCCCCCATCAACCCACTTCCAGTCCTAACCCCCCATCACCCCATTTCCAGACATCCCCCATCAGCCCAAAGCCCATTACCAGTCCTAACCCCCCATAGCCCATTATCAGTCCTAACCCCCCCATAGCCCATTACCAGTCCTAACCCCCCATCAGCCCACTTCCAGTCTTAACCCCATCAGCCCATTTCCAGTAAGCCCCCCACAGCCCATTGCCAGTCCTAAACCCCCCCCATCAGCCCACAGCCCATTACCAGTCCTAACCACATCAGCCACCTCAAGTCCTAACCCCTCCCCATCAGTCCATTTCCTGTCCTAGCCCCCCCACAGCCCATTGACAGTCCTAACCCCCCCCCATAGCCCATTAGCAGTTCTAACCCCCATCACCTCATTTCCAGACAGCCCCCATCAGCCCACAGCCCATTACCAGTCTTAACCCCCCCATAGCCCATTACAAGTCCTAACCCCCCCAACAGCCCACAGCCCATCCAGTCCTAACCCCTCCCCATCAGCCCATTTCCTGTCCTAGCCCCCCCCCATAGCCCATTATCAGTCCTAACCCCCCATCACCCCATTTCCAGACAGCCCCCATCAGCCCACAGCCCATTAGCAGTCCTACCCCCCCTAGCCCATTAGCAGTCCTACCCCCCTTAGCCCATTAGCAGTCCTACCCCCCCAGCCCATTAGCAGTCCTAACCCCCCCATAGCCCATTACCAGTCCTAACCCCCCATCAGCCCACTTCCAGTCTTAACCCCATCAGCCCATTTCCAGTAAGCCCCCCACAGCCCATTGCCAGTCCTAAACCCCCCCCATCAGCCCACAGCCCATTACCAGTCCTAACCACATCAGCCACCTCAAGTCCTAACCCCTCCCCATCAGTCCATTTCCTGTCCTAGCCCCCCCCCTAGCCCATTATCAGTCCTAACCCCCCCCCCATAGCCCATTAGCAGTTCTAACCCCCATCACATTTCCAGACAGCCCCCATCAGCCCACAGCCCATTACCAGTCTTAACCCCCCCATAGCCCATTACTAGTCCTAACCCCCCCAACAGCCCACAGCCCATCCAGTCCTAACCCCTCCCCATCAGCCCATTTCCTGTCCTAGCCCCCCCCCCATAGCCCATTATCAGTCCTAACCCCCCATCACCCCATTTCCAGACAGCCCCCATCAGCCCACAGCCCATTAGCAGTCCTACCCCCCCTAGCCCATTAGCAGTCCTACCCCCCCTAGCCCATTAGCAGTCCTACGCCCCTTAGCAGTCCTACCCCTCCCCCCAGCCCATTAGCAGTCCTAACCCCCCCCCCCCTGGCATATTAAAAACAAAAAAAAAAAAAAAAAAAAAAAAAAGCTGGCTTTGGCTGCTGCCGCTGCCGCAGCAGCGGCAGAATGCAATGTCCCGCGGGGCCCCCTCCGCCCGCTAAGCCCCTCTGCAAGGGCTTTCAGATTCGCGAGGGAGAGCTTCTCCCTCGCATCTCTGTTAAGCCCGCAGGGGCTAATGGGAAATTTCCCATCAGTCCCTCGCGTCTAAAGGGGCTGATGGGAAATTTCCCATTAGCCCCTGCGGGCTTAACAGAGACGCGAGGGAGACGCTCTCCCTCACGAATCTGAAAGCCCTTGCAGAGGGGCTTAGCGGGCGGAGGGGGCCCCGCGGGACACTGCACTCTGCCGCTGCCGCATCCGCGGCAGCAGCCAGAGCCAGCTTTTTCTTTTTTGCGGACCTACCCGCGTGCCAGCTGCAAGGCCTTCGCGTGCCACAGCTGGCACGCGTGCCATAGGTTCGCCATCGCTGGTTTAGGCTCTTCAACTTGGAAAAGAGTTGGCTGAGGGCAGATATGATAGAGATCTATAAAATAATGAATGGAGTGAAACAGATAAACACAGAACGGTTGTTTACTTCTTCAAGAAGTAGAAAGACTAGGAGACATGCAATGAAGCTACAATATAATACATTTAAGACAAATTGGAGAATTTTTTTTTTCACTCAGCACATAATCAAACTCTGGAATTCATTACCAGAGGATGTAGTAAAAGCTGTTAGTGCAGCTGGGTTTAAAAGAGGTTTGTTCGAATTCCTGGAGGAAAAGTCCATAAACCATTATTAAAGTGGACCGGGAAATCCACCATTTACCTCCGAGACAAGAAGCATGGAATCCGAATAACTTTTGGGAACCCGACGGGACCTGGATTGGCCACTGCTGGAATCAAGATACTGGGCTTGATGAACCCTTGGTCTGACCCAGGATGGCATATCTTATGTTATGACATGAATACTGTCCCCCCGGAGGCAGCCATACTGACTAAACATGGTACTGCATTGAGAATAGATGATGATCTGTTGGTAATAAAAATATTTTTCTACTCTGACGAGTTTGAATTTAAACACGATTTTTTTTTTTTTTTTAGAGAAGCTCAATTGAATACTTGTGTTCATACTTAGTTTTACTCTTATGTATCATAAGTCCCTTTAATGCAGTTATTTTCAATTAGCATGAATGTTTTTGATAATATTTTTGCGACCGTTTCTGATGGGGGGGGGGGGTGCGCTGCGCTAAGAAATCTCTGCCGCTGGAATTTTGTACTCAGACCTCTTGTGTTGGCCTTCCGGAAGGCCTTGAAAACCTGGTTATTTTCCTTTTCCGCAGACTGGAGCAGGTTAGGATAGCCTTCATAGGGTGGATCAAGAATGGTTTTGATAAAGAGAATAGATCTGTTTTGCTGTTTGTGTTTTCTTGTGTAACGTATGCTGTCTCTGTTAACCCTTCTGATTGATGTTTTCATCAGAAAGATGGTCTAAAGTTTTGGAAATAAATAAAATAAATAGCCCAAAAAATGTCCCTGTTTTAAATGTGGACTCAGAGTTTTATGAGTTCACCTTTTTCCACCTTCTTTTTTAATTTAGTTATTTAATTTTTGCTGAAGTTTATAGATGCTGATTAATAATTTGGATTATTTAATCCATTCAGGTTGTAAAAGTGAGCAAAAAACTGTACAAAACAAAAACAGACCATCTCATTAAAGCGACTAAAGTATCTGATTAGCACACTAAAATACCCTAAGATCTAAAACAACCACCAGTATACATACTGATCTCACAAATAACAAATAATCAGCATCTATATATCCTTAAGTCTTCTGCTTCAATACAACGTCTACATAAAAATAATCTTTTTAAAAAAATTTTATGAACCTCAGAATACTTGGGCTATGAGCTATGTGAATCTATAAATCTAAGAGACCTACCACCTTTGTTACTGCATTTTAATATGCTCACAAGTTTCAAACATCGGTTCACAAAACCTTTTTTATCTTTCAATTTAAACTCAATTTTTTAAAAATATATACAGACCTTTAGAAAACAACTCCAGAGCTTATTTGTATTCAGGGGAATTAATATACCCATTCAGAGTTGTGCTGAATGGATATATTAATTACCAACATAGAAGAAGAAAATTTTAAACATGAATTCATGTCAGGAAGTTGGGATGATCGAAACTGAATACAGATAAGCTATGGAGTTCTTTTCTACAGATCTGTGTTGTGTCATGTGTGCCTTCCGAGTCAGTGCTGATTCCTGGCAACCCTGGGTTTTCTTGGCAGTGTGTCCGGAAGTAGATTGTCAGGCCTTTCTTCTGAGGCAATGTAGGGTTAAGTGACTTGCCCAAGGTCACAAGGAGTGCTAGTGGGAATTGAACCTTGGTTCTTGGTTACCAAGCCAGTGCTCTAACCACTAGGCTACTTGTATATACACAAAAAAATTGAGTTTAAATTGAAAAATAAAAAAAGGTTATGAATGATTGAAACTTGTCAGCATATTCAAATGCAACGACAGAGATTGTAGGTGTCATAAATTTATAGATTCACATACATATCTCATAGCCAAAATATTCTGAGGTTCATTTAAAAAAATTATTAAAAGCTTTTTTGATACAGACATTGTATTAAAGTATTTAATTATACAGATGACATCCACCAAACTCTGGAAACAAACAAATTACACAAACGATCACATGTACCAAACATTTTTCCCCACTCTCTCATTCACTACTTATGTGTATCTTACCATACTCTAGTCCCCAGTTTTGCGTGATTTTTTTCACCTTGATTAGATTGTAAGCTCCGACGAGCAGGGACAGTGTCTTACATCTTTTTGTACAGCGCTGCATATGCCTTGTAGTGCTATACAAATGATTAGAAGTAGTAGTAGCAGCAAAGGCATTGAACGGGACAAATTTTTTAGTACATCTAGCTCCATCACCCAAAATAAGATGGAGCACTCCATCATTTAGTGAATAAAATAAGCCATTTTAGCAAAAAGAGGTTCTAACAGCAGTTTGAATACACAAACAGCAGCAAGCATTAGATACCAGTTGAATCAAGGTTGTGGCATAGAAGGAGACAGCTTATTCATATGCCAGGTGTATGACACACACTGCTTAGGTTTCAGGCACTGACCAGTCTGCGGCTGTAGCGAATCGTCTCCTCCTCCTGTTCCATGCCTCTTTTCTTCTGCAATCCCTCTCTCTCTTGTTCGTCTCCTCTTGAGAGCACCCAGGAGAAGATTACAAAAAAAAAAAATCAACACAATAATCCCCAGGCAGCCTCACTGTCTTCTTCTTCCTTGGAAACCAGAAAGGGAGGGTGGAAAATGTAAATAAAGCATTAGAATAAAATAAGAATATGTAGAGCATGTATAAAACAAATAAATAAATCAGGGTTTCTAAGTTTCAGACAAAAAAAACACAATATGGCTTTTCAGGGCCTTAACTATTACTCAGGCTGGTCTCTGGCAAAACTGTTCCTTTAGAGTAACATGGAGCTATCTTACATGTCTGAACTATAAATGGCTTTTTCAAGAATGTCGGTGACTTTAGAATTCCAAGTGTTATTCCTGCAAAAGTATGAAAGCTATAAGCTCCTTCATGCTCACTACATACATAAATGCCTCCGAGATCTGAATCATTAGTTCCATGTAAAAGAAATAGCCAAGAATTAAAGCATTTTTGATGCTGTGATTAACATTTATCAGTATCTGAAATCACTAGTGTAAATCTCTGCACAGAACAAAACAAACAAAACACTATGCAGGGTACTGTGAGTTCCGTCTACTCACCTCAACTGAACTTGCACCTATATAAAAAGGTATCTATATTTCTAAGTGGGGGTTTTTTTCATTGTACTAACAAACAAGTGCTCAATGAACACTTCCTCACCAGCACAATTAATGAGCCCAATATCAGAGTAAGAGTGTGATACAGTACTGCCACAATATTGCAAAACAAACTGAGAAAGCCTAGATGAAAAGTTCAATCTTCAGCTCCTTTTGTATTCACAAAATACACCCACTTCATAATTGTGATATGCTGCTACAAATGAACAATGCCAATCTTTGGGGGAACCCAAATAAATTCTCAGGTACTCTTTATGCAAACACCAAATGTGCATACAATTAATTCAATAAAAAGACATTTACAACATGTTTCATCTAACTGAGCTAATGGAGGTACTCATACTATTTTATATAAAGCCACTGTAAAATCATTATGGGCAATTCGACCCCACTTCTTTGTCAGCAGCTCATGCACTTATCAGGACTTGCACCACAAAACTGAAGGAAGTCTCCAGTTTACAGTATAAAACCAAGGGCTAGTTTTCAAGTCTGTCAAAGGTAACTGTGTTTCCTTAAAAATAGTCAGTAGCCTTTACCAAGTCAGCAAAGAGGCTGCAGCTCTTCCACCAAGTGACATAAAAAAATGGTCAGCATTTTGCTAAATGTTATTAGGAATTCCTGCTAAATTTCACACATTATCATTCTTGAAGGATGCAGCATAGAAAATAGAAAGAAATTACTTTTAGACTAAAACTAAGATAAAAAGGATAAAGGGAACAAATTTTAGAATGGTTCCTTTGGCCTCACCTCTTAGTCATCTAAGAAAGAAAAAAAATGATATGGCACAAAAAATTAAAATATACAAACAATTAGAGAAATGAGAACTTCATGAGAATGAAAAGCGGAATATAAATACAGTTAAATAAATAAATAAATTCACTGTAAAAATTAATAATAAAATAAACACCTCCCCTTAAGAAATGGATAACATTAGGCGACAGCTATGTCACGACTAGGCAGTCTACGATTAAAAGAGAATAACATTCCTAAATTATTGAAAAGAATTCATCAGCAGACAGAAAAAGTGCCTAGTTAGAGAAGTGGTTAAAAACAAATACAAACTCTTGCCTCTGAAAAACAAAAGCATTTCGGCTTTAGAAACCAGAGTTCAAAATTAAATCTGAAACAAGACTGAAAACTGAAAAACTAAAAAGAAGCCATAAAGATTATGAACAGCTCAAGAAAAAATGTTCAGTCATCATCCCTCTTCCGTGTAAATGAGATATTTGGATAGGCGTTAAAATACATTTATTCAATTAAAACTTGAAAGGGCAGTAGCTTGGTACTGTAACATAAAGCTCTTTGCTCTTCAGCAAAGTATGATCATTTAAAGTAACCACACAGAAATACCCTGGGCTTAGGAGAGAGGTTCATATACTGTCAAGGTATGCACAAAGCCAACTCACTTGGAGAAACTGACCCCGGAAAAAAAAAAGTAAGACAGAAAGACGCAGATTGGCACTTCACACTAGCTATTCCCGAGTGACAACAGACACAGGTTTCATTGGACAATTTTACATTTTAGTTTTTGAAAAGGTAGGCGTTTGCTGTAAATAAAGATTCGTCTACTCTCCCTCCTCGCATGCCCATAAATAATATACAAGTTGCATTGCTGACAGCTGTTTTGGGGATGGTTTCTTCTGTTTTCTTGCATAATTTGGGATTCACTACTAGCTCATAACCTAAAGATATAACATAACCTTGTCAAATTGTCATCACAACAGTATTTCAGACTCGGGACTCATGAGAGACGGAGTCCTTTCAGGATTACTAGTGATCTCTTCCTTGCAATTAAAGAGCACAGATAAAGAACGAAATAATGAGTTACCGATCAACTTCCTAATGAGAAAAAAAAAATCACAACCACCGCCCCCGGAAAACTAACTCATCAATTTGGGCCCTTTTTAATAGCGATTTCAGTACTGTCTGATAGCAAGGACTAAAAGAGTCAAAAGAGAAAGGGAGACAAGTTGCTTTCCTCACCAGCTCCTCCTCTTCCTAGGCTTGTCTCTTCCTCTGCTTGTATGAAAAAAGGAGTAAAGAAACAAAAAACAACACGAATTATAATGCTCCACCAGTCATTAGCTTCTCCTTTGCTTCTTCCAGTGTTAAAACAGAACAAAATAAAAACTCAAAAAAGCCACCAGGAGAAACAAATTAAAAGGAAAAAAAGGCAAAAATATATCCAAAAAACGAACACCACTCCAAAATATCACCTTCCGAGGCGCAAAAAGAAGCTTGAAACACATTCCGAGAGCAAAGTTAGTTTCTTCCTTGTTATCTGACAGGTTTGGAGGCTTTTCTGAAGAATTGTGAGATTCTTTTTATGGAATAAAGAGATGAGGGGGAGAGAGAGCTTAGGATTTCCCTCCTCCTTCCTTCCTTTTCTTTCCTTCTCTCCACCTCCTCAATCCGGAAGCAAATCAGAATAAAAAAATAATTCCCCACAGTCACCAAACTCCCGTCACCCTGAAGACACACACCAAAAACAAACTGAAGGCTTTACTTTATTTCCGAAGCTATTTCCAGTCACGATTTCCTGAAGTCTTAAACACAAGAGGCCCGCAGCTACCATCAAAAATACTGTTAGGTTACTTTAAAAAAATCTTAATTTAAATAAATTTGGCTCCCACGGACACTTTCAAAGCAAGAAACATTCCGACTGAAAGTTAAGGAAAGGATTACCTCTCTCCTCTTTAGTTACATCTGGTTAATCTTTTCTCTAACATTCTAATTATAAGCTAACTCCGTTAAATATAAACCACCTCTCAAGACTGACCCTTTCATTGCTATTTATTTAGTGACCTACAAGTGAAAGTGGAAGCCTTTGTTTTTGCTAGAAACTTCTGCAGGTTCGTCCAGCTTGTTTCCTCATAAATATTTTACAATCTGTTTCTTTCAATTACATTTTTATAGTTAATTTTTTAGTCGGTTTCTTTTTTTCTCTCAGAAAGGCCGATGCCCACTAGAGTCACCGCCATTTTGTTCCCGACGTCATATATGCCCGGAAAAAAAAGTCAAACTCACCCCCGCGAGACAACACTAAAGCTGCGCGAGACCCTATCTCCCACCTCTACTCCTACGAATGTCCCGCCTCGTGAGCTGAGTTCTTTAACATTCAATTGGTTAACAGCAACGATTATCTTCCTAGAGTTGGACAGGATTGGCCGGTAGGAGGTTTACATGTCTTCGTACAACAAATGTCACTCTTTCTGAAATGAGTGGGTTTGTACATTCTTAGCCAGGGTACTGTTCGCACAATCAGGAACCCTTGCCAACCAAACAAACCTCCGAGAGATTATTGGTGGAGGGCCTGTCCATCTATAATCCACCTTGATTCTGATTGGAAAAAATCTTAGCTCTTCCTTACCAAGATCAGCGAACCTAAAATGTGTATATGTACGAGCACGCGCGCGCGCGCGCTGTTTTTACGAAATAACGTACGGGTCGGTTCCTGCGGGTGAGTTCTGGTAAGGTGTTTTTTTCACCCCTTCAAACTCGAATCTATTCTATTGGGCTATTAATGAATCATTAACGTATGTCAGGCAACCGAATCAATCTGATTGGTTTCAGTGGGGAACAAATCAGGAATGTGTTGGGATGTTTTGTTTTTTAAACAAACAAGAGATGAAATAGAACAAAAAAATTACACTGTCACACAGTGGGATATTTTGCTGCTGATGGTTCACAAGAAGAGCACAATTGGTCTATAAAGCTGTCAATCCATAAAGCGAAGGCGTGGTGAAAGGCGGAAGAATAAACACTTTTACAAGTAAATTGGTCATCGAAATTGAAAACTTCATAGGACTATTGCAGTAGTCTTTTGTATAGTTAAAGAAAAGTAACCTAAGAGGAAGACAGATTCGGCCCATAGGAGGGGATTGTGACGTCATGTGAATGCGTCTGCTGATAGGGCACAATATAGATCCGTTAGTGCCCAAGGGCGCAGCCACAGTGGGAAAGAATGCGGACGCATGATTTCGCACGCGCGCAGTGGAGGAAGGGACGGGCACCCCGCCTCTACAACTCGGTTTTTTATTGGAAGAAGGTGTTGTCAATGAATGACAAAGCTGATCCTGGATTAGTCATTTACGGAGAGGTGTTGGTTTTTCCCGCATATGGAGCTTTGTTAAACAAAGCTTTTTAAAACGGGTACAGTGCGATTAAAGGGCATAACTTCAAAGGGAACGTCTGTCATCTTTATTGTTCTTAGTTACTGCTACGAAGACGTTAAGTAGTAATAGTAGGAGTTGTAGTAATCATTGTATCTTGTGCATTGTGGGATTTGTAGTGTTGTGCCTATCGTTTGACGTCCCGCCAAACAAAAAAAAGTGTCGATCATTTAACCCTTTTGACGTCGCATGTAGTTACTAAAATATATTATAAGTCATAGTTTAGCCACGGGATTCCTTTCCAAATCATCTTCCCAATACTGTCCGCCATTATACCGAGAGAAGTGGCGAAGGGAAATGATGTTTTTTCTTTATCTTCCTCATCTGCCTGCAGGTTCTCTCTCCATTTGAATCTTGTTTCACCTTTCAAGGGCTGATTCCCAAAGTGTGACCCTGCCATTCCGTCTACTCTATTCTCCCGCGATTGCTCTGTGCTTGTTCATCTGCAGCTTCTTCTTTCTTTCCTAGCTTGCGTGGCCGCTGCCGATTCAGTTCAGTAGTGGCACCCAACAAAAATAAGCAGGTGGTATTTACTTCCATTTTTATTTTATGTATTTGCTTTTTATATACCGCACTATTTCAAAAACAATGTAATTTCAGTTTGTTCAATGTAAACCGCACTGATGCAGAATAGTGCGGTATATAAGAGAATGTAAATAAATAAATAAATAAATCCGGGTTACATAGAACATGAACAATATAACTGTTTTACATAGAACAGGTATTAAACTGAAACAAGATTAACATTGAACAGGAACGTCAACTTGGGTAGGGCAGGGGGAAACTAAATTACAAGTTGGTAAGTGGATCTTAACGGTTACATAGCGGAGATTGAGCTGTGGGTTGGCAGGCATTGTACATGTCATATCTGTGGTATGTATTTGCAACTATAAGACAAGATAGAACTAGTTGTGGTTTAGTATGGCCATTTTTAATGTTAATCCTAAATTCAACATAATGTCATTGGCATACTTTGGAACTCTTTGGGTTTGACATAGAATCTCAGGAATTTCAATTAAAGCAGGGAAATCTCTAGGTGTCTGCCTCTCTCCTCCTGTTCTTGCAGGCAGCCTGAGAGGCATAGAAACAGGGGAGGAAGGAAAGATTATGAAGCAGAGTAGTTCTTTGCTGTGTCCTGTCTGCTATAACCTCAGCCCTGAAAGAATAGAAAATGAGAGTTAGATTAGGGAGCAAAGTGGCTCTTCTCTGTTTCTCTGCTCCAGACTCTGTCTTGCCTCTTCCCAGTCTGTTCCTTTCAAGTTTGGAAAGAGAGGAGCTGGAAGCATGGGCTATTCATTGCTGAGTGAGATTTGGTACAGAAGCTCTATGAGCCCATGCCTAGCAAGAGTAAAACCTGGGGTTGCCATTTCACTGGTATTTGCGCAACCTGTCTGGTTTCTTAAAAAGGAGGCCAGCAAGACAGAAAATGCTGACTTCCAGCCTCCAGATTGGCTATGACTTCCCCCAACACCAAAGTCATTGCCCTGCCCTCCCTTTTCACTGTGAACTCATGCCCCTGCCCTTCTCCCCACCCAGCTTGGCAGTAGGAGGCGTGCTTAATTGCACATTATCTCCTGATGCTCTGGAGCTAAACTTTCAGTAAGAGTCTGTAGTCTCACAGCTGCTATCTATGGCTTGACATTTGCTTAGTATTGAGGGTACTCAAGTACCCACTGCACTCACAGTGCTGGTGTAGGGAGCAGCAACAAAGAATAACATAGCCACAGGCTGATTAGGTGAGAATCTGCAGGATTGGACTGCCTTTCATTTGTAATTTAATTTACTGTTAACACCAACTGCAATCTTTTGTCATTTTCAACAGTTTTGGGTATAATTTTGTAAGTGGCTTAAATGTATGGAACAGCATTTTACATGTTCAAGGAGGTTCTTATAAAATTTACCCAGCATATTTACCCATAAAGGTAGACACTCAGAAACGTAACACCTTACTTTTATACACTATACATGCGCATATTCATGTGGGTGGCAGAGAGGTGTTAATCATAATTTTAAAATATATATTCTGATATTCGTTTCATATATAAAACAGTCAATAAATATTCCTGATGCAGAAACAAGTAGCCATCCAGCAACCTTGGGCCGGAAGGACTGGGGTTTCTAGTCCCACAGATGCTCCTTGTAGTCTTGGGTAAGCCACTTAACCCTCCATTGCCCATGTTCCCTGTAAGTATTAGTGTACATGTCTCATATCCCCTCATGTTAAATGTATCCCCCAATTGTGTTGTGACCACTTTGATTGAAGGATAAGGTGGTATACAAAACTGTCTAAATAAATAAATAAACAAATCCATAATTATATTAAATTTAAAAAGATCTAAAAGTTAAAAATGTCAAGAGCATGGATTCTTCTAGCAGTACATGATTGGAAGCAGGGAGGAAAGAATCTATTAAAGAAAACATAGAGAACACCAATAACACTAGTCTATAATTTTTAAAAAGTCTGCTTCGGAGATGAAATCTGCCACATTTTATGAATTTTGATGCGCTGAATGCAAAAGTGACAATTAAAAGGGCTGATTGGCTACTGTTTCCATTTTAAGTGTATAAATAGCATGTTGGTAGTAGTTTTCATCACAAATTATTATAAATCTAGGTCTTTTCACATAGTCTTAGAAATTTCCTGCTGAGATAGATACTTGAAAGCTGGCTTTGTTCTGACAAAATCAACCTTGATTCAATAAGTGGTGGATATTGCACACTTTTCTTTCCAGGCTCCAATTACTGTCAGAGTGGCCAGTCTCTCTTGATGTAGTGGGATCTTTCGCATAACTATCCCATTCACAGAGAACACAGCAGTACGTTGTGTATCTAGTTTGCAGACCAAGCAACAAAGCAATGACTTTCAAATCACCACAAAGCTGCCCTTGATGTTGTTCATAGTTTATGCATCACAACAGCTGATTTATATTGTCATAGGATTCCTTTCTATATGGAATGCGTGACCAACTGGAATTGATGGCAAAACATGGTCATTATGCAGTAAAGCAGCTTTAATACTCATCTTTGATGAATCGATGAACAGTCTCCACTCATTTGGATGATGAATGATGTTGAGGGCTGCCATCAGACCATCAATGTTGCTGCAGGCTACAAGATCATCTTCTATGAAGAAGAATGTAACAAGATCCTTTTGATGTTTATGGAACATGGAAACCCAAACATCACCTGACAGGATATTCCACTACTGTAGTCTGGCGTCCAAAAGCTTTACCTTACTCTTAGGTAGTTCCAAATCCATTAACAAATGATAAAAACAAAACTGCTATAAAAATAACATTGTACTAATTCATGTAAATTCATTAAAACTAACATCATGTCAATTTATCAGGGTGTAGAAAACTGGGCAGCTTAATATGTAATTGCCTTGTAAACCCTTAGATGATGAAATAGTTTTATTAATTTTCCATAATGCATCAGGTTACAAGCAAATAAAGCAAAAACTAACCACACATGTCTAATACATTTCAAGAAAAAAAACGAAGCAAATCATTATAGTCCACAAAAAAAGAGTAGAAACAAACCCAATAAAAATATACAAGATTAAGGTAATTACAAGGAGACTAAACTCCATATTTGCAGCCAAAACAAAACCCTATACATCCACCCACCTACTTCATAGAACCGTGTCTTCCTTACTAGACAGAAAATTCTCTAACTGAAGTGGATCGAAAAAAAACCATATCTGACCAACTGAAAAGATGATAAACATTTACAGGGATATCGCACAAAAAAGAAGCGCCAAGACACAAAATCTCAAAGCCAAACAAGCTTTCCTCCGTGACTGCGTAGCTTTTGACACATCTGGAAACAATTGAACAGGGGGCCCCACAAAAAGAAATATTTCTATTCTTAAAATACTTTTTAAACACAGACTTTATCACAATCTGAAACAAAAGTTACAAGCAATGTAGCTCTAGTAGGGATATTATCCTGGGTATCCTCCAGAAACTCGGTTAAATCAAGCCCTGGAGATAACTGCTGCTGATTACCAGCAGTAGACCACCCACCGGAAATACCCCGGTAATACATCTTAGAAAGGGAAATGATATCTGCATTAGGAAATTTTTGATATCTCACGAAAATATTTCCATAATAAAATCTCTGAAGGTAACAAATGACACATTGGAAAATTCGAAAACCTAATATTCTTAGATTTAGCAACATTCTCATACATTTCCAATTTACGATTAAGCGACAAATTATCCTTCACTATAGCTGTCTGACCTGCCTGCAAGGACTGACACAAAAATTCACATTTAGGTAACTGAATACTAAGCAAATCCACCTGCTTCTCTACCTGAACCAACCCTGCTGCCACATCTTGTATGAATGAATCAAAGCAAAGGACTCACTCTACCACAACACCATTTGTTTCCTCACTGGAACAACATGTAAGTTTGCATTCTGTTTGTGCAAATATGGAACGGGGTGGCAAGGTCTCAGCCAACACGGGCAAAGGCACAAATAATCGAGACAAAAGTCAAGATTTACTGCCAAGCAAAAGCCCATTAACATCAGTGACCAATTGCCTCCTCCACCATATGCATTTTTAAACTTGTTGCAAAAGTTACAAATTGAATTCAAACGCAACTGCAGCCAAACCCCAAAGTACCACACTTAGCTTGACAAAAATCAGGGGAATGGACTGCAGACTGCTGCCCCGACGTCACCATAGAGCTCACATATGTTTCGTGAACAAATCGCTGCATCAGGGGAATTTACTGCAAAACAGAAACAAACATGCACAATCAACCACAACTTTAAAACCAGAAACAAAAAAACCCAACCCATCACATACTCAAAACATCCAAACAAACCGAGAACGCCACTTCAAGCGGCAGCCACACCAGCACTTCAACATCACTTCCAAAAAACGCCGCGCATGCTCAAAGTGGCCACACTGCGAACCTCCCACAAATACCCTTCAACTGATGTCAGGGACTTCCCCGACAGGAAAACTCCGCCCACCTCACCTAAAGGCAAACTACCCAGTCAATCCGCAGATTCAAACCAGCCGGAACTACTGTATTCAACCGAAATATGTACCGCTGCTCACACACTAGTAAAGACTGCTCCCTGCTCTTACCATCTCTTCCAGACAGTACCCGATCCAAACCAAAACAGCGCAAATCACCAAACTGATGTTTATGTTCCAAACAATGGGGGACCAAAGGGGCCTCACGAACTGAACATTTAAGCCTGCTTTTGTGCTCAATGATACGCTTACGAAGCGGCCGGCACGTGCTGCCTATATACAAGAGACCACAAGGGCAGATAATCCCATAAACGACAAAAGTGGAATCACAGGAGGTCCGATGTCTAAACTTGTGCTGGACTCCATGATATTCAAACTGTGAAAGCTCACTAGAGACCACACATATGGAACAATGCCCGCAGGGACTATGACCCCCCACCATCTTAACAACCTCGCCAGACATTGCACGCAAAACGGAGGGACTCAATATTTCCCGTAAATTGCGGTGACGCCGCCATACACAATGGACCTTCCTACCCTCCAAACCTGGAAGGGTACCTAACAGCCCAGAGTGTCTGCGTACAATCCGTTGTATAGAAAAGCTAAAAGGGGAATATCTTGAAATCAAATTAATAGGCTCATCGACATCCAATGCTAACTCCTTGTTTTTAGGAGTTAACAAGAGGGAGCGATTGTTAAACAAAGCCCTCCGATAGGCATCTCGCACTACCTTACGGGGATAACCCCTAGCCATCAAACAACACGCCAAAGATTTAGACTGATGCTTAAAATCGGCTATGTTGGAACAATTCCTCCGAAAACGGATGAATTGAGAGAAGGGTAAACTGTTGCGTAAACCTAACGGGTGAGCACTCCCATAATGTAATAAAGTGTTCTTGTCAGTGTGGCCACTTTGAGCATGCGCGGCGTTTTTTGGAAGCGATGTTGAAGTGCTGGTGTGGCTGCCGCTTGAAGTGGCGTTCTCGGTTTGTTTGGATGTTTTGAGTATGTGATGGGTTGGGTTTTTTTGTTTCTGGTTTTAAAGTTGTGGTTGATTGTGCATGTTTGTTTCTGTTTTGCAGTAAATTCCCCTGATGCAGCGATTTGTTCGCGAAACGTATGTGAGCTCTACGGTGACGTCGGGGCAGCAGTCAGTCTGCGGTCCATTCCCCTGATTTTTGTCAAGCTAAGTGTGGTACTTTGGGGTTTGGCTGCAGTTGCGTTTGAATTCAATTTGTAACTTTTGCAACAAGTTTAAAAATGCATATGGTGGAGGAGGCAATTGGTCACTGATGTTAATGGGCTTTTGCTTGGCAGTAAATCTTGACTTTTGTCTCGATTATTTGTGCCTTTGCCCGTGTTGGCTGAGACCTTGCCACCCCGTTCCATATTTGTACAAACAGAATGCAAACTTACATGTTGTTCCAGTGAAGAAACAAATGGTGTTGTGGTAGAGTGAGTCCTTTGCTTTGATTGATTTCTACACTCTATAACTTGACCAAGAAGTTTTGGATTACCCACATCTTGTATGAATGAGCAGAGTTGGGTCACCGTAGAAACTAAAGTACACTCAGTCCATCTCACTACCCTCCAGATATCAGCCAGGGAGACCTGTGAATCCAAGATCTCCATGGCCTCAGCCAGAGGGGGAGTCCATATTACTGCCATAAGAGATCTCACCACAGCGACTGGGGCACTCTGTTCCGACGGAGAACCACAGGTAGAGTCCGCAGGAGTAGATTCCATAGGGGGAGGGGGTGGAGTATGATCAATGGAGCTTAAGGAAGCCCCTACAGAAGTCTGAAGGGGAAACCACAGCTGAGTGTATAACAGCCCCTGACAAAGGTAACACATGTCTATCCATAGGACCACTCACCACAGTAATCGGTGATGCAGCTTTCTTCTTCCATTTCCCCATGGATAAACTCACATACACTGCTTCAAGGTGCTTTTACAGTGCTCCAAGGGGCCTGAAATGCCCCTTGTTTTGCGCCCCTTTGATGCGTTCACCCTCTCAGGGCAGACTAGGAGTTATTAAATATGATGCAACAAGGCCCCCGAGGGCGTCGGGCCATCCTGCCCACAGCCTGCGGCTGCCTGCAGTTTCTCCCCGTAAACCCTTAGATAACATCACATGCCAATTCTGTCCTCTCCAATACAAAACTGGTTACAAGGTAGAACATTAGTAACAACTTATCTTCTTGGTGTGTCGCTTAATGTAAAAGATCAAACATTGCCTCAACACTGGCATCATTTCACATCCTAGCTGCATCAGGAGACAAACTTTAGCTCCATGCAATACCAGAACAGAAAAAAGAATACAAAATTAGCAACTATACACACAAAACCATGGTGTTTAATTATATTAAAAGATTCTAGAAGACCCATAGAATAGTAAAACTATAAGCAGTAATAAATATAACAAACTGTAAATCCGTATCTCTCACTGCATTCAACACTCCAAAGGGCAGTAGGGATACAAACCACACTGGCAGTTTCCTCAAGAAATCCACACTTGGGTGACTCCCAAAAGTTTCACCTGCAATCCTAGCACTGAAAAGAACGCTGAGATTTAAACCAATGCCACTCCAATCAGAGACCTAGGCTGAAAGGGCACAGCCAATCAAATCATTGCGATTCTACACCAATCAAAGGTGAAGAAAATAAAAACACCATCCCCCTCAAAACCGATCACACGAGAGGAGGTCCAAAACAGTCATCCACTATCCAATCACTGCAGATGTTTCCAGTGAAGGCAGTCATCACCGTAGCCTGCTAGGGTCTACACCACATGGTAGTCCTCAACAGCCCATCCGCTACCCCATGATTTTTCCACCTTTCTCCCAGGTGCCCTCTAATCCCTCAATCTTTCTCCTACCTATCATTCATTCCTTTAATCATTTCCTGTTTCTTCTACTTTTCTCTCCATCTCTTCTTATGGCTCCACATCACTTTTTCTTCCTATTATTGATACTCCCCTCTTATCAACTTCTTCAAAACCGCCATCCTTATCACCCTCTCTCTATCTTCCCCATTTCTTCTCCTATCTTGTCTTCCTTCTTTAGCTCAAACTTCACCTTCTTCTTACTCTCATTCATGCCTCTCCTTTTCTCTCTGAAATAACCTCATCCTCGTTTCAGCTATGCCGTCTCCTCTCTGCCTCGCAATCTTCTGCTCCTTCTATCATCTGGAGACAGTAATCCCAATCCTGGCCCCCCTAGACTTTCTCTCACTCCCATGACAGTTCCTCACTCAGCCACTCCAATCTCATCCATATTCCTCTCCTTTCCCCCTCTTCTCTCCCTTTCTTATGTGCCTTATGGAATGCTCATTCCATAACTAATAAACTTCCCTTTACTCACGATCTCTACATCTCTAATGCTTTCCATCTTGTAGCTCTTACTTCTCCCTGATGACACTGCTTCGGTCACTGCCCTCTGTCACAGCGGCTACCAGTTCTCCCACACTCCTTGTGCCACTGGCTGTGGTGGTGGTATGGATTTCTGCTTTCTCCTTCCTGCCAATTTCAACTCTCCTTCTACCTCAGTCTCACTCCTTTTCTTCCTTTGAAGTCCATTCCACTGCATTTTTAATCCTTTACCTCTTTGGATAGCTGCTATTTATAGACACCCCCCCGACAAGTCCACTTTTTCACTGGCTTTGACTCTTGGCTTTCCTTATTTCTGGATTCTTCTTCCCCCTCCCTTGTTCTTGGTGATTTTTATATTCATGTTGATAACCCCTCTGACCCATATGCTTCTAAGCTCCTGTTGCTTACCTCCTCATTCAACCTCTAGCTTTGCTCTTCTGTCCCCACTCATCAGCATGGTCACTCTCTTGACCTTGTTCTTTTCTCTAATTTCCTTATCTCTTTTCTTCCCTTATCTGACCATCACCTGCTAAGCTTCACTTCTTCATCACTCCCCGCCTCAATCTCGCCCAGTCTTCTCCTACCTTTTTAGGAATTTTCATGCTATCATTCCATCAGCTCTCTCCACTATTGTCCATCACCTTTTTCCTCCACCTTGTCTTCTAAGTCTGTTGATGGGGGCTTTAGTTTCCTATAATTCTGCTCTCGATGCTCTTGCTCGGCACAGTCCACATTCTGTGAGGCATACTTTACCTCAGCCCTGGCTATCTTCAACTACCCACTATCCATGCTCCTGTGCCCACTCAGCTGAGCGCATTTGGCTCCAATCCTGCTCCCTTTCTGACTTCCTTCACTTCAAATTCATGCTTGCCTCCTTCGAGCCAGTAGTTTTGCTTGGCGAGTGCTGTGGCTATGTCCATCTGACTAACTCTCTTGCCTCTGACCCCCGCCATCTCTTCTGAACTCTCAGTTCTCTCCTTAAGGCGCCTCTGCCCCCCACCCCTCCTCCTCTCTCAGCCCAAACCTTAGTTGACTATTTCCATGACAAAGTCCACAAGATTACATTCCAATTTCCCTCTAGATCTCCCCTCTTCAATGCCAACTTTTCCCCTCAATCTCTGTAATCCTTTCACCCTTTTCTAAGATCTTCGTTGATGAAACCTCTCATCTTCTTTCCTCCTCTAAACTTACTGCCTGTTCTTTCTGATCCCATCCCTTCCTGTCTTCTTAACTCCATATCCTCCTCTGTCATCCCTTCCATCTCACATATTCTCAATCTTTCGCTCTGCACTGCAACTCTCCCTGCAGCCTTCAAGCATGTTCTGGTCACTCTTCTACTCAAGAAACCTTCACTTGACCTTCTTGTCCTTCTAATTGACTCATCTCCCTTCTTCCCTTCATTTCCAAACATCTTGAATGTGCAGTTCTCCACCATTGCCTTGGATTTCTCTCCTCTCAAGCCCTGCTTGAACCACTTCAATCATGCTTTTGTCCCTTACATTCTACTGTGACAGCTGTCTCCAAAGTCTCTAGTGACTTGTTCCTGGCTAAATTCAAAAGCCTTTACTCAGTCCTTATTCTTCTTGACGTTTCTTCTGCTTTTGACACCGTTGACCACCACCTTCTCTTTGATACATTATCCTTACTTGGTTTTAGGGGCTCTGTCCTATTCTGGTTCTCTTCTTATATCTCCCATCACTCTTTCAGTGTTTGTTCTTGTGGTTCCTCCTCCACTGCTATCCCACTCTCAGTTGGTATACTCCAGGGATCTGTTCTTGGCCCTCTCTTATTCTCTATACTGAGTCCTTTGGTACTCTCATCGCCTCCCATGGCTTTCAGCATCATTTTTTTTTGTTTATAATTTTTATTAAACCAACAGATATACAACAAAATCCAGGGCCATGGGTACACTTACATGGCCTCTGGATATCAATACAACAACAGATATAAACACTGTCATCCATTGGTTGCTTTTATATCATTTTCTCCCATATCTAATCTTCCCTCCCCCCCCTCTCCTCCTGGAATCTCCAGAAATGATGTTTCCCACTACGGCAACACCTACATTCATTATAGTCAATTTATTTGTATAATATTCTTATACTGTTCATGTCGTCATATGGTACAAGCCTTCAGGACCAACACCCACATTCCACTGTCCAAGTATTCATGTTCAAACTAAGGTGTCCCCCCCTTCTTGTCTTTGGGCTCCCCGGTCTCGCATCTTTCCATTAACCCATATTAAGGATCTCATTCCGAGCACGTGATGTCAGTGTGTCAAGATAGCAACCCCATATGGAGTAAAAGGCCCACTGTTTCTGGGTATTCCCTTTTGCAACTAATCTTTCCATAAGCATTAGATGGTGTATGTTATTGCGCCATTCACAATATGTTGGGGGGTTTTCGTTTCTCCAATGTTGGAGAATTGGCTGTTTCCCAACCACACAGGCTTTTCATGCTGGGTTTCCCCTGGGTTGGATCGGACGTAGTATATCAAACAGAATCGTTTCTAATTGCAGTTCTATACTCTGACCCAGAATTCCTTCTAAATAGACTTGAATTCACCTTTAGTAGGAGGTGATCATGGTGCATCTCCACCACATATGCACCAAATTGATCTGACTTTGCTCACACCATGGGCATTCATCTAGCTTTGAAAGCCAACTACGAAGCACCCGCAATGTCGAAAACTGAAGCTCCTGCCATCGACTTGCTTGAAAAAGATATGGGATCCTTTTGATAGCTTGTACAAGTGTTCCAGCAGGCACCAGGCTTCCCATGTCTCCAGCCCAAGCAGATTCCACAATTGAAAGATCACACAGTTCCCTCCAACACCTCATTTTCCAATTAAATTGTGATATAGATAGGGCCCCCCATCCTCCTCCTCCTCCAAATTAAAAAATTCCACCATTTTCTCCATCCCATCCATTAGCAGGGTTTCTTTATTAAGTGAGGCGATATAATGATGAAATTAGCAGTAGGCGAAATAGTGTTTAGGCTCCAGCTCGTGTTCAGAGCTTACACTGGGTCTTCCCTAGCTCATCTACCATTTGCCGCACTTATCATAAGCCCTGGTGGTCCCAGTCAGCAAACATACTAACTGCCATACCCGGAGGGAATTTTGCATTACCACGAAGGGGTAGAAAACCTGATTCCTCTGGGGAGATCTGCCATTGAGCACATAAACTATGCCACAGGCCTCTAATAGACTGAATAAAACAACTTTTACTAAGTCAAGGAGGAAGCAGGCAGCATTCTGCCTGCAACACCCCCAACAAACTGTGGAGAAAAACAAACTCTTCTTTGAGTCTCCGTGGGGTATGGGCTCTATAAAATCCCAACCAGTCCTGGAGGTGCCTCATCTGGCACGCAAGTATATATTGTTGTAAATCTGGCATTCTTATTCCTCCATGCTTCCACCCTCCACGCAGCCTAGCCAGTGCCATCTTGGCACGGCCCCCCCTCCACACGAACCGGCATATCTTCTTCTTAAGTCACCTGAGGTCAGGTTGCTGAATATAAATCAGCAGTGTCTGTAAATAATAAAAAGTCTTGGGTAGCAAGACCATCCAGTAAGCCTCCACTCTGCCCAATAACGAAAACGGCAGGGGGGGTCCAATCATGCAGGCTTGTCTGCACTTTTTGTAATAACACCTCATAATTCAGCTGATATAACTTACACGGACCTTACGGTAGCTAAATCCCTAGGTACGTAAATGCCTTCTCTGCCGATTTAAGTGGGAAGGAAGAGCCCCAATCGGATCTCAGCCAGCTCAGGACATCGAGGGCTTCTGGCTTGTCGATATTAAGTTTTAGCCCTGCCACTAAGTGGCTCCATAGCATTTAAATTCAGAAAGTAATATAGGCAATGACTCCCGAGGTCGAGTAATATGGACAAGTATGTTGTCTGCAAAGGCAGAAATTTTGAATTCAGACTGTCCGATCTTAACCCCTGGAATATCTGGATGATCTGCTAGCATTCGTAGAAGGGGGTCCAGGGCAAGAACAAATAATAGAGGCAATAGAGGGCACCCCTGTCTGGTCCCCCTCCAACACAAAGGCCTCTGATAGCATTGTTTTGACTATGACCACTCCCATGGGTTGTGAATATAGCAAGTTTAATCTTATGGAGAAAGGATTCACCTAGGCCATAGTGGGGAAGAACTGTAAATAAATAGTCCCAGTCTACTCTATCAAGCGCCTTTTTTGGCATCAAAGCTTATAATCAGGGTGAGGAGGCCCTTGTCATGGACCCGTTCCAGGGACGCCAAGATCTTACACAAATTACTAGTTACTGAGTGTTCCCAGACAAACCCTACTTGGGAGTCATGTAAGGTCTGGGATCAGTCCGGCCAAGCAATCCGCTAAAATTTTTGCATAGAGTTTGAGATCATAATTAATCAGGGAAATAGGATGATATGATACTGCATACTGCGGGTCCTTTCCTGGTTTTGGGATCAAAGTGATGTGAGCTTTGTTGTCGCCCCATCTAAAGGAACCCTTTTCCGTATGCTCCTGGAACATTTCTGCTAGTAGGAGGGTCAACTGACATTGTAAATTTTTATAAAACTCAACACTAAATCCATCTGGGCCTGGGGTCTTATAAGATGCTGCACATTGAATTCCTTTTTTAATTTCTTCTGTAGTAATCAGTGCTCCCAATGCCTCCACCTGTTGATCAGTCAATCTGGGCAACTGGCGTTTACCCAAATATGTCTCAAGTGCGGGTGGGGACACCAGGTCTTTGATGTACAGGCTTTTATAAAATGCCTGAAATAATCATGTTATATGGACGTTATCATGATGAAGGACACCCTGTTCATTACGCAGCGCTGTTATAACGTTGGTACTCCTGGCCCCTCACAAGCATCGTGCTAGTAATTGACCTGCTCGATCGCCATGCTTGAATAATTGAAACATATAATAGAGCATAGATTTTTTTTACTTGTTGGTGTAGCAGTTCATTTAGGGACGCTTACGTCTCCCATAAAGCCTCCCTCATGCATGCGGTCTGATGTCGCGCATAGTTATAACTGGCTCAGACCACTTGCCTCTCGAGGCGCAAGATGTGTCTGTTTATCAACCATCATTTTCATGCTGAATATGCAATTATGTCCCCTGAGAGTACTACCTTGGCTGTTTCCAAGAGGAACTTGAGGGCATCTAAGTATTGTGAGTTATTGCTCGCAAATTCTTTCCACTGCTCCCGCAAAAATTTTGAAAGGTGGTATCTTTATATAACTCAAGCGGGAACCACCAAGTGCGCGTTTTGGACTCTGTTGAGCCCCAGGCTAACTCCACCCGCATTGGGGAGTGATCCAAAATTTCACTCAATCCTATAGTAGCCTCTACAACCTTATAAAAGAGAGAGTCAGATATCAGAACCTTATCAAGGCGAGCACTTGTCCCATGTGCTCTGGAAAGGTGTGTATAGTCCTGCTCCATGGGGTGAAGGACTCGCCAGGGATCTATCGCCCATAACTGTCTTTTAAACCTACCCATGGCTTTTGCAAGTCCTCTTCAGGTATCTATTTCCCCCCGTTGAGGCATCCATCTGTGGGTCGAAGACTGCATTAAAGTCACCCCCAATAACAAAGCCTGTTTCGGGCAATTTTTCCAATTCCGAGGCCACTTTGACATAAAATGGGGCGTTGCTTGTATTTGGGCCATAGATATTACGCATCACCACTGAGGAGCCCTCTAAGTTCCCATATAGAATGAGGTCTCTCCCTGCGGGATCAACTATTTGTGAACTTTCAAATCTGAGGGCCTTATAGAACAGGATCACCACACCTCCCTTCTGTCTGTGAAGAAGCCCCATGCACCTGGCCCACCCAGTCTCTTTTCAATTTAGTGTGCTCTAAAGCTGTTTGATGGGTCTCTTGCAAGAGAGCAATCTCACATTTATAGTGAGCTAGAGCTCGGAGGGTCTTATAACACTTGACCGTGGAATCCAGACCGCACACATTCCAGGATAGGACTTTCAGCCTATTCCCCTTTGGTTAAGGACTGACAAATGGTACACCATGAAAATAGGGGGGCCCCGCACCCTAGGACCGTCCCTATAGCAGTTATCACTCTCTGAATGTAGGTTCTGATACATCTTCTCTTTGGAATCCCAGTGATTTCCCCCCCCCCCCTTCCCTGCTCCCCCCTCTTCCCCTCCCTCCCCACCTCACCCCTATTCTTCTTATACCACCACCATATCACGGACCACTTATTGATGTGTCAAGGTCCCCCCATACATTCAACTCTTGCCATCCCCTCCATGCCCTTCTCTATTTCCACCCATGCTCACTTCTTATCTTCCCTCTCCAGCTACCCTTTACTCCCTTTAACCGTCCTCCCCCCATCCTACCACTACTAGCCTCCAGTCATTCCCACATGTCCCTGAATCGGGTGTGGCCTCCCACTCTTCCAGCTTGGAATGGCGTCCACCCTCATCCCATGGTGGGCCTTCGCCCCTCACTGTTCCCCTTTCTATCTCTCATACCCCCCTATTCTTCCCCAACCCCTTCCCATCCTCCATCCATAAGATCACCTTTTCCGCTTATTAGCCTTAGACTGTTCTCTGCCCCTCCATAGGCCTTTGTGGCGTTAACTAAATTGGTTGCTCGGGCCCGTTCTCTATCCCTCATCCCACTATCATCCCACTACTCCACTCACTCCCCCATCCCCCCTCCTCCCACATCCGCTATCTCTATTAATCCCTATGTATATCTCATACACTCCCTCTTCTTAAACAACACCCTCCCCCTCTCAACCTCAATTAGGACCGCATCTTGGGGTTTGTTTGTTTTTTCAATTATGTCCCTTACAGTGAAACATCCATTGCCACTTAGTAAAAAAGAAAGAAAGCACCTTATCAGCCTCCCTTATTCTGTTTCCTCCATGTGGTTCTGCTCAGAGCATGTCTATAATAGAAACTAGGGAGGTGGCTTCCTTTATCACTCATACGGTAATGTCCATATCTCCAACAAACTAGGTACAGTTCTTATTGTATTTCTTAGTCGGGGTTCCTGGAAACTTCTGACCCTGACGTTATTCCGCATTCAACTCTCTTGCTTACTCTGGCTCTGGGAGCCTGACCGGGACTGGCTTCTGAAAATGTACTTTAAGGCCAGGAATGAATTCTTTATGGGAACTGTTATTAAAATCTTTCCTGATGTCTCCAAAGCAACCCAGAAACGTAGCCAGCAGTATCTCTTGTGGCACCCCAAGGTCTTGAAATTAGGTGGCCTTTTCTTTTTGCGTTACCCATGCAAATGTTTGATTAAATATCAAGGGGTTAATTATACTTTTTTGACCCTAGTCAGTTAACCCAGTTTGTTGTTAGTGAAAAGTGTTGGTCCCTGTCTGCAGCCTCTGGACCCCCAGAGGTCCTCTTCATAAAGGAGGATATTAAAAGAACATATATTTTGATTATTTGCACTAATACATATCTTATTTTCTTATACATTTTCTTCAGATTTTCGCTTGGCTTTTTTTGTTGGTGGTGGTGGGCTAGTGAATGATTACCCCATATATATACAGTATTATTTTATCTTTTCTTTTTATTAAATGTTCTTTACTGTAACACCTGATTAGGTGTCAGCAGTTCCCAAAGCTGAGAAGTTTACTAGAGTTCAACAACCTACTCTTCTCAAGGAAATTTCTACTAAAGCACCAAAAAGAAAGTAACTTTGCTTTAAAAATACACAAACCCCTTTTAAGAGCTCCCAGTCAGAGAGCTAGCAATTTAATAAAAATAAACCCTCAAATCCTTACCGTTGTTTGACCTGTAGAGTCCCTGTTAGGAATGCCTCAACAGGGCAGGGCTCTGGAGCCTTTTATGCAGGCCTCTGCTGCTCTCAGGTAATCAGGCCCCTAACTCCTGATTAGGTGTCAGCAGTTCTCAAAACTGAGAAGGTTACTAGAGTTCAACAACCTACTCTGCTCAAGGAAATTTCTACTAAAGCACCAAAAAGAAAGTAACTTTGCTTTAAAAATATACAAAACCCCTTTTAAGAGCTCCCAGTCAGAGAGCTAGCAATTTAATAAAAATAAACCCTAAAATCCTTACCGTTGTTTGACCTGTAGGAACCTCACACACTGCCTAGATAAGGTTTTAGATAGTGCTGGGGAGGAGTCTGCTATCTTGGTACATGTTGGTACCAGTGACATAGGAAAGTGGGAAGGAAGTTCTGGAGACCAAATTTAGGCTTTTAGGTAAGAAGTTTAAATTCAGAACTTCCAGGGTAGCATTCTTGAAATGCTTCCCATTCCACTCACAGGACCCAAAAGGCAGGCAGAGCTCTGGAGTCTCAAAATGTGGACGAGATGATGATGCAAAGAGGGTTTTAGATTCGTTAGGAACTGGGCAACAGTCTGAGGAAAGAAGGAGCTTTTCCAAAGGGTTGGGCTCCACCTTAACTGGGATGGAACCAGGCTGCTGGCGTTAACCTTTAAAAAGGAGATAGAGCAGCTTTTAAACTAGATAATAGGGGAAAGCTGATAGTTGCCCAAGGGCGCATGATTGGGAAGGATGTACCCTTGAAGGATACTAGCAAAAGAAGGAAGTTATGGCATCCCAACAGAGAGGTTCCAATAAAGATAAAAGTAACATAGATGCCCTTAGGTACTAAGCTGAAAGATTCCAAATTACCCCCATCAACTGATAACCATATTAATATGAATAAAATACAACCTCTAAAATGCCTTCATGCAAATGCTAGGAGTCTAAAAAATAAGATGGGAGAGTTAGAATATATAGCACTAAATGAAAGGTTAGATTTGATTGTCCTCCTACCAGGTCTCTGAAATGCCAATCAGTAGAACACACTGATACCTGGGTACAAACTATATCGCAATGATAGGGTAGATCAAATTGGTGGAAGGGTTGTACACTGTTAGAGAAGGCTTTGAGTCGCACCGGATTCAAGTTTTTCAGGAAATAAAATACACTGTAGAATCTCTGTGGATAGAAATCCCATATAAAAAGGGGAAGGCACTGGCAGTGGGGTATACTACCGACCACCTGGCCAGATTGAACAGATGGATGATGAAATGCTAAGAGAAATCGAGGAAGCTAACAAAAGTTACAACACAGTATTTATGGGTGATTTAAATTACCCTGGTATTGACTGGGTCAGTTTCACAGCAGGATATGCTAGGGAGAGAACGTTTCTAGATGAAATAAATGACTGCTTCTTGGAAAAGCTGATTCATGAACTGACAAGAGGAGAAGCTATTTTGGACCTAGTCCGTAGTGGAACACGGGATCCGGTGCAAGAGATAAGGGTGTTGGGGCCACTTGGCAATACTGATCATAGTATGATCACATTTGATTTAATAAGTGGAAGCAGGATGGCAAAGAAATCCACAGTACTACCTTTTAACTTTCGAAAGGGAAACTATGATAAACTGAGGAAAATAGTTAAGAAAAAAAACTAAAAGGAGCAGCTGCAAAGGTTAAAGATTTACATCAAGCATTGGCATTGTTTAAAAGCGCTATCTCAGAAGCCCAGGCCAGATGGATTCCACACTTTAAGAAAGTATGGAATACATCTGGTCAAAAAACTACATGGTTTAAAGGCAAGGTCAGAGAGGCTGTTATAACCAAACAAAGCATCTTTCATGAAATGGAAAAAGGAGCCAAATGTTGACAATGGGAATCAACATAACCACTGTCAAGTTGGATGCAAGGCATTGATAAGGCAGGCAAAGAGAAATTTTGAAAAAAAGCTTGCCATGGAAGCAAAAATGCATAATAAAAACTTTTTCAAGTACATTCATAGCAAAAAAAAACCTATGAGAAAGTTAGTTGGATCATTTGATGATAGAGGAGTAAAAGTGGCACTAAGGGAGGATAAGGCTATAGCGGAGAGACTGAACAAATTCTTTGCTTTGGTCTTTACTGAAGAAGATGTAGGGAATTTACTCATGCCTGAAATGGTATTTAAAAGTGATATAGCAGAAAAATTGAAAGAAATATTGATAAACAGGGAAGATGTATTACAAGTATTTGATAATCAGAAGAGTAATAAATCACCTGGACCGGATGGTTTACATCCGAGGGTGTTGGAAGAACTAATATATGAGATTGCAGACCTACTATTAATAATCTGTGAACTATCATTAAAATCATCTGTAGTGCATGAAGACTGGAGAATAGCCAATGTAACACCAATTACATTGGAGAAAGCTGAATAGTGGAGTATCCCAGGGATCTGTGCTGGGCCTGCTGCTTTTTAACATATTCATAAATGACCTGGAAATAAGAATGAGTGAAATGATTAAAATTTGCAGATGACACAAAATTACTCGAAGTTAAAACGCAATAAGACTGTGAAAAATTGCAAGAGGACCTTGATAAATTGAAAAACTAGATGTCCACATGGCAGATGGAATTTAATGTGGACAAGTGCATTATGCACCTAGGAAAAACAACCCAAACTATGGTTTCACAATGCAAGGTTCCACATGAGGAATCACCACCCAGAAAAAAAATTTAGGCATCATCGGGGATAACACGTTGAAACCCTTCACCCAGTGTGCAGCAGTGGCCAAGAAAGCAAATAGAATGCTAGGAATCATAAGTAAGGGAATGGAGAATAAAACCAAGGATATTATAATGCCTCTGTATTGTTCCATGGTGCAACTGCATCTTGAATATGTGTGCAATTCTGGTCACCATAGCTTAAAAAGTATATGGTAGAATTAGAAAAGGTACAGAGAAGAGCCACTAAAATGGTCAAGGGAATGGAAGGATACCCCTTTGAGGAAAGGCTTAAATGATTAGGGCTTTTCAACTTGGAAAAGAGACGGCTGAGGGGATGATAGAGGTGTGTAAATTAATGAATGGAATGGGTAAACGTAGATCGGTTGTTTATGCCATCAAAAAGTAGAAAGCTTAGGGGACACACAATGAAGCTACAATATAACCCATTTAAAACTAATAAGAGAAAATATTTTTCACTCAACATGTAATCAAACTCTGGAATTCATTACCAGAGGGTATAGTGAAGGCTGTTAATATAGGTGGGTTTAAAAAAGGTTTGGATCGTTCCTGGAGGAAAGGTCCATAAGCCTTTATTACAGAGGACCCGGGAAATCCACTGCTTGCCCCAGGACAAGCATTGTGGAACCTGTGTATCTTTTTGAGAGCCTTCCAAGTACCTGTGACCTCGATTAGCCACTGTTGGAAAGAGGATACTCGGCTTGATGGACCTTGGTCTCACCCAGTATGGCATTTCTTATGTTCTTATCTCCAGTTTTGAAGCCAAAGTAAAGGTAGTAGCCCTTCTTAATCAAAACGGTGTACAGCGTTTTTGTGATTCAAAAGTCACTTCTCCACAAACGCAGCAGAAGTGATCTGCAAACAATTACGAGGCATCTCTCACTTTGGCTAAACGGGAAAAAAACAAACACTGAGCCGACTGGTCCACAGCCAAAATACTCCTGACGTAAATGTTGCACAATTTGTTTTGCAGTGATGTAATTAAGCGGAGTTAGGATTGCATCATCTGTGACTTCCAACTTAGAATAACATGATGCAGTTTATATCTTGTATGATGCAATAGCACCTTCAAATTGCATCATTCATTGTTTTGCCTGAAAAGCAAGTACTGTCCAAACAAAAACATAGATTCATCACAAATCCAGTCAAAGATGTACATATGGTTTAACTTGAGATCCCTTCCCATTATAACTCGCATATTCTTTGCACTTCCGAAGTCAAGGTCGTATGTACTGACCCAGTAGTATAAATTGAAAACCAGAGCCAATAAACAATTTTCTCAGTGACCCAGGCTTAATAAAATGTGACTGAATTTATTTCGGAAGCATTTTGGCTGTAGAATGATGTTATAAATATATTTACAAAGCAAGAAATACAGCATACAGCCTGACAATCGGGGCTTGTTTTGAGGGGGTACACCAGTAGTACTGAGTATTGGTACCTTTTTCATTGCCTGCTAAAATTGACCCATGGTCCTCATGTATTAATGAAAGAACCCTACATATGAGTACTGGCAACTGCTTTTTTTTTTTAGGAAAAACGTGCTGCTGACAATCATATAGTCATCGACATAGAGACCACACCTTCAGCATTCACAACTACCCATCCCAGTGGAGCTCCAGTATTCAGACACCTCTAAGTTGCTTGGCATCCACTAAAACATATTTTACCTTTAGAAAAGTTAATACTCGTTTGCAGGGAAAATGAAGAAAAATATTTATGTCCAAAACCCAAACACTCGTGATGCATAAGAAGAGACTTCCTGCAGACTTGGGTGTTCCTGCAAACATCAGGGAATACTTAGATATCTTTGCTCATAAGCAATGCATCCTTATGCCAAAAAAACAATTATAATGTCTAATTCCAATAGGGTTCTAAAACATAAGAGGTCAAATAAACACAAGTTAAGATCTCCTCTTCTTTAGATTGTTCCAAAAATTGGGTCACATTTAGGCTATCCAAAGTCAGACCTTCCTCCCTTGACAGTGCCTGCTCTTCCTTTTATTTTTTTCTTTGTTCCTGGCAAATCTGGCATTGGGAGGGATCTGATTGGCAGCAATTTTTTTATATGTCTAGATAATTGTTTCTAAATCTGAACAGGTGACATCAAAGAAGAATAGGAAACGTTTAGAAATCTCTGGGTCAACATTTAGACCTGGTGGATTGCCTTTTTGTAACATTATGCCCTTTATTTATTACTTTGGCAGTGCATGTACAGATAGTCATGCCAATAAGGTTTCTTGAATCGGAGAAAGTGGGAGAGGAATGAGGAGAGGTAAAAGAGGAAGAAGAGCAAAGGGAGGAGAGAGAGAGAAAGGCCAGAGAAGCAAAGGAAAGTTGAGAGAAAAAAAAGAGGCAGGTAATTGAGGGAAGAAGGAAAGATACCGGGAAGCGAGGGGAAAGAGAGACTGAGAAAATAGGTAAAGAATGAGAGGAAGATATTATTATAGAAAAAGGAAGGGGTTTAGAGGAGGATGAGAGACAAAAGGACCAGGACAGCTAAGGGAGAAAAGAGTGATGAGACTGGGAAGAGAGAAGGAGAGCGGGATGGGAGAAAAAAAGGACTGGTATAAAGTGTGGAAAACTGTAAAGAGTTCAGGTATATGAGGGAAGGAAGAGAGGGAATGAATAAAGAATAAAGGGAGGTTATAAGTCAGGAAATGAAGGGAAGAGAGAAAAATGGGCATGGGAGTATGGAGAGAAAGGGCAGAGGACTGTAAGAGGCAGATAAGAAAAGATGGAATTAAAGATTTATGATTTCAAGGAGAATCCGCTTGGTCAGATGCATCACATGTAATTGAGAAGGTGGGCAAATTATACAGGAAGATGTAGTGAATGGAGGGGGATGAATACTGAGTACAGATTAGATATTGAGAAGTATAGGGCGGGCTATGGAACGGGAGGGATAAAGCAGCAGAATTCAGTTAACTGACAGCTGTGGTGGGTGAAAGAAATTAATGACAGGATAGTGTGAGAATAGTTAAGTCCATTCACACCAGTAGGGGCCAAGAAGCTATTGTCCCTATTCAAGCCCAGGGTGATGGTGTCAAGTTCTTGATGTCTTCCAATTCAGAAGTTTCACACTGGAGTGTCCTTTTGAAGTTTCTTTGTAGGAGTATGGCAACCGAAGGGTAGAGGGCTCTCTGGAAGAGTGCCGACGAGCGGGGGAGACAGCGCTCAAACCCCGGAGAGATGGGGCCTTCCCCGGGTCAGTCCTTTGCCGCTTCTCGGGCCGGGAACGGTCTGCTGACTTAGAAGGCAGATCGGGCCTGCCACGGTCCTTACTTTTGTGATGCTCCCTGTCGCGGTTGGTGCTCGAAGTCGCCGTGGAGGAGAGCAAGTCTTGCAGGGCGTGCTCCCGGTGTTTCCTTGCCCTAGGAGACATCCGGGCACAGCTGGCACAATTCTCAACCTGGTGAGAGGATCCTAGGCATCCGATGCAGAGTTGGTGAGTGTCTGATAAGTTCATCTTTCTATTGCAGATAGAACACTTTTTAAAGCCGGGTTTAGGCATGAAGTTTGAAGAATTTTTGTATATTTGTAATGGAGAGCTAGAAATTCCGTCTTGAGGCAGGGCGGAAGAAAAAGAACTGGCCGGCTAGGGGCGGGCCGAGGGAGGTGGGACCTCCCACATGCTCAGAAGCTTCTGAGCTATAGAGCACTTCCGTCATGGCGCCGTCGGATGACGTCACCAGGTGTGGCTGACACATCCTGCTTGTCCTAGGAGAATTCAGAATCCAACGAAAGAGCACTTATCCACGTGCCAAGACAAAAACCAAACAGAACCGT
Organism: Ichthyophis bannanicus; assembly: GCA_033557465.1. Classification (NCBI taxonomy): domain Eukaryota; kingdom Metazoa; phylum Chordata; class Amphibia; order Gymnophiona; family Ichthyophiidae; genus Ichthyophis; species Ichthyophis bannanicus. The sequence goes on from CM066043.1 coordinate 113,131,994, forward strand.
GGATTGTAATGGAAGGAACTGTTTATTCAAATAAAAACCAGCCAGGCCCGACACAGGCCGTGTTTCACAACACCTTCTTCAGGGGCTTATTGGCTGTTTTATAAACCTCTCATTGATGTCTTGATGGATGTTCTAGGTGATCTAATCCAGGACTCACAAAAAATACTGCCAACCACGATATCAAACAGTTGGAATAATAACAGCTGGAAATATATTGTTATTCGTGTCAAATGCGGCGAGGCAAACATGAAATGTATGCTATGCCTTCATTCATTGCATACATTTCATGTTTGACACGAATAACAATATATTTCCAACTGTTATTATTCCAACTGTTTGATATCGTGGTTGGCAGTTTTTTGTGAGTCCTGGATTAGATCACCTAGAACATCCATCAAGACATCAATGAGAGGCTTATAAAACAGGTGTATTACATTTTTTGTGGGCCATTTACATATCACATTTTTACGTTGTTCACCACTACTACAAAGCAATCATGAGCACATGCGCTGGCGTCTTTTAACAATGAATGAAGGAATAGCATACATTTCATGTTTGCCTCGCCGCGTTTGACGCGAATAACAATATATTTCCAGCTGTTATTATTCCAACTGTTTGATATCATGGTTGGCAGTATTTTTTGTGAGTCCTGGATTAGATCACCTAGAACATCCATCAAGACATCAATGAGAGGTTTATAAAACAGCCAATGAGCCCCTGAAGAAGGTGTTGCGAAACACGGCCTGTGTAGGGCCTGGCTGGTTTTTATTTGAATAAACAGTTCCTTCCATTACAATCCACGGTTCTGTTTGGTTTTTAACCTTAAATTCAGATACAGAGTAGTTGATATGTTGCTTTTTCTATTTTCAGATTTTTATCATTTATTCTTTTATTTAGAGATTATTTTGTTTGTCCTACAACAAGAGGGATAGTTGCTGGAAGATGATGGCAAAATATTAGGGTAGCAGGACCCCCAAATCTTCCCATTTGTCATAAGGAGGAAGAATCTGGAATCTCCAGGAACAAGCAGGAATGTAGTCTTCACATATGGGTGATGTCTGTACCGACGGAGCCTGCACGGGAACGCTCCTTGGTGTCTAATTGGAAAGCCTTTGGGAGCACCCCACTGCGCCTATGTGACTGCCTTCCCAACTCCCTCTCCTCAGTTCTTAGTTTTCTGTGGAGCCAGCAGGAAGCAAATCCTGTCACCGCAGAAAAAGTTTCTTTTTTTTGTGTATAGCGCCTCTGCCTTCCCATTGACATCAGCACATCAAAGGCATCGCCGGTCCCCTTATTCTTTTCTTTTTTAAATCTAGGTTTTCCCTTTCAAACACCTCCCCCAAAACTCTGGCGTCTCGACACCCTCTTAGACCTTAAGCCTGCCATAGCCTTCCCATCCTTTGAAGGCATGGAGAAACCAGCTACTGATTTCAAAAAATGTTCTAAGTGTACCAGCACTCATGATTGGTGCTTAAAATGCCTCTGCCCAGATCACCAGCCAAAAGATTGTCCCCTCTGTCTAAATGTGACACGGAGAGGCCTACAGAACCGGGCTTCTAAATTTGGGACACTCTTCATCTCAGATGCGGTGTCTGTGGCATCCACTCTTTGAGAGCCTCATCCTCCTCTCATGGATTGCAGGTATCCTCAAAGTCTAAGCACAAGTCCTTATCGAAGCCAGAGAAAACCTCCAGGGGTAGCTCTTGCTCTAAGCATCAAGATCCCTCTGCCATTGCATCAGAGGTGGATCAGCCTGCCAATCAGCCCAGGCAGGAGGTCCTGTCCTCCATAGCCTCAGAGGGGCTCCAGGATTCTCCTGAGGCCTCGATCTCCAGAGAGCTACTGGTGTCATTTTCTGGGACGTGTCACGCCCATAGCCCCTTACATGTGTATGGAGGGGCGTGCTTATTATATAGAGTTCCCCAATTAAGCAATGTTCCAGAATGGCTAGCTTGCAAAGGATTCTGGTAATGGTAGTCCAGTCATACGGTGCTTGCCTTGGAGGTCAATGAAAACAATTGTAGTGGGCTCAAGTGTAAGGCAATGACAGAATATTTATTTATGAGGTTAATCCAAATGCACACAGATTCACTTGGTAACACCTTAGGATGTATTCTCCAGGATTTTATATTCAAAATAATAATAATACAACTGAATGGTTAAGCAAATAGCTTGTAAAGTCCATTAACAGAAATTCTCTCTGTCACTGCTGACAAACCTTGCTCAGCAGTGCTGGTGTAAAGGAAACCCAAAAATAGTAAAAGCTTCTTCACAAAAAAAACCCAGCTTTTTACATTCTACGTTCAAAGCACTTTTGTATCCAACGTGTGCATAGCCTGAGCTGTGTACTGCTCTGGTACCAGGTGGCTAACAAGCTTTAATCAACAGCTCTGCTCGTCTCTGCACAAGTATTTACACAAACATCTAGTGCCAGTTACTAGGACGTTTCCTTTTATGTTGATCCTACTTTCAGGATTTCTCTGTGCTAGCAACCTTGCATAAAGAACAGTCCATGAGACTATCGTCTCCCTCTGTAATTATGGCTTGGTCGTCTACTTGCATAGGTTCTATGTCAGGAGCTGGATCAGAGGGCTTTATCAACTGACCTTCCTTAGGACAGGAACTGTGTCTAAACACCTTGTCTTGCTCTAGGTTAAACAAACGTTCATAGTTCCTGCCTGAGTTGCTGACATTAGGCTGTCCTTTCAAATATTCTGGCCAGTATGCATTGGAGCTTTTATAACCTGTCCTCCAGTCTATATTCCTGGACCTCACGGCATCTGCTCCATACCTCTGCTTAGGGTTCCTAGCTGCAGTTCTCCAAGCCTTTGGATTTCCCCAATCCCTTGGAGCAGGCTTCTCCCAGGAATCTCCCCAAGAACATGGATCTCTCAGAGCTCCTCTCTCCTTGCTCTCACGCTTGCCTTCAAGCCTCCTCTCAGGCTTCCTCTCCGCCCCAGGCTTTCCTTGTCTTCCAGGCTTTACTTCCCTTCCAGGTCTTCCTTCTCTGCCAGGCCTTCCTTGTCCCCCAGGCTTTCCTTCCCTGCTCTCTGCATATTCTGTTCTAGTTTTAAAGTTCCCAGTTTCCAACCCCTCCCTTGCAAACCTCAGGTGTTGCTGATCAAAGTCTCTCCTGGCAGCTGAGTAATTAGGAGTGATGTAAGGGTTTCTCAATCTGGGCTTAAACTGCTGAACCTCATCTCCACTAGAGGCTCTCTGCAGGCCACTGCAGCCTGGAATAACCTGTCTTTTAGGTAAATATGGAGTTTTATTCCTGTGACCTGGCAAAACAGGTCCCTTGATTAGGGTAAATTCTCTTCCTTTAACACTATTCTCTGGGCTCTGGGCAGCTTCCTCATCACATACCCCCCTGCTTAAGTTATTATGGGCTGGGTGTAGCTGTGGAGAATCCTCCCTACAGTCCGTAATACCAGTGAAAGCATTATTGTCCTCTGAGCGCTCATCTATTTCTTGGCTAGTGCTAGGGACATTATCAGTTGCAGACCTCTCCTTCCAAGATTTGAGCACATTTATGTGGTACGTCTGCTTGCGTCCCTTAGAGTTTTCCACTACATAAGAGACTGGGCTCACCTGCTTGACTACCTTCCAGGGCCCTTTCCACTGTACTTCAAACTTGGGTGTGGTACCCGCTACCTGTACCAAAACGTTTTCACCAAGGGTTAACCGGCGTGCCTTGGCCTTCCGGTCGTACCACCTTTTCTGGCGTACTTGGCTGTCCTGCAGGTTTCTTTCAGCAACCTACGAGGCTCTCTTTAAACGTGCTCTCAAGTCACATAAAAATTGTGGAACTTCCTGATTCTCTGGTTCGGGATCTAACCATTGCTCCCTCAAGATATCTAAGAGTCCACACGGAGCTCTCCCATACATCAATTCATATGGGGAGACATCGAGGAAAACCTGAATTCGTTCCCTGCAGGCATATAAAACGAAGGGCAATAACATATCCCACTCTTTTAAATCTCCTGCTAATCCTCTTCTCAACATCTGTTTAAGAGTCTGCTTTAACCTCTCTACTAAACCGTTTGACTGAGGATGATATGCTGATGTCTTTACATGATGAATGCCAAAAGCATCCCAGACCTGAGCCAAATACCTAGATACAAAATTGGATCCTCGGTCAGTTAGCACCTCTCTGGGGAAACCAATTTCACAGAATAATGTTATCAATTCTAAAGCTATCGTCCTAGCTGAAATATTCCGTAAGGGTATGGCCCAGGGAAACCTTGTTGCTTGATCAATCATAACCAAGATGTACTGAAAACCTCGGGGTGTTTTGACTAATGGACCTACTATGTCCTGTGGTACCCTTGCCTGGGCCAGAGGCTTACAGCTATGGGCTGCCTTGTCTGTCCTTAAATGAACTATATTTTCCCTTTGCCACCAGCAATGCACTCTGGGACTTGTAGTTGAGAAAATTGTATTCAAAAAGACAAACTGTAGTTGTGCAACCGGAGGTTGAGACAAACAAGAATATTTTTATTATTGTGGATTTCCACACGCATTAAAGTTCTGTACACGAACACAAAGATGGATAACTTCTCCAGTAACAGAAGAGTAAACAAAAGGAAATTGTACTTGAAGTAAATGCAGCACAAGTCTCTTCAAACACAAGCAGCTGTCTTCATGACAATAAACATAACACAGCCTTATGAGCTCCTTCTAGCAGAAATACCTTCTTTCTTCTACAAAAGCTTCCTTAGCCTTGCATACAGGAACTTATGCTTCCCTAAGACAAAAAGAACAATCCAACTGACACTCTTCTAGGGAAGATTGTGACTCAGGTAATTCTATCTGCATGGGCTCCGGTACTGTGGCTGGTTTATCTCTACTCCTAGCCTCAGCACTTTCTTCAGGCTTTCTGGCTTGTAATAATTCCCAAAATTCATTCCATAATTTCTCCTTTTGGTCATAAACATTTACATAAGGAGAGTAAGCTTCTCCTCCCTGAAATGCTTGCTTCAAAGCTTTTACTGAGTTCAAATTAACTTCCCTGCTAACGATTGGGTCCTGGTTCTTTCCCCAGTAAAACAAATCCACCCACCTTTTGTCAGTTGAAGTTTTCAGCTTAGGATTCTGAATACAGGATAAAGGTACCTGTTCCCACCAGTTTGCAGCCTTTCTCCCAGAACGTTGGCTGGCCCTTGGTTTAGGAACCTTTCCCAGACATGGAGTGTTTCCCTCTCTGCTCTTAGCTTTCAGCAGCTGGAAATCAGCACACTCACGTCTCTCAGGTATCCATGAGCTCCTAGGACCTGGACTCAAACTGGCACCTTCTCTCCCACGGCAGGAACTCTGAACCAGATGAACTCCTGGAACTAGCACTCCTGTTCCTCCAAGCTGAACTCAAACTAGAGCTGTGAACTCCCTTCTTCTGTTTGAAGACGGGTTTAAAAACCTGTTTCCTTCCTATCAGAGCTTCTTCTGAGCTCGTGTGCTCATTTTTTTTTTTTTTTTTATTTAATTTTCTTATATACCGCGCTATTTGTCATCAGTGCGGTTTACATTGAAACAATACAACAATTGGTCAGATATAACAGACCTATTACAAGTAACAGGAAAATTAACATGGAAGTAAACAGGGAAATCATTTATATTTCTAGAAAATACATGTTGGAGATATATAAAATCTATACAGTTAGTTAGGGTAGGTATGAGGTTAAAAGGATGGGGGAGGGGAAGGGGTGTTTAGGTGTTTGAAGTGTGCGATGAAAAGGTGGCGTTTAAGGGCTTTTTTGAATTGTTTGATTTCATTTCATGGCAATTTATTATCCAAGAGTGTGGGGCATTGTCAAAAGTTTTCTTATAATCAATCCATGCTATACTGAGATTCCTGCTTTTTTTTAGCATGGGCCGTGATGGCCTTATTCAACATTAATTGGTCCTTGATTTCATATACTCCCTCTTATTGCCCTGCCTACATCTATTGTAGTGAATAGCTTATAGATTGTAGGTAAACAAGTTAGTGGTCTGTAATTTTTGGGAATCTTACATAGGCCCACCTTTGGAAGGAGAAATGCTCTTCCTATTGTTACCATTGTGGTGTTAAGTTTGGCTGCTTGATCAGTTGGTTTTTACAGTATGCCATATCTTGTTGGAGTGATGTTAACTGCTTGAGCCAAAAGTTGGTCACTCTATCTGTGCCAGATCTCTTCCAGTTTGGGGTTTAACCTGCTTCCCAGATCTTTTGTTGTTACACAGGCCATTCCATAATTTAGATGTTTGATTTTCTAAATGTTCCTGTATGTATGGTAACCACTGTACTTCTTGACTCTGCTGTATAGGTCCTCATAGGTTTTTGCTTCAGCTTTGATTGATGTTTGTTTTTATCTTATTTATGCTCTTTTGCCATTCACTATAGAACTGTTTTAGGTTCTGTCTAGTCTATTTTGATAGCTTTCTTTTCTGTTTTATTCTGAGGGCAACTTCTCCAAATGGTTGAGTTTTGTGCATAGCATGACAGTCATGAATCTCACTTCTAAGCCAGGGTATGTGGAGTATGATCTCAGTTTCTCAAATTTACTGCTAATGCTCCGTGTAATACTTGCATCGTACCAAAGAGAGCCTCTCTCTGGAGTTCATAAGATGTTATGTGTATGGGTAGTTTATCAAAGTGTGCTTGGAAGTTCCTCTTAATTAGGCCTGTGGCACCCAATATGATGGGAAATAACTCTGTATCTTTCTGCCATATTTTCGTGATCTCTGAGTGCATTTCCTGGTATTTCAGGATCTTCTCCCTCTCAATGCAATTCACAGAGTAGTCTCTTGGAACTGACACCTCTATAATCAGTGCAGTTCTGGTGGTTCTTTACCTTTACCACTATATCCAGCTTTTTATCAGTCAGAATGGGAGTATCCCAGATGATCATAATCTCCTCATTCTCTGTGATTCTCTTAGGCACTGGCATTATGACCCTTTCAGGCACAGTGATGTTATAGTTCCCTGTAAGTACTAGTGTATGTCTCATATCCCCTCCCCCAATTGTGTTGTGACCACTTTGATTGAAGGATAAGGTGGTATACAAAACTGTCTAAATAGATAAAATAAAATAAATAAATAGTGTTTATGAAGTTTCCAAAGGAAGAGACATGCTACTTTATTGTGTCTTTCTGTATAGAATTTTCAGCCATTAGAACTTCTCAGTCAGCTATGAGGTGAGTCACTGTTTCCAGCTCTTTCCCACAGAAGTGACATATGTCTGTTTTGCCATTTTTTTCAATGCTCACTGTAAACTATCTTGTCCATAATCCACTATCCTTGGCTGCAACTATCAACCTCTCATCCTTCAGTTTCAGTTCACCTCTCCATAACCATTCATGTGTCCTTTCTTGATCGACAAAGAGTTCCTGGAGTAACATTCAGTATTTCCCATTGTATTTGTGCTTTGCCACTTGTTTTTCCTTGTTTGTTGATCTAGTTCTTTGTAGAGTTTTTTCCTATTGTGTTGCAAATTCTGTTACTTCTTTCCCTATGTATGCTTGTGGATTGTTGATCATTCCTTCCAGTCATCGGAACGCATGTCCAAGTTTGATGATGGAGACAGATTCTGGATGTCTACTTTCATATTTCAGCACTTTTTGTGCATTTTCATTTGATGATGCAGTTAGGTAGGTCTGAAGGCCTATGATAGTAGCTCTGTATGTGTAATCAATCTCTATGAGGCCTAGCCTCCTTCAGCTCCAGGGATATACAGTCTTGGCACACACTGATTTTTGTAATTGAATTCATGGTGATTCATGTCTTTCCTCTAGGTATAATTTGATGCCTTTTTAGATGTGATGACTGTTAGAAACTATTATTACACTCAGTGCATCTAAAAGTTTTCTTTCTCCAAATGGGTGAGTTTAGTGCACACGATGACAGTCATGAAACTCACTTCTAAGTCAGGTTCCTGTGCGGATATCCAGTTTAGTCCTCCACAATCGGGTAATGCCCCTCCTACTGCAGCCTGGAGACTGGACCAATCAAATCTTCTGTAGTACATATCCAGCAGGAGCTCCCAGAAGCCCCCCTGTGTGTCCAGTCTCTTGCAGCTTGAAGACGTAAAAGTGTGTCCTCCTGGGCACACTGAGTGACTATTGCAGGAGCAACACTTGTTAGTTAGTTGTTTTAGGGTTTGTTTTGGGGCATTTCCTTGCTATTTCTTTGATAGCTAGCTGTATCTTTAAAAGGAAGACAAAAGAAGAAGCCTGTCTCTCTGGAGCACTGCCACAGGAGACTAGGGGGAAGTCAGACCTGTTGGCTCCTGTGTTCCTGCCCAGCAAATTTTCACAGCCCTGGGTGAGCTCCCCCTGGACAGTACGGGGTAAAGCCATACCTGATACAGTAGTGGCTGGCACTGGGAGATGTTGGCTGAATCCTGGTGGTTCCTGAGCTGGTAGGAGATTTTCATTTCATTTCTTCTTGTGTGCAGTGCTCTGTTAGAGCTGCCAGCATTTCTGTAGGCTCTCCTGAGCCCATTTGGCAATTTTTCTTAAATTTGGTCGTTTGCCCTGTCTTAAAGGGTCGTTTTAGTTCCTTTCCATATTATTTGGTGGCTTTTGTATTTTCGCGCCGTTTTTTACCGCGGGTGAAAAAGTCCGGCGGCCATTTTGAATTTTAAAAGTGTGCTTTAGAGGCACTTTTGAGCACTTGTGCACAGGTTCCCCTGGTGTTTTTTGGGGTTCCTCTTGCTGGCGATTTTGCTCAGGGCACCCCAGGGAGTCTGGGGCATGTTTTGTTTCTTGTAAAAAAAAAAAAAAAAAAAAAAAGTTTTAATTTCAAATCGGGGCTGATTTGCATAGGATTGCCCCTGTGGTGTGGGCTTCCCTGTGACTGTTGTATTCTATCCCGCTGGGCAGAGGTGGCCTTGGGATGGCTTCCCAGCCCCAGTGCGTGATTTGTGGGTCCCGCAGAGCAGTAGGGACTGACTCTGGCATCTGCAGGAGCTGTGCTGCAGTGCCTGCAGAGTTAGAGCAATCTGTGAGTCTCCCGGATCAGCCTACCCCTGGGGATGCTTCTAATTCAGGGGATAGTGTTCTTTCCCCGAGCCTCCCTCAGTCTGGGTCGGTTCCACCGGCCAGCAGGTCGGTTGCTGCGCTCCAGCAGGCGGCTATAGCTGCACCGCCTATGGATTTCTCCCCGGATTTTGTGCTCCTCATGCATCAGGCGTTTCGCTTGAGCAGGTCCGGTCAGTTGCCGGCAGTTTGGCCCCCCTCTCTCCCCCCGGGGTCCTCTGGGGCGGCTCAATGCACCCCGCCACCCGGGGGCAAGCGTCTTCGGTTGGGGGAACAGGAGCAGGACGCCCTAGGTCTCCTGGATTCCGAGGCAGAGGGCGATCCTGAGACTGAAGCGGAGGAGTTGGAGGATGGGGAGATCCTTGAGCCGGAGGACTAGGCTCGGATCATTCGCGTGTTCCGTAGGGACGAGCTGGTTCCTCTGGTCACGGAGTCCCTGCAGGCGCTTAACCTTTCGGCGGTGCGGCCCCTGGAGGAGGAAGGTCTTGAGGATCCTCTAATTCAGGCGGTCAGGGATTCCCAGGTGGTTTTTCCCGTTCACCGCGTGGTGGATCATATGATCCAGGCGGAGTGGGAGCTCCCGGAATCCGGCTTGAAGGGGATTCGGACCATGAATCGGCTTTATCCCCTTGTCGACAAGGACAGGGACTTGTTCAGGTCCCCCCGGGTGGACGCTGCGGTTTCCGCAGTGACCAAGAAAACCACCATCCCGGTTGAGGGGGCGGCTGCCCTCAAGGACGGTCAGGACAAGAAGATTGATAATTTGCTCAAGCAAACCTTCGATACTGATGCCGTGTCATTGCAGGCCTCTATCTGTGGGGCTTGGGTGGCTCGGTCGTGTCTGCGATGGTCGCAGCATTTGCGCTCGAGCCCCGGGCTAGACCAGCAGGGCCTGTTGGAGGTTACCCGGCTGGAGTCCGGCTCGGCCTATCTGGCGGATCTGTTTTATGATTTAATCCGCGCGTTGGCTAACAGTATGGCATCCGCGGTTGCGGCGCGCCGGTCCCTCTGGTTGCGCAACTGGGCGGCGGACGGTTCTTCCAAGTCCCGCCTCAGTAAGCTGCCCTTCAAGGGCAGATTGTTATTTGGGGAGGCTCTCGAGAAGTTGGTAAAGGATCTCGGTGAGTCCAAGGGGGGCCGGCTCCCGGAGGATAGGCCAAGGTCCAACAGGTCCTCCCCCTCGGCGAGGGGGTCCTTTCGGGATCAGCGCAGGTTTCGTTCCTCCCGCCTGGGGGCTTCGCAGCGGGGCAGGTTTGGAGCCCGTAATCAAGGGTTTCGTACCTTCAGGGGAGCCGGCAGAGGCTTCTCCGGAGCCGCCTCTTCCTCGGGCTCTTCTTTTGGGCGCAAGCCACAATGACGCGAGGCAGGCTCTGGAGGGAGGCCCGATTATCGGGGGTCGCTTGCGCGACTTTCTTTCCTCTTGGGCCCAAATCACGTCGGATCGCTGGGTGCTACAAATTATAGGAGAGGGTTACGCTCTGGAATTTGCGTTCCCACTTCCAGATTCATTTATTCTGTCTCCCAGCAGGGGAGAGCAAAAAACGCGGGACATCCGCGTGACCCTGGATCGGTTGTTAGCGCTGGGAGCGGTGATCCCGGTTCCTCCTTTGGAAAGAGGCGCCGGGCGATACTCCATCTATTTTGTGGTTCCCAAAAAGGGCGATTCCCTGCGTCCGATTTTGGACCTCAAAGGCGTGAATCGCGCGCTCCGGGTGCCGCATTTCCGTATGGAAACCTTGCGGTCAGTCATTGTAGCGGTGCGACAGGGGGAGTTTTTGACGTCCCTCGATCTCACCGAGGCCTATTTGCACATCCCGATACATCCATCTCATCAGCGGTTTCTCCGCTTTGCGTTTCCGTGGGGCCACTTCCAGTTCAGGGCCATGCCGTTCGGCTTGGCTACGGCTCCGCGCACGTTCACAAAGGTGATGGTGGTCGTTGCGGCGGCCTTGCGCAAGGAGGGCATTTTGGTCCATCCATATCTCGACGACTGGTTGATACGGGCAAAATCCAGTCGGGAGTGCCTGCGAGTCACGAGCAGGGTGGTGGCTCTGCTGCTATCTCTCGGCTGGGTGGTGAACGAAAGAAAGAGTTGTCTGCGTCCCTCGCAGGACCTGGAGTATCTGGGAGTGCGCTTCGACACCGCTCGGGGACTGGTGTGTCTCCCCGAGCGCCGCGTCCTGGCGTTGCGGGCTCTTGTCCGACTCTTTCGGGGGATGCCCGCTCCGTCGGCGTGGTGGTACCTAAGGCTTCTCGGAACGATGGCGGCGACCTTGGAGGTGGTGCCATGGGCACGGTTCCACATGCGCCCGCTCCAGAGGGCGCTCCTTCGCTGCTGGTCCAACCAGTGCGATTCCTTGCACAAGAGGCTGCCCTGTCCGAAGGCAGTGCGGCGGTCGCTCCGATGGTGGCTTCCTCCGAGAACCTGACGCGGGGGATTCCCTTGGAGCCTCCTCTGTGGGTTCCCCTCACTACGGATGCGAGCCTAGCCGGCTGGGGAGCTCACTGCGAGGCCCGCTTCACGCAGGGGGTGTGGTCCTCTCGGGAAGCTGCGTGGTCGATCAACCGTCTCGAGCTTCGGGCGGTCAGGCTAGCCCTGTTGGCCCTGGAGCCTCTGGTCCGGGGTCGGGCGGTCCGCGTCTGGTCGGACAATGCGACCACGGTGGCGTACATCAATCGCCAAGGGGGCACAGGGAGTGTGGCCCTGGAGACAGAGGCGACGGCCTTATTCAGTTGGGTGCAGACTCGCCTGCCGGCGATCTCGGCGGCGCACATAGCGGGCGCAGAAAATGTCCAGGCCGACTTCCTCAGCAGAGTGCGGGTGGACCCCGGAGAGTGGGAGTTAAATCCACAGGTGTATGCGCAAATAGTTCGGCGGTGGGGTCCGCCCATCATGGATCTCATGGCGACCTACCAATCGGCCAAGACGAGTCGCTTCTTCAGCAGACGGCGGGAGCGAATGTCCGAAGGACTCGACGCTCTCATTCAGCCGTGGCCGACGTCCGGGCTACTGTATGTCTTCCCTCCTTGGGCGCTGATCGGCCGGGTCGTCCAGCGCATCGAGTGCCATCGGGGCCGAGTGCTGCTGGTGGCTCCGGATTGGCCCCGGAGGCCCTGGTATGCCGACCTCGTCCGGCTTCAAGACGGCGTGCCGTGGCGCCTCCCGGCGTTGCCGGACCTTCTCCTTCAGGGCCCCTTGCGGATGCCCCAGGTGGCTCGATTCTCGCTTACGGTTTGGCCATTGAGAGGGCTCGGCTGAAAAAGAAGGGTTATTCGCCCGCAGTGATTTCCACCTTACTGCGGGCGAGAAAGTCCTCCACTTCTCTCACTTATGTTCGGATTTGGAGGATTTTTGAGGACTGGTGCTCCCGGCGAGGAGTCCGGGCGGCGGCGGTCTCTGTGCCCGTCGTGCTAAGCTTCCTTCAGGATGGGTTCGAGAAAGGTCTCACGGCCAGTTCCCTGAAGGTCCAGCTGGCGGCGATTTCGTGTTATAGAGGCCAGGTCTTGGGCCGCCTTCTTGGTGCTCATGCGGATGTCCGGCGTTTCTTGACCGCCGTTTTTCATTTACGGCCTTCCCGCAGAGCGGTGATTCCTTCGTGGGACTTGAATTTAGTTCTGCGGGCTATGGTTCGGGAACCATTTGAGCCCTTGCGGAGGGCGTCCTTGAAGGATCTCACATTGAAGACGGTGTTCCTGGTTGCCATCTGCTCGGCACGGCGTATTTCGGATCTGCAGGCCCTGTCCTGCCGAGAGCCTTTCTTGTCTTTCTCTACGGAGCGGATTGTGCTCCGTCCGGTTCCTTCCTTTCTGCCAAAGGTGGTGTCTCCCTTTCACTTAAATCAGGCGGTATTTCTGCCAGTGCTTTCGGCATGCTCGGTCGAGTCGGTGGACTAGAGTCTTCTCCGGCTTGATGTGGGCCGCGCGCTGCGGCGGTATTTGCAGTCTACCGAGTCCTTTCGAAAGACTGATCGGCTTTTTGTGCTCTTTGGGGGTACAAAAAAGAGGGGAGGCGGCGGCTAAGGCCTCCATTGCTCGATGGCTCAAGGAAGCGATCGCGTCCGCGTATCTGTTGCAGCGGCGGCCGGTCCCGGAGGGGCTCCGGGCTCATTCTACTCGGGCTCAGGCGGCCTCTTGGGCGGAGCATAGCCTGGTTCCACCAGCAGAGATTTGTAGGGCGGCCACCTGGTCGTCTCTGCATGCTTTCAGCAGGCACTATCGCTTGGATGTGTCAGCGGCTCGGGATTCTTGTTTTGGTTCGGCGGTTTTGCGCGCCGGCCTGCAAGGTCCCGCCCGGTCTTAACTGCTCTGTTACATCCCGATTGTGGAGGACTAAACTGGATATCCGCACAGGAAATGGAAATTACACTAACCTGGTAATTGTAGTTCCTGTAGGATCCAGTTTAGTCCTCCTTCCCTCCCGACTATCTGTATGATTTTGCGGCGCGCTGTCCCGAGCGGGTGCCTGTAGGATGGTTTTCGTCCCGTTCGGACTCTGTCGACAGTCGTGCTTATCGCTATGGCTCTTCCCTTTATTTTGGAGTTCAGTCAGCTCCTTAGTTTCTGGGGGAAGCTCGGTGTAAATTTAAAGGCGTCGATACCGGCGCCATGCAGTGTCCTGACTTCCTCGTTTGGGGAGGGAGTTGGTTATTCCAGGGGGGGAAGTACATAGTTTAATGATAGCCTAATAATAATCTGATGTGTTGCTTCGTTAAGTTTGCTTTGTTACTAGTACACTGGGGGGCTTCTGGGAGCTCCTGCTGGATATGTACTACAGAAGATTTGATTGGTCCAGTCTCCAGGCTGCAGTAGGAGGGGCATTACCCGATTGTGGAGGACTAAACGGGATCCTACAGGAACTACAATTACCAGGTTAGTGTAATTTCCATTTATGTGGAGTACGATCTCAGGTTCTTGATTTTATGCTAATGCTCAGCGTAGTTCTTGCATTGTGGCAAAGAGAGCCTTTCTTCTTTCTTTCTGCTGTGTATTATTTGATGACTTTTCAGAGTCGATGACCGATTAAAACGTTTATTACACTCAGTACATGTAAAAGGTTTCTTTCCACTGTGTATTATTTGATGCTTTTTCAGACCAGATGAACAATTGAAACTTTTATTACACTCAGTGCATGTAAAAGGTTTATGTCTGCTGTGTATCATTTGATGCCTTTTCAGATATGATGACTGATAGAAACCTTTATTACACTCAGTGCATGTAAAATCATAATCAGCAGCTAAGCCTGCCTCCTCATTAGAGCCAGGGCGTGGCTTGGCTTGGCTTTTTTTTCATAGTAGCTTTCCTACCTCTGTGTAGAGCTGAGCTGTCAGTAGTTTTAAAGGTACAAGTGTCTTTTTCTTCTATTTCCATTTTCTCCTGCTCACTCTCATCACCACAGATCCTTCCCCCCCCCCCCCCCCTTAAGATATCTCGGGCTGGCAAAATCTTTCTTGCACAGCTCGAGATTCTAGCTGGGACGTAGGTGGTGCTCTTCCACCTTTCTGTTCTCGGGTCTACTTTGGCTAGTTGAGCTAATGCTATCCTCTCATGCCAAGGTTTTAACACATTGGCATGGTAAACTTGTTGGCAGCCCCTCCTGCTTTCAACCAAGTATGAGACCGGACCTACGGCTTTTAGCACCCTATAAGGCCCTTTCCATTGGTTCTCGAACTTGGGAGTGTCCCCCGTCACCATTACAATAACCTTTTCGCCAGCTATCAGTTGGCGAGGTTTTGTTCGCTGGTCATAATATTTCTTCTGCTTTAACTGGCTCATCCTCAGATTTTCTTCTGCCATTTGGGATGTGCGGGTTAACCTACCCTTCAGGTCTCTTAGGAATTGAGGCACCCCCACCTCATCCTCTCCAGGCTCTCTCCACTGTTCCTGCAGTATATCTAAGATACCTCTGGGAGGTCGGCCATACAGCAATTCATACGGTGAGATCCCTAAAGAGGTTTGTTTACTCTCTCTGCAGGCATATAGCACGAATGGGAGCATGATGTCCCAGTCCGCCATATTGCCCTCTAAACTTTGCCTTAACATCCTTTTTATGGTTTGATTCAGCCGCTCCACAAGTCCGTTCGGCTGGGGATGATAGGCCGAAGTCTTTGTGTTTGATCCCAAAGGCGTCCCACACTTGTGCTACGTATTTAGACAGGAAGTTGCTGCCTCTGTCGGTAAGCACTTCCCGGGGAAACCCTATCTCGCAGAAAAGTTTTAGCAGTTCCCCTGCTACTATCTTCGCTGATATACCGCGAAGGGGAACAGCCCAAGGAAATCTTGTGGCCTGGTCTATCATTACTAATAGGTATTGAAACCCACGGGGTGTCCTTATTAGTGGTCCCACAATATCCACTGCTATCCTGTGTACAGGCTCTGAAATTACTGGTAAGGGTGTCAAGGGCACTTCCCTTGGACGCACTGAGGAGACACGTTGACAAGATGGACAGGATTCACAGAACTTTTTAGTCTCCTTGAAAATACCTGGCCAATAAAAGCGAGCTAACACTTGATCAAGGGTTCCCTGTACCCCTTTATGGCTCTCTACTGGGTGGTCATGCGCAAGCTTTAAGACTAAGCTTTTGAAGGTTTTGGGCACTATCAACTGCTTACGTTTACACCTTGTTCTGGGATCTAAACTCTCCCTGTACAGTATTCCTTGCTCCAAAAGGAACCTAGGCAAGGCGTCCCTCTCATTTTGGGCGTACTTGAAAGCATAAGAGAGCGCAGGATCTGCCTGCTGCTCCTTAGGGAACGATGGGAATTTATCCACCAGCTCAGCTGGAACCCATGGTAACCCTTGTCCAGCCTGTGCCTCTGCTCTATTTTGAGCCCTTAACTGTCTCTCCTTACGCTTCTCTGCTTTTTCCTTTCGGGTCTTATCCATTGAGGAGGTTATTAGATCTTCGTGTGAGGGAAGATCCCTAACTGCTTCCTCTATGGAGGGTTCCCCCTCCTCCTGGAGTTTTGATTGGGCGCGCGTGGCAACAATGGCCTCCTGTGGCTGCAAACCCTGTTTTATGCCTTTGTGAAACTGTGGGCAATCCCTCCCTAGCACTAAACTATGAGGTAACCTGGGTACCACAGCTATTGGTATCTCCCTTTTCAGGCCTAACCCTTTCACTATGACTCGGTAAACAGGGTAAGAGGATGCTGAACCATGAATACATCTTATTTTTACCATATTATTTATTTATTTATTTAGACAGTTTTGTATACCGCCTTATCCTTCAATCAAAGCGGTCACAACACAATTGGGGGATACATTTAACACGCGGGGATATGAGACACATACTTACAGGGAACATGGGCAATGGAGGGTTAAGTGGCTTGCCCAAGACCACAAGGAGCATCTGTGGGACTAGAAACCCCAGTCCTTCCGGCCCAAGGTTGCTTGGGAACTGCCTCACTATGTGCTTCAATTTGTTGCCAAAACGCCTTTGACATCATGGTTTGATCTGCACCAGAGTCTAAAAGCGCGGTGGTAACAACGCCTTGCACCTCTACTGACAATAAGAAACCTTCCCTACTTTCCTGGGTGTTTACAGTCATCCAGTGCTGTTTTCCATTTGCACTCCCTTTGCAAATGACCTTGGTTACTACATTGGAAACATTTCTTAGTCACAACAGGAGATTTTAACATGGGCAAACAAGTTTTCATGGAATCATCCCTCCCCTTCATCCCCCTTTCTGATACGGCTGACATTGTTGCCCTGGAAGCGTTACCACTCTCTCGGGCAGTTAATTCTGCTTCCATGAAGCGTTCGGTAAGTGTTATCGCTTCTTGTGGGTTCTGACAATTTTGGAGTATCAGGAAAGTATGGATATCTTTAGGTAGAGCCGCCATATATTGCTCTAACACAATACAATCAACTATGGTATTGACAGACTTTCCTTCTGGTGCTTTAGGCGTCTCGCCAGGCTTAAGCTTTACATTACGTAACATCCTACGATATACTAATGGAGTCAGCCCCAACCTATCCCGAATGGCTTTCTGCACCTCTTCATAGTTATTAGCGAGGGCAGCGGGCATGACCCGGTATGCCGCTAAGGCCTCCCCCGTAAGGGACGCAGCTAGGCGCACGGCCCACTGTTCTTTTGGCCAGCCACTAATACGAGCCACTCTATCAAAGGCTTCCATATAATCATCAATATCATCTCTGTCAGAGAAAGGTCCAAAGTTAAAGCTCCCACTAGTATGAAAGTCTAGTGCGCATGTAGGGTGTGGTGCTGTGGAACCTGGTGAGCTCTTTGTTGATGCAACCTGCTCCTTTTGGCTTCTAGCCAGGCCTCCATTAATTCTAGGAAGGGCTTCTGTTGGACCTGCATCTGCGCTGCAGATTGGGCCTGAGCCAGCGGCGACATTTCTCTTTGTCTTTCGAATTGGCTCCCCATCCACTTGAAAATCTCTTGGCATTCCATGGTTCCTTCCATCCTAAAATGAGAAGACAAACACCCAATTGCGACACCACAACAAGTTCACAGTGTCCCTGGACTTTTCCCTATATTTTCTTTTTAACAAAAATGCTCTACACCCTAGCCCGGGTAGCCTAACTAGCTCAGTTAGGTACCTGTTACCTGGGTTAGGTATAGCCTCACGCTTTTCACCAATGCAGACTTGCAATCTTCCTTGAGTCAGCTCTGCCTCCAGCACATTCCTCCGCACGGCTCTGCAGTTACTTGACTCTCGATGACAGAATCCTGGAGTTGTAAATCCTCTTTTACGCATGCGTGGTACAAAAATCCAAATGACTACGCCACTTGTGGTACCCAAGCCTGGGCCAGAGGCTTACACCTATGGGCTGCCTTGTCTGTCCTTAAATGAACTATATTTTCCCTTTGCCACCAGCAATGCACTCTGGGACTTGTAGTTGAGAAAATTGTATTCAAAAAGACAAACTGTAGTTGTGCAACCGGAGGTTGAGACAAACAAGAATATTTTTATTATTGTGGATTTCCACACGCATTAAAGTTCTGTACACGAACACAAAGATGGATAACTTCTCCAGTAACAGAAGAGTAAACAAAAGGAAATTGTACTTGAAGTAAATGCAGCACAAGTCTCTTCAAACACAAGCAGCTGTCTTCATGACAATAAACATAACACAGCCTTATGAGCTCCTTCTAGCAGAAATACCTTCTTTCTTCTACAAAAGCTTCCTTAGCCTTGCATACAGGAACTTATGCTTCCCTAAGACAAAAAGAGCAATCCATCTGACAATCTTCTAGGGAAGATTGTGACTCAGGTAATTCTATCTGCATGGGCTCCGGTACTGTGGCTGGTTTATCTCTACTCCTAGCCTCAGCACTTTCTTCAGGCTTTCTGGCTTGTAAGAATTCCCAGAATTCATTCCATAATTTCTCCTTTTGGTCATAAACATTTACATAAGGAGAGTAAGCTTCTCCTCCCTGAAATGCTTGCTTCAAAGCTTTTACTGAGTTCAAATTAACTTCCCTGCTAACGGTTGGGTCCTGGTTCTTTCCCCAGTGAAACAAATCCATCCACCTTTTGTTAGTTGGAGTTTTCAGCTTAGGATTCTGAATGCAGGATAAAGGTACCTGTTCCCACCGGTTTGCAGCCTTTCTCCCAGAACGTTGGCTGGCCCTTGGTTTATGAACCTTTCCCAGACATGGAGTGTTTCCCTCTCTGCTCTTAGCTTTCAGCAGCTGGAAATCAGCACACTCACGTCTCTCAGGTATACATGAGCTCCTAGGACCTGGACTCAAACTGGCACTTTCTCTCCCATGGCAGGAACTCTTTGAACCAGATGAACTCCTGGAACTAGCACTTCTGTTCCTCCAAGCTGAACTCAAACTAGAGCTGTGAACTCCCTTCTTCTGTTTGAAGACGGGTTTAAAAACCTGTTTCCTTCCTATCAGAGCTTCCTCTGAGCACGTGTGCTCATAATCAGCAGCTAAGCCTGCCTCCTCATTAGAGCCAGGGCGTGGCTTGGCTTGACTTTTTTTCATAGTAGTTTCCTACCTCTGTGTAGAGCTGAGCTGTCAGTAGTTTTAAAGGTACAAGTGTCTTTTTCTTCTATTTCCATTTTCTCCTGCTCACTCTCATCACCACAGTCCACAGCAATGCGTCCCACTGGGTCCGATATAATGGGTGTTGGAATTAAAGGCACCACTGGGGGGCGAGTGGCCGTAACCCGCTGGCACGCTGGGCATGCAGCACAGAACCGGGCAGTTTCTTTAAAAATGCCTGGCCAATAAAAGCGCATGAGTATTTGATCCAGCATTCCCTGCACCCCTTTATGGCCTCCCATGGGATGATCATGGGCCAGCCTAAGAACTAGCCCCTTAAAGGTTGCTGGTACCACCAACTGTTTTCGGATTGTCCCAGTCCGGGGGTCCTGACTCTCCCTATATAATATTTCATTATCTAATATGAATCTGGGAAGAACCTCTCTAACCACCTGAGCATACTCAAAAGCTCGAGTGAGAGCCTGATCAGCTCTCTGTTCCTGGGGAAAGTTAGGAAACTTTTCTACAAGCTCAGCTGGCACCCAGGGCAAGCCTTGACTAGACTCCATCTCTGCCCTTCCCTGTGCCCCGCAATGTCTCTCACGGCGCTTTTGAGTTTTCCCTTTTTTAACTTTCTCAGATGGTGGGCTTATTAAATCCTCATGGGAAGGTAAGTCTCCTAATGACTCTGTCTGTTCCTCCTCCCCCTGGATACCTGCCTTAACCCCTGATCGGGTGGATACAAGGCCCTTCTTCTGCCCTAGACCTTCCACCAAACCTCGTTTAAATTGTGGCCAGTCTCTTCCTAAGACTAAATTAAAAGGAAGTTTGGGTACTACTGCTAAAGGGATCTCCTTCTCTACCCCCAAGCCCTTAACTAACAGCTTGTATGTGGGATACAATGAGGCAGCTCCATGAATGCACCTAATGCGTATGCTACCCTCAGAGCTTCTATGCTCAAATTTTTCTTGGGCTCTATTTTCTTCCAAAGCCTTCTAGATAGTATACTGTGATCTGCGCCAGAGTCTAAAAGAGCACTCGTGGTAATCCCTTGTATATCAACCAACAAAAGGAAACCACCTTCAGGCTGTTTTATCATGTATCAGGTACCAGAGTGTCCCAGCTTCCAAAAACTGCAGCTCCCCTACCATTCTATGGTGGTTGAATTGGCGGTGCGCTGAATCATAAGCTGAAAGACCCACTCATCTAACCTTCCAAGTAGAGAATCAAGAACCTTTGACACCTTAGGGCATCGATGTTTCCAGGCATCCATGCTGTCTACTAGGATCAACTCCTATATCCTCTACATGGGAATGTTCCTCAAAGAGGTGTCCAGAGATCTCGAGGCCTTTGCTCCTTTCCTCCCAGATGACAAAAGGGCAGACTATCTCACCCTAGTCAAGCATAGCAAAAATGTATCAAAGTTTGTCAATAGGGCCACCTTCAATGCTTTTGAATGCACAAGCAGGGCTTCAGTAATATGCATTGATGCCTGTAGAATTGCATGACTTCAAGCCTCAAATCTTGAACAGTGAGTTCAAGATAAGCTGGCCAACATACCTTGCGCAGTTGAAAATCTCTTTGGAAAAGACTGGCGAGATAAGGCCTCTCAGAGTCAGAAAACTCTATAAAGATACTCTATAAAGATACTGTCTAGAACAACAGCTGCAGCTGCAAAGAAGTCTTTCTACAATAAGAAGAAGAGATTCTACTCTTCTTATCCTCCTCCTCAAGCCCCATAGAAGAAGCAATGGCCTCCTAAGCAGCAGAAGAAGCCACAGATGGCTAAACCTCAACCAGCTCCACAGCCACAGTCTGCACATGTTTTTTTACTTTTTTTCTAGAGAACATCTCCACCCTGCCTCTGGAGGAATCCCTCCACATAGCAGGCAGACTGTGTCACTACGCCCACAGATGGCACCTCATCATCTCAGAGCAGTAAACTATAATCATAGTCCAGGAGGGGTACAGACTTCTTCTGCAAACTCTGCCCCCCTCCACTTTCACGGATGAATTTCAAACACAACCCCCACTCGCTGCTCTCCTAGGGGATGAGGTGTCTTCTCTTCTGTCATTTTTTGGGACATTCTCTATGGCACCCATAGAGAATGTCCCAAAAAATGAATAAATTACTCTAATGGCAGGAAATGCAATGCCAGACCCAGCTGAACCTTGCCTGGTGTGCTTCAATTCATTCAAATGATCACTACCATTGATTTAATGTTTTTTCGAAGCGGGTCTCAGACTAGGAGCCGTGGCACAAACAACTGCCTTCTCTTACTCCTTTTTTGCATCAATGACCCATTTTTTGTTTTATATATGTGTATAAATTTCAAGTCAGCCATCAAATCCCAACATGTAGCAAAACGTGACAACGAAGAATGAATAAAATCAGGCTTATCTTGATATTTTTCTCCCGTCCCAACGCCAGACACAACGCTGCTATGTTTCACAAACCCGTGTCGTAAGAGAAGGCAGTTGTTTGTGCTGCGGCTCCTAGTCTGAGACCCGCTTCGAAAAAACATTAAATCAATGGTAGTGATCATTTGAATGAATTGAAGCACACCAGGCAAGGTTCAGCTGGGTCTGGCATTGCATTTCCTGCCATTAGAGTAATTTATTCATTTTTTGGCTCAACCGTACAATTACTCGTAAGTCTGAAGCCCATATAAGATTGTCTAGTATAGAGAATGTCCCGACATCCCAGCAGGGAATGGGTTTCTACATTCTGTACTTTCTCATTTCAAAAAAGACCAGAGAATACAGGCCAATTCTGGACCTCAGAAACCTCAACAAGTTTCTAGTCCGTGAAAGGTTCAAGATGATCTCTCTCGGGACTCTTCTTCCCTATCTCCAGTCAGGACTGGCTCTGTTCTCTAGATCTAAAAGAAGCATACACACATCTCCTCATCCATCCAGGACATAGGAAATATCTACGCTTCACCTTTCAGGGAACACATGATCAATACAGAGACTGGGATCAGCGCCTTCTATTACGCTGACGATATTGTCCTCCTTCACCACACCTCCCCTTCTTATCCTGATCTCTCCCCACTTAATTCCTGTCTTTCCATAGTTGCTAGCTGGTTGTCACAAAATTGTCTACATCTCAATCTCACAAAGACCACTGCTATCTGGTTTTCCCGTGGTGATTCCCCTCCCTCTTTGGCTCCTTCTTTCTTAGGTCAGGGGCGGCCCAAGGGGGGTGCGGGGCCATGTGCGGAGACTCGGTGCGGGGCCTCATTTGCATAAGTGGCCTTATTTGCATAAATATTTGCATAATGTTACCATACACTAACTTTTAGTAAACATGTCTCTTAATGAGTGTATGGATAAAGAAAGACTAAAAGATTTCTACATTACTATAATCCAGTGCCAACCGCCAGGCACATTAGGAACTACTACAAACGCTGCCCATTTAGAACCCATAGCAAACCCGCTGTATCCTGACAGCATTACCAGGACTCACAAAGCACCAGTCCCTACCTATCAAAAGGAAACACTGCAAATATTAAACCAGTACATTTCAGAGAATACTGGGGAAAGAGAACAAGTGGCAATGTCAAATAGGAATTACATAAACAGAATACCTCAGCTCAGTTACACATGCAGAACATAGACCATCACCAAACAAGGAATCGCAATTTAGAAACAGGAAGGCAATAATTTAAACTGGGAACCCCAAAAGCCAAACTTGGAATGTACAACAACACTGTAGAAATAAAACTATAAATCAATTTCCTCTTGTACCAAACAAAGCGCAGACGTTAATGATGCACATTTCCCAGAACTTTCATATTCCAGTTAATAAATTCAAAATAAAGAGATATATTTCTACCTTTTGTGCATTTTTTTTCAGTTGCAATTGCTCCAGCCACTTTCTTCTGGTTTCTTCATGTTTTCTGCTAACTCTCCATCGTCTGCTGTCCATTTGTCCTTTCTTCTCTCTTCTAGTTTTCTTTCCATCCTCTCTCTCTACATCTGCTTTAACATACTAATCTTTATCCTTTTGCTCTTTCCTCATTCTTATTTCATCCACACAAATTTTACCCCTCCATCCTCAATCCCCACTTACTCTCCCAATACCCGGCCAATTGTAGATTTTTCATCCCTCCCACACAAAATATTTTTCCCCTCTCCATTTTACTCTCCCAGCCCCATCCCATTCTAATCCTCCCCCAACATCAGCTCCCTTCTAGTTCCAGTCTCACCCAGCATCCATTCCCTTCTAGTCCCTGCATCAGCCCATTTCCAGTCCTAGCCCCCCATCAACCCATTTCCAGTCCTAGCTCCCCCATCCATTTTCAGTCTGAGTCCCTTCATCAGCTCATTTCCAATCCTAGCCCCCCATCAGCCCATTTCTAGTCATTTCCTAGCCCCACCATCAGCCCATGGCAAATCCTAGCTCCCCGCCACTCAGCCCAATGCCAGTCCAAGCCCCCCCGTGGGCCTACTTCCAGGTCTAGCCCCTCCATGAGTCCATTTCAATTCAAGCCCCCACCACAGCCCATTTCCAATCTTAGCTCCCCCCAACAGCCCATTTCCAGTCCTATCCTAGCTGCTCCATCAGCCCATTTTCAGTTCTAGCTCCCTTCCCTCACAGCCCATTTCCATTCCAAGCTCCCTCCCCATCAGCTATTTGCAGTTCAAGCCTCCCCGTCCACTCAGTCCATTTCCAGTCATAGCAATCCCCCAACCCATTACCAGTCCTAGCCCCCCATCAACCCATTTTCAGTTTAAGCCCCCCCTATAACCCATTACCAGTCCTAACCCCCCATCAGCCCACTTCCAGTCTTAACCCCATCAGCCCATTTCCAGTCAGCCCCCCATAGCCCATTGCCAGTCCTAACCCCCCCCCATCAGCCCACAGCCCATTACTAGTCCTAACCACATCAGCCCACCTCAAGTCCTAACCCCTCCCCATCAGCCCTTTTCCTGTCCTAGCGCCCCCATAGCCCATTAGCAGTCCTAACCCCCCCCCATAGCCCATTAGCAATCCTAACCCCCATCACCCTATTTCCAGACAGCCCCCATCAGCCCACAGCCCATTACCAGTCTTAACCCCCCCCAGCCCATTTCCAGTCCTAACCCCCCATCACCCCATTTCCAGTCAGCCTCCATCAACCCCCAGCCCATTACCAGTCTTAACCCCCCCAGCCCATTACCAGTCTTAACCCCCCCAGCCCATTTCCAGTCAGCCTCCATCAGCCCCAGCCCATTAGCAGTCTTAACCCCCCCAGCCCATTTCCAGTCCTAACCCCTCCCCAGCCCATTTCCAGTCAGCCTCCATCAGCCCCCGCCCCTTTCCAGTCCTAACCCCCCCCCCCGCCCATTTCAAGTCAGCCTCCATCAGTCCCAGCCCATTTCCAGTCCTAACCCCCCCTTGCACATTTCCAGTCCTAACCCCCCCCCTTGCACATTTCCAGTCCTAACCCCCCCCCCCTTGCAAATTTCCAGTCCTAACCCCCCATCACCCCATTTCCAGACAGCCTCCATCAGCCCCCCCCCCTCCTCCTCCCTCCTTCCCTTCCCTTCCGGCAAATTTAAAAACAAAAACCTGGCTCTAGCTGCTGCCGCGTCCGTCGCAGCAGCGGCAGAATGGCGTGTCCCGCGGGGCCCCCTCTCCACGTCGAGCCCGCTGCAAGGGCTTGCAGATTCGCGAAGGGAGAGTGCTCCCTCGCGTCTCTGGCAAGCCCGCTGGGGCTAATGGGAAATTTCCCATCAGCCCCTCGCGTCTAAAGGGGCTGATGGGAAATTTCCCATTAGCCCCTGCGGGCTTTACAGAGACGCGAGGGAGCACAACTCTCCCTTCGCGAATCTGAAAGCCCTTGCAGAGGGCTCGAAGAGGAGAAGGGGCCCCGCGGGACACGCCATTCTGCCGCTGCTGCGACGGACGCGGCAGCGGCAGCAGCTAGAGCCAGGTTTTTGTTTTTAAATGTAATTAAAAAAAAAAGCAGAATGTTCTTTGCGCGGGGCCCCCTGAAACGCGGGGCCCTGTGCAAAAAACATTCTTGCTCAATGGACGGGCCGGCCCTGTCTTAGGTACTCCCATATCACTGGTCTCTTCCTTCCGCTATCTTGGTGTTATTTTTGACTCCCACCTTTCCTTTCAAGACCACATCTCTCATGTCACTAAAACTTCTTTTTTTGCGCGTCAAATTCGCGCTATCCGTCCATTCCTCACTTCCTCTGCGCTTGCCACGCTACTTCTCTCTCTGGTTATCTCTCGTATTGACTTTGCAAACTCTCTCTTTCTTGGTCTTTCTAAGTCACAGTTGTATCGCCTTCAGCGTATTCAGTATACAGCCGCTCGCATTGCCACTCACTCCTCCATTCGCGACCATGTTTCACCTCTGCTCTCTCACCTCCACTGGCTGCCCTTACCCTTCCGTTTTCACTACAAACTGCTCACGCTGGTTCATCGAGCCTTCCATACCAACACTCCACAATACCTGGCTGACCTTCTCACGTATCACACCCCCAGGCACACTCCCCGTTCATTTCACCTCAACCGTCTTACACTCCCCTCCCCCTCGCTGGCTCATCTACAATCTACCCGCTCTTCTGCTTTCTTCTTCACAGCCCCCCTGCCCTCTGGAACTCTCTCCCTCCTGCCCTCCGCCTTGAGCCTCATCATGCCACTTTTAAGTGTAACCTAAAAACCCATCTCTTCTCACTTGCTTTGGACCTTCCCTCCCCTTTTGTATCATCCCCTTCCTTCTAATTGTTGTCTTGTGTTCTTTAGCTCCCCGCTTTATACTTTGAGATTGTAACTTCTTTTCTTCCTTTCTGGCTATTGTTTTGATTGTTCTTATAAAATTTTATTTGTTTTTATAATGTACACCGCTCTGGTCTTTTTGGATGAGCGGTATATCAAATTTTAATAAACATAAACATAAACCTTCCCTTCGGATTCGCCTCTGCCCCAAGAGTCTTCACAAAATGCATGATGGTCGTGAACGTATACCTACGTTCTCCGAGGATATTCATCTTCCCTTACTTAGAAGACTGGCTAATAAAAGCAGACCCCTCCCAGGAGGTACAGCTTTCCTTACATCATACCATCACGGTACTACAACACTTGGGAGTTGTCATAAACTTTCCAAAATCACAGCTTGCTTCCACTCAAAAGCTAGAGTTTATCTGAGCACAACAGTCCAGAGCGTTTCTATCCCAGAACCGCTGTACCCGTCTAATTGAACTAGCGTCCCAGATGCTCCCAACAGGACCATCTGACCTGCCCATGAAATGCTGCCATTCCTTTGGCACATGGCCTCTACAGTACATGTTGTTGCATATGCCCAATTACATATGCACACAGCCCAATGGAGTCAGGCCTTGGGCCATCTCCAGGATACTGCCCCTCTAACAACATCCCTTCAGTGGTGGTGTTCTCCAGAAAATCAGCTCATAGGGTCACCTTTTCAAATGCCTCCAAACTGGGTTGGGGAGCAAACCTCTGCAACCTGTCTACACAGGGGCTGTGGACAACGCATGAGTCACACTCCAAATCAGTCTTCTGGAATTTTGTGCTATCTCAAATGTCCTCCAGGTGTTTCAACATCACCTCATGGCACAACAGGTCCTAGTCAGGATGGACAATCAGGTCGCCATGTTCTATGTGAACAAACTGGGAGGAACAGACTCAAGGCCCCTCTTGTGAGGAGATTCTTCACCTGTGGTCCTTTGCCATTTCTCATCAAATACACCTCTGAGTGGCATACTTTCCAGAGGAGCACAATGTCTTGGCAGACAAGCTGAGTCAGATCCTTCTTGCCCACAAATGGTCTCTCCATGTGGACACAATGTCCTACATCTTACAGACCTGAGGAATTCCAGACATAGAACTGTTTGCTACTCTGCAGAATGTCAAGCTTCCTCACTTCTGCACAAGGACTCTGCCATCCAGCAACTAACAGGTGGATGGGGTCAGGGTCTGCTTTGTTTTCCCTCTAATACCCCTCATTCCCAAGACACTTTTCAAGCTTCAGTCTGACAAGGGCTCCATGATTCTCATAGCCCCTCACTGGCCGCAACAACCACAGTTTCCATTGCTGCTATGTCTGACTCGGATTCAGCCTCTGTGTTTGGGATCTGCACCTGATCTCCTCTTCCAGGAAAAAGTCCCACTATTCTATCCCAATCCCCAGTCTCTCTGCCTCACAGCTTTGCTGCTGAGAGCATAGCATTACAGGGCATTGACCTTCCACAAGAGGTTAAGGAGATCCTCTTGGCTTCTAGCAATCTCTCCATCAGACGTTCATATGCTTTTAAGTGGCATAGATACTCTGTCTGGTGTTCCCATCTCAATGCCATTTTGTTTATGCAATTTCTTGATATACCACCCAGGCTGAAGGTCATTAGAGCCATTTACAGTCACTACAAGCAGGTACTGGATACATTCCCTCATCCCCAAAGGACTTACAATCTATGTGTACCTGAGGCAATGGAGGGTTAAGTCCCTCCAGCCTGAGATTTCTGTCCCCAGGTGGGAATTGAACCCCCAGCCCTCCGGCCTGAGGAACTTTGTCCTAACCGCTAGGCCACTCCTCCCTCCATTGCAGCCTCTCACCACCCATTTGATGGACAACCCAACTCCTCATATCCACTAGTAGTGTGTTTCATGAGAGGTCTCCTGCTGTCAAAACTGCCCTTCCAGCCACTTCTGGTGGGTTGAGACCTCAACATCGTTTTAGCGCAGCTTCTTAAGCCGCCCTTTGAACCATTGGCCACGACCTTCCTTAAGTTCCTGTTTTGGAAGGTAATCTTCCTAATTGCACTCGCTTCAGCTAGACACATTAGTGAGCTTTATACTCTGGTGGTGCCTCCCCCCCCCCCCCACTACTCTGTTCCACCATGACAAAGTGGACTCACCCACACTTTATGCCAAAGATGGTGTCTCCTTTTCATTTATACCAGTCGATTAACTTTCCAGTCTTCTTTCATAAACCGTATGTGTCTCAAACAGAAGCAACTCTGCATACTCTTGACTGCACGCGAATGTTGGCTTTTTATCTCCAAAGGACTCAAGGTCATCATAAAGCCTTGCAGTTGTTCATCTCATTTGACCCTAGTCACCTGGGTCTATCTGTATCTAAGTGAATGCTCTCCAGATGGACAGTAGACTGCATTTCATTTGCCTATGACAAAGCAGGACTTTCCCTGGAAGGGCATGGCTCTGCTCACAACGTTCGTGCCATGGCAGCCTCGATGGCAAACCTATACTTGGTAGCCATTGACGAAATTTGCAAGCCAGCAACTTGGTATTCTGTCCATACCTTCACTACCCATTATTGCCTGGACAAGGACTCCTGTCAAGATGCTATGTTTGATCAATCTGTACTCCAGCACCTCTTTCAGACTTAGATGCAACTCCTACTCTTGGTACCAGAAATCCATGTAGGATCCATGACCTCTTCAAGCCTACTCCAAGGCGAACCTCCACCAGTTCTGAGGTTACTTCATATGGCATTTGGGAGCTAGGGAGTCTCATATGTGAAGACTACATTCCTGCTTGTTCCTGGAGCTAGCATAGTTACTCACCTGTAACAGGTGATCTCCAGGAACAGCAGGAATTTAATCTTCACAACCCACCTTCCTCCCCTAAGAGTTGTAGGGTTTCATTTACTCTCCTTTCTCAGCTACAAACCCAACTGAGGAGAGGGAATTGAGAAGGCAGTTGTGCAGGCTCAGTGGGGTGCTCCCAAATGCTCTCCAATTGGATGCTGGGGAGCATTCCCACGCGAGCTCCGTTGGTACTTACGTCACCCATATGTGAAGACTATATTCCTGCTGTTCCTGGAGATCACCTGTTACAGGTGAGTAACTACGCTGTTCCTGTTCCTAGTCTGACCTTATCCTACAGTTTAAGGTAAAGGCGCCTGCCTGTCCTTCAGTGATCAGGAATGTCTCCTATATATTGGAGGGAAATATAAGAGAGGGAGCCAAGTGTGAGGAATCCATGTAAGAGGAGAAGAGCTGCAGGAGCCCCTGGGGGTCTTCCCAGCCCACATCAGAGAGAGCAGCCTTCCTGATGCCTGGTTAGGTCATCCAAATTGGAGGGTAGCTGCCCCTAAGCCAGCTAGGCTTAAAACACAAGAAGAGCATAATGATATAAGATCATCTAAAGATTTATTAAATGATCTTATATTCTTAAAGATGTAAATGATCTTATAATGATCATTTAAACATCATTTATAAGAAATGAAATCACTAAACAAGCCACGAGAGTTGTTCGCAATAGTAAAATCATTCACACGTTCACCATCAACCCAACCTCAAACTAAAATGCAATCAGAAGACTTTGCTGCACAACTCCAGAACAAACTAACCACCACAACTACCACAGCAATGCGGACTAATCCACCTCTCACCACCCCGCACAGAACCCAACATTGGACCACATTTACAGCTGTTTCCCCAGAACTGCTCAATCAGATAATCACAATGATCAATACAACAATGTCACTACTTGACCCTTGCCTTGTCTCTTGAATAAAGATGACCAGGGACAAGTTCATGTCACTCCTCAAAATAATAATCCTCTCACTTTCCCATGGACTTTGCCAACAAACCTAAAGACAGCGTCCTTAAGACCTATTCTAAAAACCACCAACGCAGATATTAACTTACCCACCTCTTACAGACCCATCTCCAGCATTCCCTTCCTCGCAAAATCGAAAAAACAGTTCAATTACAGTTACAGGACTTCATAGATTCCTTTGTCCCACTAGACTTACAACAGCATGGTTTTAGAATAGACCATGGTGTGGAAGCATTACTCATGTCCCTAATCAACACCCTGCTCCACGGGCTTGAACAGATCAAGCAAGGATTCATACTAATATTTTTGGACATAGCTTCCACCTTTGACTCAATAAATCATGACAAATTATCATTCAGGCTAGCGTCAATAGGTGTAAGTGGTACCCCTCTAGCATGGTTCCAGTCCTATCTAACCACCACCAACAAATAAAAATAGGAAACAAAGCATCCAAACCGTTCAAACAGATCCAACACATCCCTCAAGGATTTGCCCTCTCAGCCTTACTCTTTAATATATACATCCAACCAGTCTGCCAAATTATACAAACACATAAAAATACACTATCACATTTATGCTGATGACCTAATGATACACGCCTCTTTCGATACCACCAACCCAGAGTACGCTGCAATGCAATCATGCTTCAGCGAAGTGGCAGAATGGCTGGAAGACCACAAACTCTCTATCAACTATAACAAGTCAGAAGTACTCGTCATATCCACAAATCCATCCTATACCCCTCCAGAACAAATAGAAATCAACAAAGTCCTACTACCTGTAAGATCAGATGTCAAATATCTAGGAGTCATCCTAGATCACAATCTGACCTTCCAGACACATATCAAAAAAATAACGAATTCTTTTTACCAAAAGATCAGGATCCTAAACAACCTTCATCCACTACAAGACCCTCAGCATTACTGTACAGGCACTGTTCCCTCTAAGCTGTGCGCGTGTGCGCGCGCACACACCTCGCCGAGCGAGCGCACATACTTTATAACAGAGCGCACAAAAATTACAGTTCTGATTCTGATAGAAAACAACACAGACGTCTTAAAATTTAAAAGTTGTTGTGTATTTGCAATTTTCACAACTTCTACAATATTTTCTAGTGCAATCAATGTGGTGTACATCCTGTATTCTGACGTGTAGTCAAATTTTAAAGTATATAACTCCGAGTGTCGTTATGTAGCGCACAAAAATTTAACCTTCCTTCAAAAGCTGCACAGCTGATATTTTATGTGCACACAGCCTACAGAAAATTAGAGGGAACATTGATGCCAGACCCTAATCACCCCACACCTGGACTATAATAACTCTATTCTCCAGAGCCTCCCAAACCAAGCCCTCAGGCCTCGCCAAATAGCCCAGAATATAGCAGCTCACCTCATCAGCAAAACTCCTCAACATGACCACATCACACCAATACTTAAAAGCCTACACTGGCTCCCAGTAATAACAAGAATAAAATATAAGGCAATAATGACCACATTCAAAACAATACATAACTTTACAGCAGCCTGCCTGGTACCATTAATTCAAAGTAGCATAGATACAAGACTATGATGACAGCAAACCTGCTCACTATCCCAGCCCTAAAAACAAAAAGCTCACAATTGCTATGCCAAAGATCATATTCACTCTACGAACCTACAGTTTGGAACTTGCTGCCACCCACATTAACATCCATCCAGGACTTAAACGAATTCCAGAAAAATCTATAAACACATCTGTTCAGAGAAACCTTCGGAACGGTCGCATAGACTTCTCACTCCAAGCTGCAACCTCACATCAAATACCTCATATATTGGTTACTCAAAGTTATAACCTACTACCCTGGGAGTTCATATACTCAACCCCTCTCCATAAATTGATTGTAATTATAGTTCCATGCATGCTAGTCCTATGTAATTTATAATTATCTCTATTAAATTCTGTTATAAATTAGAATTAAATTCTGTTAAATACAATGTAAGAGTTGATGTTACTGTACACATTTCTTCTATGTATACTATAGTTGAGTTCTATGTAAACCACTATGATACCATGAATAGCGGTATAAAAGAAATGTTAAATAAATCAATAAATAAGAAAAGCTACACTGAGTCAGACCAAGATCCATTAGGCCCAAGATCTTGTCTCAAGTACCTTGCAGATCCCATAAAATACATCTGCTTCTTATAGCACGTTTCCAGGGATGGGCTGTGACTCTCCGAAGTTTATTTGGCTTATAATTTTATGGAATTTTCTTCCAAGAACTTGTCCAAACCTCTTTTGAGACCCTCTGTTACATTCTGCAGAAGAAAATTGCACAGTATAATCATGTGCTGCATGAAGGAAAAAAAAACAAAACCTTTCTACAATTAGTTTTCAGATTGCTGGTCGTTGGTTTCACAGTGTGTCCTCTTATTTTTGTGATGTATTGTTTAACACCACTCATGATTTTAGCTGTTTATTAATTTTTGTATTATCAGTATCTCCACTTTAAACCATATTTTGGACAAAGCGGAATAGAAATGTGAAATTTAGTTATTTACAGTATTTGATATAGCCCCCCCCCCCCCCCAGTCCTCTTTTCTCCAAGCTGAATAGGCTAACCTGTTTAGGCTCTCTTCACAAGGGAGATGTTCTATCTCCTTTATCATTTTTTGTTGCCCTTCTCTGAACTTTTGCTAATTCTTCTATATCCTTTTTGAAAGGGAGTGACCAGAACTACATACAAAAGCCCCATTCTGTATAGGCGCTCTATGTAGCAAATGGGACGTTCATATTTCCTCCAGTATTTTACAAAAGGCTCTCTTAAAACATATAAGGACATACAGGAATACATGTATATATGCCAGCATGTACAGTTGGAATGTCCATTTTAGAAACCTAACAGATGCAGAAAAAGAGCAGCATCACTCGGGGCTTTACCCATAGAAGTGCCAAACAGACACTGATTTTGCAGGGGACTTGTGTATTTGCTAGATATTAAAAAGCTGCCATATACAAGAGGAGCCAATTAAAGAGCTATGTGAAATAACTTTTTAATGAATTTTTTAGATGATGTTAGACTCCATAGAGGTTAGTACAACTGTCCCCTGAATCACTGGTTGAGACCCTTGGTCCAAATGATCATATCGCTGGCACTTGTGAATGCTATGAAGCAGAAATGCTTTAAAATATACATGTATTCCCATTGTAATTTTTCAGCTCGCCTAATAATACTTCCTTGAAATCTCTGTCCTGGACATTTACACATAGACATGGTGATTTCAAAAAGGTGCAATTTACACATGTAGATGCTTCTAAAAGGACCTCTAATGAGAGCTGGACAATTTGGGAAGCAGCAGCGTGGCTCCAGCACCACAGGTGAGCAACATTTGCAGCACTTTAACGCTGTCATCAGCATGGCATGTGCCCTTTCAGCAGAGGCCCATACTCAAGGTCTGCCATGTCCCATCCCCCCCACCAATAGAAAATTGGTATCGAAAGGAAGGAGAAATACTGGATAGGGGAAACTAGGGAAGGGAAGCGGAGATGATTGACATGGGCAGAGGTAGGATAGCAGGCATGGTGTAGGAGAAGGGAAAAGAGATGCTAGACAAGATAGGGAAGGGAGGCATAGCATGCGAAGGGAAGCTGAGAATCTGGACATCTTTAGAGGGACAGGTAAGGGAAGGAGAAATGCCAGACACCTTTGGTGTAGGGAGGAGGAGATGTTGCATTCTGGGGTCTACATAAGGGAAAGAGAGATGCTGGATTGTATGTGAGGTAGGGCCCTGAGTTGCTCTGGGGGGAGGGGGGGGCACACAGCTCAAAATTCACCTAGCAGTAGTCTTGCGGTACTATTGTTAGAGGTCAAATTGCCAAATAAGGGTGCACATCCCTTAATTGGCAATCTGAACCTTTGCAGGTAGTATTGCAAGATAACTGCTAAGGGTCAGTGCACCATTTTGAAGAAGACAGCTGAGGCAGAAACAAGTGAGGGTCACTTTTGTCCCATCACCATTTGTAGATCCCTTGGCATGAGTTAAGCCCTGGGGAAGGGGGAGGGGGGGCTTTCTACTTTTTCACCCCCATGCAGATATATTTCTTTATGGAAAGAGTTGTAGATATGTCAAATAGTCATCAGTGGAAGTAGTAGAGACAAAGACTGTATCTGAAATTTTTTTTAAACTGCCTCTAATGTTTCGATTGATTTTTACGTTTTTTGGTGCGCTGAATCCAAATCTGGTAACCAATTTGCTCCATCACGTACAGATTTTTTGCTACATTGGGTTAGCAGTTTGAGGTGAACGTTTCAGATTGAGTGCGATCGAGATAAAAGTTTCTTGGATGAATTCTTTATACTAATTGTTTAGTAGTTATTCAAATAAGAATGAAGAAAATTGTAACAAGGCAGCACATAAGAATAGAGTAATGTCAACAAAACACACTGTGATGGTAGCAAAATTGTCTGCACTTAAAACAGCCACATACATGTGCACAAACATTGAGCATATAAGAGCGAGGTTAGACACAAAGCAAAGCAAAGAAATGTGCAAAAAATGTTGTACAGGTATGTATGTAAGAATAGAAAACGCAAACCGCACCATTGCAATACATGAAGACAAACACCCGATGGTGTGAAAATAAAATTCTAATAAATGAGATCCGACACTGTGGTAATAACTAGCAAATTTTTATTTCAAAGTTTAGTAAAAACACGATATTTGTCAACACAGTTTAGATTTTAAAGTCATTCTTGGGTCAATCAATCTCCTGGTGGGCCCGTTTCTTCTTCCCCCGAATGCTTCTCTTGGTGCGCTGCTTGGCGTATTTTTCATCTGGGGTTTCCCGCAGCAGCAACCAGCAGAAATCAGCCATCATAGTGGTGTTCCATCTTCCTTGGTACATTCTCTCTGCGTCCTTGATGTCCTGGTGAAACCTTTCACCTTGTTCTTCACTGTACGCCCCCAGGTTTTCGGGAAAGTAGTTCACATGGGAGTGCAAGAAATGGACTTTCAGGCTCATGTTACAGCCTTGTTCTTTGAAGGCATTGAGCATCCTGGCAACAATATCTTTATAGTTCTCATCCCGCCTGTTCCCCAAGAATTTGAGAACAACATCCTTGAAGGAATCCCAGGCTTCTTTTTCCTTCTCAGACATCGTTTCAGCGAATGCTCCATCTGAAATGAATTTCCTTATATCAGGGCCAACAAACACTCCTTCCTTTAGCTTTGCTTCAGAAAGTCGGGGGAACTTTGAGCAAAGGTACCGAAAGCACTCACCATCTTTTGGAAGGGACTTGATGAATTGCTTAATGAGACCCAACTTAATGTGGAGAGGTGGTAATAGAATTTTATCACGAGGTACCAAGCTCTCATGAAGAACATTTTTCTCACCGGGTCTCAAATACTCCCGAATTGGCCAGTCTTTTTTCCCCCAGTGTAGATCGCGGGCCCGGCTATCCCACAAGCAAAGGAAGCAGGGATATTTGGTGAAACCGGATTGCTGCCCTAATAGCATGGATAGAATTTTAAAGTCTCCACAAATCATCCACTTATGCTCATCATAACGAATCTTCTGAAGAATCAGGGCCAAATTCTCGTATTTTTCTTGGAGAATAACAGAGTGAGCAATAGGAACTGAAGCGAATGTGTTGCCATTATGAAGAACACCTTTTATGCTGTCTTTTGACGAATCAATGAACAGCCGCCATTCAGCAGGATCATACTTGAGTTTAAACTTTTCCATCACTCCGTATATATCGGTGCAAAATACCAAATCTTCCTCTTTGCTGAAATACTTCAAAAATTGTGTCTCGCGGTTGCGGTACCAATAAAAAGTTGTTCCTGGTGACAATAGATTTTTCTGTTTAAGCCGAGAACCTAGCAGTTGGGCAGCATCTTTTGGGAGTCCTAAATCCCGGACTAAATCATTCAATTCAGCTTGAGAGAATAGTTCAGGTTTCGGATCTGGTTCAGTTTCAAACTCGGAAGTACTGGACTCATCGGGAAAAGCCATCTGATGAGTCTCATCATGATCAGAACCGTCCACACAAATATGATCCAAAGATTTTGGTGGTTCAGGCACAGGAACTTCGTTGCTATGAGGCATAGGCCTAATTGCTGAGGGAAGGTTGGGGTAACTTATTACGTTCTTATTTTTTAAGTTGTATCCCTTCACAATGCAAGAGCAAAAATAGCAGTCACTGCTGTGGTCTCTTTGTTCACGCCACATCATAGGTATTCCGAAACGAAATGCTTGTTTTTTACCTTTCATCCATAAGCGTAGATCTTCCTCACATGTCTTGCACACTTTGTGAGGAGCCCACGGTTTGTCTTGATCGCCTAACTTCAAACCGAAATAGGCGAAATATACTTTTTTAATAAATGCAGAAATGTTCCTCTGCCGCTTTTTCACGGTATATTCCCCACAAATAAAACAAAAACTGTCCGGAGAGTTGACGCAACCTCTGGCTTTGTGAGCCATCACAAATACACAGCACTGCAAACTACAACTGTAGTGAACCACTTCGGAATAAAGCTGGATTACGACTGAGCAAACAAAAGGTAATAATGAACTTGCAAGAAACTGAAATTTGACAGGAACGTTCATGTCGCAACCACCGTGTTTGAGCGAGCAAACGAGGCGAGGCGAACAGGAAAACATGCGCCAGCGCGAGTACTGGATTTAGCCCCCCGCCTCCCAATTGTCCTGTTAATGTATAAAATGAATACAAAACACTCTAAAATATCATGAGGGAGTGTTTCTAGTTACTTAACCATTACAACCTCTATTTTGGGCCAAGAAAATAAACTGCAGTCGGCTAAAAAGAAATTATGTGAACATTCCTTATATGGGTAAGAAATCTAATTTTGCAAGAAAACGTGACGTGATTGAACATTTTGGCTATTTTTCCTGGATTCAGCACCCCAAAATCTATAGGAATCAGTTGCAAAACTGGAGGCAGTTTTTTGGTAGTGTACCTGTGTTATCAGTACTCGCATGACTTGAATAAACCAATGAATGATTTCTCTAATGTTTAAAATGGCAATATTCACTCCCTGTTCCATTTTCACAATGGTGAAGACAAGAGAGCTGCTTGAGATGGTCAGAAAAGCTATTATCAAACTTCAGAGACTTTGGGATTCTTATGTCTACAGTTCACAATACTATTAAGAAGTTTTCTGCTCAAGGAACGGTCAAGAACCTCCCAGGACGTAGTGGGAAGAGGAAAATTAATCCAAGAAGTCTTCCAAGGTTAGTGTGAACTGTTGGAAAAACACCACGTACAACATCCAAAAAGCTTAAGGCTGATCTGGAGCAATCTGGGGTGGTGGTTTCAACCCGCACCATACGCCGTGCACTAAACAAAGAAGGACTTTATAGGCGAAGGCCAAGGAGGAACCCACTGCTCAAAGACACATAAAAAGACACACCAGATCTTTGTCCAAATCCACCTTGAGAAATACAATCCTTCTGGGAAAATATTCTGTGGACAGATGAAAACAAACTTGAATTCTTTGGCAATGCAGACCAGTGATACATTTATAGGTGAAGAAATGAAACTTATAAGGAAAAAAAGCACTCTTTCTGCAGTTAAATATGGTGGAGGTTCCTTAATGTGGGGATATTTTACTGCCTCGGGAGCTGGAGGTCTGGACTGTATTAAAGGAATCATCAAGACAGAGGACTACCAAGATATTTTGGAGTGAAATGTGCTACCTAGGGTCAGAAAACTAGGTCTGGGTCAAAGGTCATGGGTCCTTCAGCAAGATAATGACCCAAAACATACATCCAAAAGTACAAAAGAATGGTTAAAAAGGAAAAAATCATTCCAACTGAGAACCTTTGGAAAGAGCTGAAATTTGCCATTGGTAAATGGAATCCTGCAAACATTCATGAGCTGGAACAAATCGCAGTAGAAGAGTGTGAGAAATGACCAGCAGACAGCTGTAGGAAATTTATAGATAGCTACAAGAAATGTTTGGAGGCTATCATCACTGCCAGGGGTTGTGCAACAAAATATTAGTGAAGAGTGCCATTAATCCTGTCCGGGTAATTTTTTTTCTCAGAAATTACTACGTCTACATTGCTCAGACATCTTTTTTGTTGTTGTATACCTTTTAACATACTATTAAAATATTATGATGATATACAGTTGGAATGTTTCCAATTATTTCTCAAGATATTGTATACAACATACCTAAAATGCAAGGGTGCCAATAATGTTGACCACAACTGTAAGTATGGAAGGGCAGATTGGATAGGCCTATATCTACTATCTTTGTTTCATGCGAGGGAACATCAGGCCCAGTAGGTCACCAGGGAATGGAGGTAGTCCAAGGGAGGAGGTCTGGGGGTCCTGTGAATTGGGCCAGACCTTTAATTTAATAGCATCGCTGCATGAAGGGCACTTCTTAAGTGAATTTTTCATACATTGCCACTGCTAGGAATGCATGAAAAATTATATGCAGACTTTAGCTAGGGATGTACAGTGCCTTGTGAAAGTATTCATCCCCTCAGTGTTTGTAGTGTTTTGTTGCATTACAACCTGGAATTAAAATAGTTGCTGTTGCTACTCTTTGTACATAGTTTCTGACTGTTAGAATGTGCCTGAAAGAACACACTTTGCCTTGTAATTAGTTCAGACAGTTAGAATGTGAAAATTTGTTCTATGTAATAATGTTGTTCATTGTACACCACCCCTGATCTCAGGAAGGAGCGGTATAAAAGTAACGATAAATAAAATGGAGATTTGGGGGTTAGCACTATGTGATTTACAGAACATGCCTACCACTTTGAAGGTGCAAAATATCTTTTATTGTGACACAAACAATAAGTAAGACAAAAAAAGAAAACAGAAATCATGTGTGCTTAGGTATCCCCCCCCCCCCTCAAAGTCAATACTTTGTAGAGCCATCTTTTGCTGCAATTACAGCTGCAACTCTTGGGATATGTCTCTATTAGCTTAGCACATCTTGCCACTGAGATTTTCACCCATTCCTCAAGGCAAAACTGCTCCAACTCCTTCATGTTAGATGGGTTGCGTTGTTCTATAGCAATCTTCAAGTCATGCCACAGATTCTCAATTAGATTGAGGTCTGGGCTTTGACTAGGCCATTCCAAGACATTTAAATGTTTCCCTTTAAAGCACTCCAGTGTAGCTTTAGCAGTATGTTTAGTCTCAAATCTCTGGCAGACTGAAACAGGTTTTCCTCAAGAATTGTGCTGTGATTCCTTCAATCCTCACCAGTTTTCCTGTCCCTGCCGATGAAAAACATCCCTACAGCATGATGCTGCCACCACCATGTTTCACTGTGGGAATGGTATTCTCGAGGTGATGGGAAGTGTTGGGTTTGCGCTTCACATGGCACTTCCCATGATGGTCAAAAAGTTCAATTTTCGTCTCATCTGATCGGAGAACCTTCTTCCATGTGTTTGGGGGGGTCCGCCACATGCTGTTGTGCAAACTCCAAACGTGTTTTCTTATTTCTTTAAGCAATGGATTTTTTTCTGGCCACTCTTCCATAAAGCCCCACTTTGTGGAGTGTACGGCTTAAAATGGTCCTATGGACAGATACTCCCATCTCCGCTGTGGATCTTTGTAGCTCCTTCATTGTTATCCTTGGTGTCTTTGTGGCATCTCTGATTAATGCCTTTCTTGCCCTGTCTGTGAGTTTTGGTGGTCAGCCTTCTCTTGTCAGGTTTATAGTGGTGTCATATGCTTTCCATTTTGTTATAATGTTTTTAATGGTGCTCCATGGGATATTCAAAATTTGGGATATTTTTTTATAACTCAATCCTGATCTATACTTCTCCTCAACTTTGTCTGACCTGTTTGGAGTGCTCCTTGGTCTTCATGTTGCTTGCTTAGTGGTGTTGCAGAGTCGGGGGACTTTCAGAACGGGTATATTTATACAGGGATCATGTGACACTGATTGCACACAGGTGGATCCTAATCAACTAATTATGTGACTTCTCAGGTTAATTGGTTGGACCAGATCTTATTTAGGGGTTTCATAGCAAAAGGGATGAATACATATACACTCACAACTCTTCAGTTTTTACTTGTTTTTTTATATATATACAAGGTATTTTATTGTCATTCCACTTTACCAATTTGGACTATATTGTTAGGTCTGTTACCTAACATCCAAATGAACCTCCATTTTCATTCCAGGTTGTAATGCAACCAAACAGGACAAAAACCGAGGGGAAGAATACTTTCACAAGGCACTGTGAGTGAGCCTAGAGCTCATTTGCATTTCCTAGCTAAATCTTACAGAATATTTTCACAGGTTACTGCATAGGGCCTCTAGTGACAGAGAAGCAAGCAATACCTATACCTTAAGACAGTGGCTCCCTTAGGTTAAACTATAAAATTCAGGGGGGGGGGGGTTTCCAGAAGATACTAGGTGGTGCTGAGTACTGATATCTTTTCCACTGTCTGCTAAAATTGACCTATGTTCCCTAATCACACAGACAGAGAGTGCCCGACCCCCATGAGAGAAGCAGTGGCTTCAATCAATCCCTGCAGGCCTATGGGAGATCGTAGAGGTACATGCTGCAACCAGCACATAATAGTTCAGCCCCTGCAAAATGTGGGAGACACGGGCTCCAAATGCTGAGCTGTTCAGACAGTAAAGGCAGGAAAAAAAGGTTTAGTGCTTTGCAGTGGTGTTCCAACCCAAACGGACAGCCCCCCTCGCAGCACTGGCAGCCTTGCCCTATCCACATGGCAGAGCCAGCGCAGCAAACCTATCTTACTGGGGTGGTGGGTGGCTTGCTGTGTTGCCTCTACTCTAGGTCTGGCGACTCTCCCCTCCCGGGCCGAAGTCTCACAAACCGCAAGACTAGATCCTGGAGAGTGGGAGTTGAGTCAAGAGGCACTTCAGTTGATTCTGCACTGCTGGGGTCTCCCCAAAGTGGATCTGATGGCCACCTTTACCAATGCCAAAGTTTGTCACTTCTTCAGTCGCCGCACGAAGACTAGGGTCCAAGGGTGTTGACCCATCCTTGGCCAAGCCATCATCTGTTGTACGTGTTTCCTCTGTGGCCCCTAGTGGGGCATGTGCTTCAGCATATAGAATGCCACCCGAGCAGGATTATCCTGGTGGTGCCTGATTGGCTGAGGAGGGTATGGTTTGGAGACCTGATGCGGCTCCTATAGGCATCTCCTGTTCGGTTGCCTCTGTCTCGGGGCCTGTTGCAGCAGGGAACGATTGTCCTGGAGAACCCGGTTCTCTTCTCACTTATTGCTTGTCTCTTGAGAGGAGATGGTTAGCATGTAAAGGCTACTCTTCTATGGTTGTCTTATTGGAGCCTGGAGGAGGTCTACCAAGCTGGCATACGTGCAGATCTGGTGCCTCTTTGAGCAAAAGTGCGGCACTCTGAATTTGGCTTCTGAGGCAGACAAGGTGCCATCCCTGTTGGCATTTCTACAGGATGGCCTGAAGAAAGGCTTTTCCCTTGGCTCTCTGAAAGTTCAGGTGACCACTCTGTTCTGTTTCCAAGGTCCGATGAATGGTAAGTCTCTGGCCTTGCACCCGGACATCTCGTGCTTTCTCCAGGGGTTTAGTATCTGTATCCTGTGCTTCTCTCATAGGGTGGGGCACTCTCTATCTGTGTGATTGGGGAACATAGGTCAATTTTAGCAGACAATGGAAAAGATATCAGTACTCAGCACCTCCTAGTACCCTCTGAAAAAAAAAACCTTCCTGGGATCTGTGTCTGGTGCTCAGGGCCCTGATGGTGGCACCCTTTGAGCCATTAAAGTGCGCTACCTTTAAAGGATTTCATTCTCAAGACTGTCTTCTTGGTCACGATTTGTTCCACAAGGCGGATTTCTGAGCTGCAGGCTCTGTCTTGCCAAGTTCCTTATCTGTCTTTTTCAAAGGAGGCTGTTTCCATTTGGCCTGTGCCTGCCCCCCTTCTCGAAGGAGCAGTGTCGGGGGAAAGATAAGGATCTTCGCCTTGTGGATGTCTGGAGGGTGTTTCTCCGGTACTTGGAGGTTAGGAATTCTTTTCGTAAGTCCGACCATCTTGTGCTGTTTTCTGGCCCACACAAGGGTGACACGGTGGCAAAGTCAACTTTGGGGTGCTGGATTAAGGAGACCATTCCCTTGGCTTATCTGTTGCAGAACCATCTGGTTCTCGAGGGTTTGCGTGTCCATTCTATCTGAGCACAAGAGTCCTCATGGGTAGAGCAGAGCTTGGTAGTCCCTGCAGATATCTGCCAGGCAGCAATGTTGGCATCACGTTCCACTTTTGTTAAACATTACCCCTTGGATGTCCACACACGGGTGGACATAGTCTTTGGCTCAAGGGTTTTGTGAGCTGCTGTGTTTTCTTCCCATCTAGTGGAGTTGTAGCTTTGGTACATCCCACTTGTCTGGATTAGTCTAGCAGGATGGTATTGTAGATGATATGTTACTTACCAG
Organism: Ichthyophis bannanicus; assembly: GCA_033557465.1. NCBI lineage: Eukaryota > Metazoa > Chordata > Amphibia > Gymnophiona > Ichthyophiidae > Ichthyophis > Ichthyophis bannanicus. The sequence goes on from CM066043.1 coordinate 113,173,934, forward strand.
TTAATATCCTTTCCTTGAGTCCTACTAGGCCAGTCCAGGGCCTGCCCCTGAAACTGTATTTGCTCTGTTCTTCTGCTGTAGTACTCTTGGGTCCGCAGATTCATCTTCTTCTGACAGCCTTCTGTTTATGCTTTCCTGTACATAGTTCTCTACTGTTGATAGCTCATTGCTGCCTACAGTTGAGGTTGTGTGAGGCTTGCCATGTTTCTTCCATATGCTTTGGGATAAATACTGAAGGGATCTCTGGTGGCTGAGGCGAATACAGGCATAGGAATGATGCCATTGAAATCAGGTTTTTTTATTGGTTCTTTGTCTCAACAAATCTGCTGGTAGGGGAACACAATCCACTTGTCTGGACTGGTCTAGCAGGACTCAAGGAAAGGACATTAACTGGTATCTAAAATGGCATCTTGTAAGACCTCTAGATTCCAGGCTCCTAGATTGCAAAAAAATTATGTAAAGGCCTGAAGTAATCACCTTTTTATTAAAAAAGAAACCTAATATATTATGAGTTGCATAGTGCATTTCATTCTAAAGTTTAAAAAACATGGCGTCCCCATCCTTCACTATATGCACGTCGCATTTCAGACAAGGAGTACGTGAATGTGAGCAGCCATGTCTAGTCTTTTGTTTACTTTGTTACACAGATTTATTTATTTATTTATATAACTTTCTTATATACCGCGCTCTTTAATATCAGTGCGGTTTACATGTAACATATTTGTGCAGTGCAGGAGACCAGATTGCATACCCAGTAGGGTGGTCCATAAAAATGAATTCCTGAATTCCTTTGCTCCCTGGCCTGATTCTGGTTCCATTTAGGTAGAAAACACTGTGTACAAAGTTTGAAGCCAATCAAATAATATTTAGGGGTGGCTCAACAAGTCTTGAGATTTCCCCCTGGGAGCAGATGACGAAATGTTGCATCATCTTGTATCATCCACTCAGTTCCACGCTGATTACATTTGATTGCATCATATTTGAACTAATCTCGTCTCTGAGAGGTGGCAAAGACATTGTACTATTATCTTTGTATCTTTGTTCTTTTCAGATGGCGAAAAAACGTGGTTTTTATCTCATTGAAGAAATGTCCACCACAATTCTGGGGGCCAAGCTCCCCAGCAAGGAGCAAGTGTTTAATGTCATATGGTGATGTAAAAATACACTTAACAAAGGCGTTAGTGAAAGTGCATCTATTGTAACAAGTGAAGTAGAAGCTTACTGGGAAAAGGCCAGGCTTCCTGTTCAAAGAAATGACAAAATTCAAGAAAAAGTAAAGAAATTGTTCAATCAGTGGAAACTTTTGAAGAAAAACAAAGGGAGAGGAGGGAAACAAGAGGCAAATGAAAAAGAATTCCAGGTTGCAATGAAAAACCTATTTGATGTGGCGCATGCCAATGCAATGTCTTTAATTCATATTCAAGAAGACAAAGAATTCTTAATAGCGCAACGAGAACCAGGGTGCCGCGGCTCAATGTGCGCGATGGACAAGAAACTGGCCAACACGGAAGCAAGATCACAACAGCGAGAAGAAGAACTGAAAAGGCGCAAACAAAAACATGTTGCCGAAGCCGAGGCAACTACAAGCCAAGTTCAGCTGGAAGGATCTTCTTCCTCAGCAGAGTCAGGTGAAGACTCGTCGACATCTGCGGATACCCAGTTTGTTCAATAACACTTTTCTTTGCCTTGGTGAACTATGTTAAAAGTATATTCTTATTCTCCTTAAACTGCTTTGATTTACCGATTAAACAGTATAAAAAACAAATAAATAAATAAAGTCACTCTTGTTGCCTTACTCAATAATGACATTTACCCATTCTAAATGAGACATACCTTTCAGCCAACATTTACTAAATTATCCACACACAGCTCTAATATGATTGACAACCATTCAGACTTCTCTATTAATACCATGTGGACTCACTGTATTTAATTTGAAGATCCAAAATTATTTTCCTCTCCAGAAGTAATTCATGATCTCTCCCCTCCAATGTAGATTAAGCCACTTGATCACATGCCATATCAGTTGCATGAATTGATGGTTGCACTGAATGAAATGAGTAATAATGGGAGCTGTCAAAATCTGATTAGTGTCCCTTATCGTTCCTCCAGTTTAGTCCTCCACCTCTGGGTTGTGCACCTCTTCCTGCAGCTTGGAGACTGGGCATGTCAAAGTCGTGATATCACTGGATATAGCCTGCTGGTATCTCCCATCAGCCTCCAGTGTGTCCAGTCTCCATGCAGTAGGAGGACATAGTGAGCCTAGCTTCTGGGCTCACTTGGGGGGAACAGATAAGGAGCATTTAGTGTGACAAATTCTATTCTGATTTTACTTTTGATTTTTACCTTTAATTTTACTTTTAATTCAGTTACCTTTGGTTAATTGGCAATCAGGGATTAGTTCCCTTTAGTTAGGAGCAAATTTCCTTATTTACAGTAATTTTAAATTTGAGCCTGGCTCTTTAAATTAGTAGCAGCTCTCACCTTCCCTCCTTGTCAGTTATTTTCACTTGCTGCAGGCATTTGCCGGTGCGGATCTCTCTCCATTGACTGTACGGGAGAGAGCTCCGGGACCCGTACAGCCACACTGAAGCTGTGTGAGACGGAGCCTCTCCGTTGCTGCGGGATTTTAATTTTACTCTGTGGAACTGGCTGAGCGATCCTCACCGCGGCTGCCAGGCGCATCAGCGCGGCTTGAGGATCTGAGGAATTCAAGGTGGTAAGAGCAGGCTGTGTGGCTTTCGGCCCTGCAGGTAAGGCCTTCGGGCTCTCAGTCTACTGAGGCCTCCTTTTTGCAGCGGCTGTTGTTCTTGGCACCAAAATTCTTTGGCGAAGGGGCAGCCATTTTCTCTCTAGGTATTTGGACCGCATGGCGAGAGCTGCAGGGAGCTGCCTGTGTGAGGAAGACAACAGGCAGAATAGCTAGATTTTTGAGCCTAGTGTTTCTTTCTTTCTTTTGTTTGTAGGTTTTTTGAGGCTCGGGGGGTTCCTCAGCCTTAAGGGGGCTGTTGTCAGTCCTCTTTATTTGTAAGTTTATTCTTAGTTTTATAGGACAGCAGTTTTGGCATTGATCCCTGATACCACATGTTCTGTCCCTCCTAATCATGTCTCTGAGGAGCATGTTAAGTCCCAGGATATTAGGCAAATTGCCAGTTTTTAGGTTCAAGAGCAGAGCCCTAACTTGTAGATGGAAAGAGGGACAGCCTGGAAGTGTGCTTTTATGTATTCTATAGTGAAAGTTGCCCAAAATTCACAGGGCCAGGTTTAGGAAACTTTAGGATATAAAAAAATAGACTGACAGTTAAACTGTCAACCAAGAAGTGCCTGTGCTACGGTCTATGGCCACCAGAGGGCAGCTGGTACACTCAATAGTGCCTTTCTAAGACTGTGTGTATGCAGCCATTATCAAACTGATCATTCTCTGCAAGTCAGGGAACAAATACCCACAGAGCCGCCTCATGGGCTCTCAGGGGTTAGTGACTAAACAAGCAGCCGTAATGTAATGTGGGGTTTCTAGTCCCACAGGTGCTCCTTGTGGTCTTCGGCAAGCCACTTAACCCTCCATAGCCCATGTTCCCTGTAAAAAAAAGTTATCTCCAAGTTATAATGCCCTGTTCAATGTAATTTCAGTTTGTTCAATATAAACCGTACTGATGCAGAATAGTGCGATATATAAGAGAATGTAAATAAATAAAATAAATAAATAAATAATGTTCTGCAAATCAAGATTATATGACCAAGATTTAAAGCTCTTAACTTCTGTATCGTTTGTCGGGCTCTGGTGCCCTAAAGGCCACCGGATGGTAGCGCTGCTCATGAATCACATATAGTATTCAGTGCCCCCATCCCGGGGGGGGCTGGTAAAATACAAAATCGTATTCCTTATCGTTCCTCCAGTGCAGTCCTCAACCTCTGGGTTGTCAACCTTCACCTGCAGCTAGGAGACTGGCATGTCAAAATTATGACATCACTGGATATAGGCTGCTGCTCTCGCTCCACCTCCCCAGTGTGACCAGTCTCCTTGCAGCAGGAGGAAGTTGTGAGCCTCAGCTGGGGCTCACTAGAGGAACAGATAAGGAGCGATATAGGCTAGGGTAGCTACTTAGACAAAGAATAAAAAAAAGATCTGAGTGCTGATTTCACTCCGAGTTGGCGGTTTTTATTCCGGCGTTTCTGCCTCCGGTCTGGGGGGCGGGACTGAGCTCCTCAGTCGCACCGACTGCAGGACAGGCTTTGGGTGCCTAAGCTTACTGCCTCTGTTTCCCCTTAGGAATAAGGCTTTTGATTGCAGTCAACATTCATACCTAACTTCAGTAGGTATAAAAAAAAAAAAAAATACAAGCAAAACGGTAACGAAGCCCAGGAGGGGCGTTTTCGGTTATGACCACCAGACCACAGTGTGTGGTTTGCGGCACTCGGAAGGGAACGGTAGCGGACTCCGGGGTTTGCCGCGGCTGTGCCTCCCTTTCCTCCTCTGTGGAGCAACAGATGGACCTTAAGGAGTCCTCTGAGCTGCAGGTGACACCGCTATTGGCGGGGGGGGGGAACCCTTTGCAGAGTTCGGAGCACAGTCCCGCGGTTGAGGCAGCGGGGAAGCAATTGGATTCACTCCAGAGTGCTCAGCCGGCGGACCTTGCGGATTTTTCCCCGGATTTTGTGTTGTTAATGCACCAAGCTTTTTGCCTGCGCCGTCAAGGTAGGCTGCCATCTACGTTACCACCCTCCTTCCTACCGCATCCCCTCGAAGGGCCAGAGCTGTCGGGCGAGGGTCCTTCCGCGCCTAAAAAGGCGAAGGCGGTGTGGGAGACGGAGGGTGAACGTCTAGACGTCGAGGACGCTGACTGGCAGCCTGAGGAGGGGTTGGAGGATCTCGAAGACGGTGAGATTCCCGAGCCCGAAGATCAAGCCAAGATAATCCGGGTCTTCCGTAGGGAAGAGCTGACAGCCCTGATTACGGAGTCTATGCAGGTTTTAAACCTCCAGACGCCGGCCGCTGCTGAAGAGGAGCTGGAAGATCCGGTGATCCAAGCAGTGCGCTCTACGCAGGTGGTCTTTCCTGTGCATAGAGTGGTTGACAAAATGATCCAAGACGAATGGGATCAGCCAGAAGCGGGGCTACGAGGTATTCGGACCATGAATAGGCTCTACCCGCTGGCTGACAAGGATAAGGATAGGTTCCGTGTGCCGCGGGTGGACGCGGTGGTATCAGCTGTCACAAAAAAGACAACAATTCCGGTTGAGGGCAGTGCTGCCTTAAAGGATACTCAGGATCGGAAGGTTGACGGGTTACTAAAGCAGGTTTTTGAAGTGGATAGTCTGTCTTTGCAGGTTTCCATCTGTGGTGCATGGGTAGCCCGAGCGTGTTTGCGCTGGGTTCAGCGTTTGCGCCCGTCACCGCAGTTGACTCCTGAGGAGCTGTGGGAGCTCGGCAGGCTGGAGTCGGGTACTGCATACTTGGCGGATATACATTATGATTTGATCAGGGCTTTGGCTAATAGTACGGCTTCAGTGGTAGCCGCCCGTAGAGCAGTTTGGCTGCGCAACTGGGCGGCGGACGGTTCTTCGAAATCCCGGTTGAGTAAGCTCCCCTTCCGGGGGAGATTGCTCTTTGGAGAAGATCTCGATAAATTGGTGAAGGATCTCGGGGAGTCCGAAGCTGGTAGGCTCCCGGAGGATAGACCCAAGCAGTCTAAAAGTCAGCAAAGTTTTCGGGGCCAGTTTTGGGATGTTCGGAGGTTTCGTACTTCTCGATACACCGGCTACCAGAGGGGCCGTTTTTCGACACGGGCCCAGGGGTTTCAGGGGTTTCGAGGAGCCAATAGGGGTTTCTCCTCGACTGCTCCTCCAGCAGCCCGCAAGGCGCAATGAGATGAGGCGGGTCCTAGTAGAGGAACCTTCCATAGGCGGGAGGCTTCGGGAGTTTCTCTCTGCTTGGGCCCACATCACTTCCGATCAGTGGGTGTTGGAAGTTGTCCGAGAGGGTTACGCGCTGGAGTTCAAGCGACCCATGCGAGATTCCTTTGTACTGTCCCCCTGTCGAGGCCACAGGAAGACCCTGGAAGTCCGCAGCACTTTGGACCGTCTGTTGCGCTTGGGCGCGGTTATAGAGGTTCCGGAGGTCGAACGCGGACAGGGTCGGTACTCTATTTATTTCGTGGTGCCAAAGAAGGGCGGAGCATTACGACCCATTTTGGATCTCAAAGGCGTAAACCGCTCTTTGAGGGTGCCTCATTTCCGGATGGAAACCTTGCGCTCCGTCATAGTAGCAGTCCGTCAAGGAGAGTTCCTCACGTCGCTCGATCTGACGGAGGCGTATTTACACATTCCGATTCAACCGGCGCATCAAAGGTTTCTGCGGTTCGCTCTTCCTTGGGGCCACTTTCAATTCCAAACCTTACCTTTTGGCCTCGCCACAGCACCCCGCACATTCACCAAAATTATGGTGGTGGTGGCGGCGGCATTGCGCAAGGAAGGCATTCTAGTGCATCCCTATCTCGACGATTGGTTGATTCGGGCCAAATCCGAAGCGGAAAGCAGGCAGGTGACAAGCAGGGTGGTCGAGTTTCTGCAGAGTCTCGGTTGGGTGGTCAACCCGACCAAGAGTTGTCTGGAGCCCTCTCAGGTGCTGGAGTATCTGGGGGTCCGCATCGACACGAGGCAGGGGCAGGTCTTCTTGACGTTCAAGAGGGTTCAAATCCTGAGGAGTTTGGTGCACAACTTCAGGGTCACTCCTTCACCGTCGTCATGGGACTACCTTTGGGTGCTAGGGACGATGGTGGCGACCTTAGAAGTGGTTCCGTGGGCCCAGTTCCATATGCATCCGCTGCAGAGAGCACTGCTTCGGCGCTGGTCTCATCAGTCGGATTCCCTGGGCCGCCGGTTGCCGGTTCCGTCCAAGGTCAAACAGTCCCTGCGGTGGTGGCTGCAGCGGCAGTCTCTGGAGGCCGGGATGCCGTTGGAGCCTCCAGAGTGGCTTCCGCTATTGACGGATGCCAGCCTGTTGGGCTGGGGGGCCCACTGCGAGGGCCGGTTTGCGCAGGGTCGTTGGTCCCCCTTGGAGATTTCCTGGTCGATCAATCGCCTGGAACTTCGAGCGGTGGCTCGGGCGCTTCTAGCATTCGAGCAGTTCGTGATGGGTCGGTCGGTTCGGGTTCTATCCGACAACTCAGCGACGGTCGCCTACATCAATCGCCAGGGCGGCACCGGAAGCGCAGCAATGGAAGAGGAGGCGGATCTCCTCTTCTCTTGGATAGAAGGTCGTTTATCGGCGATTTCGGCAGTGCACATCGCGGGGCGAGACAACGTACGGGCCGATTTTTCTCAGGCGGGTTCAGGTGGATGCAGGGGAGTGGGAGCTGCATCCAGATGTGTTCAATCAGATCGTTCTTCGTTGGGGGCCGCCCATAATGGATTTGATGGCGACCTTTCACTCTGCAAAGGCCAATCGGTTTTACAGCAGAAGACGGGAGAGAATGTCCGAGGGAATCGACGCCCTGTTGCAACGTTGGCCGGTGTCGGGTCTTCTGTACGTGTTTCCGCCGTGGGCCTTAATAGACCGCCTGATTCAAAGGATCGGAGCTCATCCAGGTCAGGTGCTGCTGGTAGCTCCCGATTGGCCGCGACGCCCATGGTACGCCGATCTGGTTCGGCTTCTGGACGGGGAGCCGTGGCGGTTGCCGGAGAGGGCGGATCTGTTGAGGCAAGGCCCCCTCTTCATGCCGCAGGTGGATCGGTTCTCGCTTACGGTTTGGCCATTGAAAGGGCTCGCCTGAAGAAAAAGGACTATTCGCCTTCGGTTGTGGATACATTGCTCAGAGCCAGGAAACAGTCTACGTCTTTGGCCTATGTGCGCGTTTGGCGTATCTTTGAAGATTGGTGTTCGCGGCGGTGGATTCGGGCTGCGACTGCCTCTATTCCGGTAGTTCTCAGTTTTCTTCAGGAGGGCTTTGATAAAGGTCTTGCGGCCAGCTCCTTGCGAGTGCAGCTGGCGGCCCTCTCTTGTTATCGGGGCAAGATACAGGGGGTGTCTCTCGGGGCTCACTCTGATATTTTGCGGTTTCTCAGGGCAGTCTCTCGGCTGCGCCCATCGTGCAGGGTGGTGGTACCGCCTTGGGACCTCAATCTCGTACTGAGGGCTTTGACCGCTTCTCCCTTTGAGCCGTTGAGTCAGGCGTCGGTGAAGGATTTGACCTTGAAGGTGGTTTTTCTAGTGGCCATATGTTCTGCTCAGCGCATTTCCGAGCTGCAGGCCTTGTCATGCAGGGATCCTTTCTTGTCTTTTTCTAGGGAAAAAGTTGTCTTGCGGCCCGTGCCATCCTTTTTGCCTAAGGTGGTGTCGTCCTTCCACTTGAATCAGGCCGTTACCTTACCGGTGTTGGGGTCGCTAGGCGGTTCCGATCAGGATCGCTGTTTGCACCGGTTGGATGTGAAAAGGGTATTACGGCGTTATCTCAAGGTGACTCAGCCTTTTCGTAGGTCGGATCGGCTCTTTGTGTTGTTTGGCGGTGTTCGCAAAGGAGAGGCGGCTGCTAAAGCCTCTATTGCCCGATGGATCCGAGAGGCGATTGCGTCTGCTTACATGCTTCAAGGACGGGCCGTGCCTGTCGGGTTCCGGGCTCATTCTACTAGAGCGCAAGCGGCTTCCTGGGCGGAACACAGCTTGGTTCCCCCAGGGGAAATTTGTAGGGCGGCGACTTGGTCGTCCTTGCATACCTTCAGTAAACATTATCGTCTCGATGTGGCGGCGGCCAATGATGCTTGTTTCGGTTCGGCGGTTTTACGTGCCGGATGGAAAGGTCCCGCCCCATGATTACTGCTCTGGTACATCCCAGAGGTTGAGGACTGCACTGGAGGAACGATAAGGAAATGATAATTACACTTACCTGGTAATTGTAGTTCCTTTAGTGACGACAGTGCAGTCCTCAGTCCCGCCCGGAGTTCTTTCAGTTTCAGCTCAACATTTGGATCAAGTGGAGGCAAGCACACAATTTCGGGTAAGTTTCCGCTTAGTCGTTTCTCTTCACTCGGATTTTTCCAGTATCAGTATCAGTATCTGTGTCTTCGTGCCGCAGGGAAGGTTTAAGACCGCTCGACCTAGGTTGGTCAGTGTTTCAGTTTACTTAGTCATGTTTATTGTAGCTACTTATTTGTTGCTCTCTTGAGTCTGCTTTGTTAATAGTTCACACTGGGAGGTGGAGCGAGAGCAGCAGCCTATATCCAGTGATGTCATAATTTTGACATGCCAGTCTCCTAGCTGCAGGTGAAGGTTGACAACCCAGAGGTTGAGGACTGCACTGTCGTCACTAAAGGAACTACAATTACCAGGTAAGTGTAATTATCATTTACTCATCAGGTTCACACAGGCAGCAACCTCTAAGACCTCCATTTGCAAAGTTGTCGGTGTATGCTATTTCTCTGACTGCAGGAAGGCCGGGGTGGGGGGGGGATGCCTGTGTGTTTCATAGCTCCACTTCGCATGCCCTTCCCAGGAAATTTTCATCTATTTCTAGCGCAGGGTTTCATTTCATTTCATTTCTCTGTTTGTGGTTAATACGCACAGCGTTAGGGACTGTGTTCGAAAGCTTGGGTCCCATGGACTTCGGTGGGATTTCAAAAAGAAAAAGAAACTCTCTTTAGTGAGAGATAGCCTTGTTCATTTTTAGCTAAGACTGTTGATTTATTCAGTGGCCTTTTGCGTCCTGAACCCCAAGGTCAGGACACTGTTTGCTTCCAGGGGTTCTACTTTCTATTTTGCCCTTCAGCTCCCTGGCAGATGCAGCAGGCTGGCAGGGGGTGCACAACACGTCCTGCCATGCTGAATCCCTCAGGATAAGGGGGGGAAGGAAAACTGGGTGCAGTGGGGGCTGGTAGCTTCTTGCAAAGCTATAGGAGCAGTTCAGGTAATTTTAGCTGATCTGCTTTGATTTCATTGGAGTCGGCGGAAACTTGGTTTTTGGAGTCCTATACTTTAAAAAAAAAAAAAATTACAAGAATCTCCTTCCGCTATACATAGAAGGTCCTATAACGCGTTAAAGTCGGTTTATATGGCAGGGTAATATTTTGGCTTAGCTGCTGTGATATAGCACTATGATCCGCTGTAAACATATTCAAGTTACAAGGAATTATGGTGATAACTCTCTTGGACAGTTGTAACAGGTGCTTGGGTGAGCGCCATGGCCAGTCCACAGATGTGGAATGCTCTGCCATAAGCATTATGTCATGAGAGGGGTTTTATAGTTGTGTGGTTTCTTAATGGAAAATATTCCCGTTTAGTTTGGCTTTGCCCAAATGATAAGATTTTACGGTAGATTTGTAATGTCTTAATTTTGGCTATATGTGGTTTAATTTTACACATGGAAAAGGCAACTCAGCGGAGAGAGGTTGCAAAATAGAACTCTAGCCTTTGAAGCTATCTATGCTCCCATTCCATTTATCAGAGGTTCTCCAGTACGGAGAGTCTCTGCTAGTGTTCAGCGAATACCTTAATGGGGGCCAGAAGCACGCAGCCAGGCTAGTTCTCTAGCAGCAATGGCAGCAGCTCAGATTCTAGTAGGCATACATCATATGCTGGGCTTACAAGATGGCTTCCGCGCTGATCAGCATCAGCCAAGATGGCTGCCGGTTTAGACTGTGAATGTGGAGTCAGCCTGGATGAGGGACCTTGCGTTCTCTGGAAAGTGCCCTGCATACACTGAATCATTTCAATTCGATCAGCTACTGGCAGGGCACAAGGCACTCTCGCATGCTTTTTTTGCTTCAGTGGTCTAAAAGTTGAGTCTTTACCAGGTGGTATAATGGGAACTTGTCTGCAGTTTCTCAGCTTCTTCATTGCTGACTCAATTGCCACTGCGGAATGAGAAAGCTGTATTTCCTAACACCAGGTGCTAGTTGAACTTAAAATATAAAGTCCATCTTTGTGCAGTCAGATGGAATGGGGCGTTACTCTAGCAGGAAGGCCGTGGATTAGTATGCCTGTGTTTGGGAGTTCTTTCTACTTCATATTGTTGGCACGGAAAGAGCGTCTCTTAACATATGCTGAAGGAAGTTTTGGTTAAGAGATGTCTTTGTGTGAATAAAAAAAAGTATTCAGCTGTCCTGAATTCGCCTGTTCTTGTTTGACATTTTGAGGCTAAGCACGGACAGGCCTGGGTACTACGTGGGTGGGTGCACACCTTGCACTACCAGGGGGTGTGGACTCACTGTATGGAAGAGAGCCCTAGCAATCTTCTTTAGCGCAAGATAGGAAAGTAGATGGTTCACTGAAGCGATCGTTGGGGGCAATGCTCTGTTCTTACAAGCTCCCATTTGTGGAGCCTGGGGAGGCGAGAGCATGCTTCAAGTGGTCGCAATGTCTATGACAGTCTACTCGCCTGGAACAGGAAAGGATCAGGGAGTTGAATCGACTAGAGCCTGATTTGCTTTATGCGGCAAATGTGCATTATGGCTTAATTCGAGCACTAGCCAATCTTATTGGCTTCCTTGGGGTTCACCCGGAGATCTCTCTGGTGGAGGAATGGGGCGGCTGATGGTTCATCCAAGTTGAGTCTCAGTAAGCTCCCATTTAAGTCTTTGTCTTGTCCTTTCCCCGTGGGCTCTCATAGGGCAACTAGTTGGCGTATCGAGGCTTTCGGGGAAAGGTACTCTTGGTAGCGCCCGGTTGGACGAGACAGCCATACTAGGCTGATCTCATTCGCCTACTCGACAGGCTTTTCCTAGAAGTTGCTGGTAGCGGACGTTCTGCTGCGGCTAGGTCCACAACGTATGTCTCAGGTGGATCGGTGCCCGCCTACGGTTTGGCCTTTGAATGGGCGGGGCTGAAGAAGAAGGGTTATTCTGCGACAGTCTTCACCACCTTGTTGAGAGCAGGGAGGTAGGCTGCTTCTGGTACATAGGTCAGTGCTTAGCGCCTTTTTGAAGGCTGCTGTTCACGGCGGCAAGTCCGGGCGACAAAGGTGTCGGTATCCTTGGTCTGAGTTCTCTGCAGGACAGTGTCTGAAGGAACTAGCGGCCAGTTCCTTAGAGGGTCCAGCGGGTGACTGTTTCCAGCTGTAGAGGTTCTGTGGAGGGAATAGCGCTAGGTGTTTGGATCGATGTGTAGCGTTTCCTTAAGTTGGGACCCGACTGCGCTCCTCAAGGAGAGTTCAGGTGCTGCCGGGGGATCCCGATTGGGCCTTAGAGGCGTTAACTAAAGAGCCTTTTGATTCTTTACTCCAGGCGTCGGTAAAGGATTTGCTGTTATAGACAGTGGCTTTGATAGCTCTTTGTTCGGCACGATGAGTTTCGGAGTTTCAAGCATTGTCATGTAATGAGCCGTTTTCACCCTTTCTGGATAGAGGGTGGTGTTTGCGAGCAGTCCCGTCGTCTTTCCAAAAGGTGGTATCTGATTTTTCTCCTGAGCCTATTGGTTTCTCTTCCAGTTCTCGGTTTTTCTGGAAGGGGAGGTTTTTATTCGTAGCTTACGCCGATAGGAATCATAAAATGCAGGGTGCGGCATTCGTTTTGTTGTTTTTGTGTGTTGGTTGGAGGTCCCCGCAAAGGGGAAGCAGCAGCGAAGGCGGCCATTTCGCACTGGGTTAAGGCGGTGGTTGCCTCAGCTTTCTGCTGGCAAGGTTGTATGATTCTGGGGGGTTTTCTGACTCTTGCTACCAGGGCGCAAGCAGCTTCATGGGTGAGTCACTGTGTCATTACCCCAGGGGGGATTGGTAGAGAAGCTTCCAGGTCGTCTCTTCATTTCCTCAGTAACCTCTACTGCCTAAATGTTTTGGCAGTAAAGGATGCCTGTTCCAGGTCGACGGTGTGGTGAGTTGGCTGGATAGGTCCCTCCCAATGATTACTGCTCTGTTACATCCCAGAGGTGGAGGACTAAACTGGAGGAACGATAAGGAAATAGAAATTACACTTACCTGGTAATTGTCGTTCCTTGAGTGACGACAGTTTAATCCTCATTCCCACCCAGGGGTGTGATTTCTTCAGAGTTTATTTTCAGGCGGAGTGGAGCATCAATCTCAAGGAGTAGACAGATCCTTTCAGTTTCTAGATCGCAGTGAGTATCCCTCTCTGTTGTTTCTTCCTTCTCTCTTATTTAAACGAGGGGATGGTATAGGAAATGTGTTTGCATAGGGGGGACGTGAATGTAAAGTTAAAAAAAAAAAAAAAAAAGAAAATATAAGACGGATATGGTTAAAAAGGTTCCTCAGGTTGAGGAATGGGGAGTTATTTAAAGTTATGGTATAGTTACTTATTTGTTGTTCCTTTGAGTTTGCTTTGTCAATAGTACACTGGAGGCTGATGGGAGATACCAGCAGGCTATATCCAGTGATGTCACGACTTTGACATGCCCAGTCTCCAAGCTGCAGGAAGAGGTGCACAACCCAGAGGTGGAGGACTAAACTGTCGTCACTCAAGGAACGACAATTACCAGGTAAGTGTAATTTCTATTTTATTCACTCTTAGTCTGATGGATCTGTTGGTTTGTCTGACGTAAACCAAATTGCATGGAGATATCAAAATATATAAATCACAAAAGTAGTGTTGCAAGATGTTCTGTGTTTTGACTGCCCTAAATGACCCATATAGGAAGACGTTAACCTTTCACCTTCTATAGTTTGACAGCATACTGCACTTTTGACACATGCCCAATGATCAATTTCTAATGACTCTAATTCTCTCTTATGAATGGCAGCATGAATCACTAGATATCAGTTATTTAAGATTTCAGAGTCACCATTGGTGGAGATTGAAGGCTTGGTTATCTTCAGCCAGTTTTTGCGACTACGACGCATTTGTTCCATGACTGAAGACTGTAAAGTCAAAGTGACAGAATTATCATCTTGCTTCATTCAAAGTGGCTATTCCCTTTTAGTGATCAAGAAAGCATTTCTCCCGGCTAAATATACTCAGAGACTTATTACTGAAATATACTGGAAAGTAACCGCATGACAGTAATTATAACTTACTCTGTGGCTGCTACACATGTAGCTATGAGTATCCAACACCATTGGCACATTTTAACTTATATTTATCCAAAGATTATTCCTGAGGCAAAAATTATTGATTTCTTTCTGTAGGCTTCCTTTACAAAGATGTGATTTTTCCATTTTTCTTCATAAGCAATAGATCCAAACATTTAATTTGTGAATAATGACAATATAAGTAGACCAGAGAATAAAAACATAATCCTAAAACCCATTCCACAATTTCACAAGTTGGAAGCAATTAGTGGGATACAGCCACTCCTTCTAATCCAGCTCCATACAAAGTAGCTAAAGAGAGTTCAGAGGCAGGCCCCATAGCTATATTATGAATTTGCAGAAAGAATTATTCATCAAATTAAAAATAATTTTATTTCAAAACCAATTCTATAAGTCTCATTAAAAAAATATTTTGAAATTCTAGATCATTATAATACTTCTCCAATACTAATTCTATAGTTTGTAAGGCATTTCCAAAGGTACCTGTGGCTTTGACTCCAACAGGGCTTAATTTGTGCCAAATGGGATGGAATGGCATGCCAGCACTTCTTGAGCCTCCAACAGGAACTGACATCAGGCCCAGCCCCCAAAGAATTAGAGCAGAGCTGAGCCGGTTGCCTACTTCCAACATTCCCCTGCAATTGCTGCCTCACTTAGCTCTGAATCAGGCTACTATCATTCACAGTCACTGTCTCCTCTGCTGCTGCTTCATGTAGTCTATTTCTTCTCGTGCTGCCTGCAACGCTGCTGCCATTTTCTTGGATGTGCTGCAGCAGCAACAAAAGAGAGAGAAGGCACAGGGCTGCCAAGGCTCTGCCAGTCCTGCCCCCTCCAACAAACATGTCCAGTTTCTGAGGGGGCAGGTGGCACGTGCAAGCTTGATGGCCCCACACCCTCTTTCTTTTCCACTGCCACGGTTGCAGCACATTCAGGGAAGCAGAAGCAGCATGACAAACAGCAGAGAGAAGAGAAGATGAATACCCGATTGGAGCGGAAGCAGGCGTGAGCAGATGCTAGATCAAGTGTGAGGAGAAATAGAAAGGATACACTTGCTCAGAAGAGAAAGGGGGGATGTCTGACATTGTGATATGGTGAGAAGGGAGATGCTGGATCAGTATGGGACTAAAAAACAAGAGGTACTTCAAGAAAGGACTGGGGGGGAAGGAAGATGCTAATTTGGCGGAGGGGAAAAGAAAGGAGAGATGCTGGATTAGAGAAGGGGAGGGGATGGAGACCCAAAGAACATAGAAAGATAGAGTAATACTAGAAAAGACGGGTTGAGTGACAGTGGAAATGCTGGATAAGAGGAGAGAATAGAAAGGTAGAAGATTCTGGACCGGGGGAAGGTATAAAAAGACAGAAGGGGATAATGAACATAATAGGGGGATAGGGACAAACAAAGTGAATGCTGGACATCAGGGGGATAGGGCATTCAGGGTGATTGGACATCAGGGGGATTGGGCATTCAGGGTGAAGAGTATGAAGAGGGAGTGATCCTGGATATTGGGGAGGGGGGGGGCGTACAGACCCAAAGAGGGGATGCTGGACACTGGGAAGGTAGAGTGATAGGAAATGCCAACACAGGGGTGGGGACAAGATGACAGAGAGGAGATGCTGGACACAGACCAAGAGGGAGGATCCTAGACATGAAGGGGAATAAGCAAATGGGGATAAGGGACACAGAGGGATGATTCTGGACATGGGGAGTAGAGAGGGTCAAAGGAGAGATGCTGGATGAAGGATAGGGCATAGAAAGAAAAAGAAGATGCTGGACAAAAGGCGGGGGGGGGGGAGGAGATGCTCGGTGAATGGTGGGGATAGGGCTGGTCTGTTCACTGGGCAGGCCGAGGCAGTTTCCTAGGGTGGCAGACTCTGGTGGATGGCACGGCGATCCCTTCTTTGAAGTGGCAACTGAGCTGCCACTTCAGTGCTGCGGTAGGTCTTAAAGCACCCATATACGTTGTCACGCCCTCACCACCCGCCTCTAGCCTGGAGGGGCGTGGTATCGGAGGAACTTCTCTCGATTGGCTTGGGCAAACTAACTTTCCCCAGGCGTATCATGGGATATGTAGTTTGCCTTCAAAAATGGCTTCAAGAAGAAGTTGTAGTCATGGTCCGGAGGTAAGGCAAAGTGACAGAATTTTATTTCTTACGTAAAAGTTCAAGTACCCTGTACACAGGACTCCTTCTTATGCAGGATTATTGGTAATACAGCACTAGAATAGCATAACTGCTTCACAAGCTTCAAACACACACAGCTGCTTCAAACGTTTCTCAGCCCTAAAAAACAGCACTTCTTTAGCAAGGGTAAAAATGCCTCTTTTTAGCCTTGCCTTGTAAAACAATTAATAGCAACAATAAAATGTAGTCCCACTGGAACAAAAGCTTCTTCTTAACTCCCTTCCTGGATTAAGTTTAAACCAAAAATATGGGAGACACGGGCAGCAAATATCCACCAGGCTTTTTAGCTTCCTTGCAAGTTTTCCTGGCTGCGTCACAAACCTCTGAGTGCTAGCAAAAGTATCCCCAGCCTCCTGTCGGTTCTCTGGGTCTTATTTCCAGCTTTGGGAGACCTTCTCAGAAAGGGTTAGCCCTCAGCATAACGGTTCAACGCACTTGGCTTGGCATAAAGTACAATCCATAGGAATATCCATAGCCCTCAAGTCATCCTCAGCAGTATCGACTTGCATATCTTCAATTGTTGGAGCAGTGTCCCGTTCTGAGTTCTCAAAGCAGTGCTCAGTAAACAGCTCCCCCTTGGGTCCTAGAGTCACTCCTGTTTCCAGCTCTACCCGAGACAGCCGGTCAGTACCTTCAGCCTTCGGCCCGTCTCCTCGGCTGTGTTCTCTGTGGTTCAGCTCCTCCCAGGGCTCTCCTCTATGGCTCCGCTGCGTCTCCAGCTTCTCTTGACTCTCCTGAGCCTCTTGTTTCTCCAGCCTTCCTTGTTTCTCCAGCCTCCCTTCTTTCTCCAGCCTTAGCAGGGGTTTATATTTCCACCTCCAGGGTTCCAGCCCCTCCTCCTCCCTTCCGGCCCTTCCCAGGTGATAATAATCTCTTCTCATGCCTGCAGGGACCTCATAGGAGTCTGGGTGTGGCACCCTGGGCTTTCTCTCTCTCTCTTCTTTCTCTCCCTTCGCGGGGCCTGAGATCCAGGCCAGGCAGGGATTTCGTGGGTATCGGTGTACACAGGATTCAGGTTACCCTTGAAATACACAACTGGGCTCCCCCCTAAGTCCAATTCCATGTCCTTTTCTATTCTCATGGGTTCAAGACGGGCGTCTCTGTCACAACGTGCATGCAATCATGGCCTGTCTCTCCTTGCCCCCTCTGACATGGGGGGAAGAGTGGTGATAGGGTGGGCTGGGCAGCACAGGGAGGGGGGCACAGTGGCCCTATCTAGAGTGGCAGAAATCCTTGGGCTGGCTCTGGGTGGGAGAGGAAGGAGATGCTGCTTGAAGGATGGGAGAGAGGAGAGACTGGGGAAGAAGAGGATGGAGAATGGGAGGGGCAAGGTAAGGGACAGATAGAAAGTTGTAGGTAGATGCAGTAAAAAGAGGATATCTGAGAAGTGAAATCTGACTGGATAAAGGCAGAAAGCTGAAAGGAAAAGATCAATGTTAAAGATAGATGTATGAGAGAAAGTGAAGAAGACTAAAGAGAGAAGTAGTAGCAGATGGGCTGGAGACCCTGGAAAGTGAATTAAGAGAAGACAGGGGAAAGCAAAAAACAGAGACTGATACCAAAATAACTAGAAAAAGAGAATGCCAGATAAAGGTCGAAAAAATAATTTTCTTTTTAATGTAGCGATTGGAATATGTCTTTATATTTTACAGAGTGCAGGAAGAAATGCTTTATTCTCTATTTCTCTGGTGTTGTGCTACATACAGAGTGTAAATCCTTGGGGTTTCAATTTAATTTTTGACTGCATATTTCTATTTTAAGTTTGTAGTTACTTGCTGAGGGTCCGTCTACATGTGTGACCAAGGCTAGATGTTTTGTTACTACAGATCCCTAGATAGAAACACCATTTAATCTGGCTTGTTCAGTTTCCCAGTAAGTATACTGATGTTCTAGGGTCCACTTCAATATTTATGGTGTGACTTGTGTAAGTTAGTGCTGTTATAATATGATAGATTTGCTGTATATATACTGAGTGACTTTTGTAGGATTTTATATTACTTCACACTATGCCCTGGTAGCTGGAGAGGATTTATGTTCCCGATACTGAGATTATACCAAAATCATATTATTATTATTATTATTTACTATTTAATGTTTATTTAACTGTTAACAAATCCACTGAATAGACTTCAACAGCAACTCTTAAGCAATATACAGAATTCAACCCCCCCCCCTTATAATATACTTTACACCATGCCTCCACCAGAAAAGCATTCCTTTAACCCCCTCCACCCTACCTCCCCAACAACACCCCCTGAAAGCTATCTCAGTTCCTCAAGTAGTCCAATAAGGGTTGCCATTGCTTGCTGAAACCCTCACTCTGTTGATGTCGCAGGGCTGTAAGTTGCTCCATTAAAACATGTCTGCGCAGCCGGGACTTCCACTGCTCCAGTCCCAGTAATACTGCTTGTTTCCAGGCCTGGGCAACCACATTCCAAGCCGCTTGGATGCAGGCCCGAACTGGTCAAACCCACTTCCAAGGTACAGTGGCTGGCCAAATCCCCAATAGACAAAACCCCATATACAGGCCAATATCTAAATTAAATATCAATTTCACTTGATCTCTAATCTCTCCCCAGTAAAGGAGAATCAAGGGACACTTCCACCAGACATGAATAAACATGCTCAGCCCACCACATTGTCTCCAACATCACTCTGACGTGGCAGGATACATCTTATGGAGTCTTACCGGTGTGTAATACTAGCGGTAATGAAGCTTATAAGAGGTCTCCCGCACTGAAGTACTGGAGTCTCATTCACCCTCATCCATTCTTGTTCATCCAGCTCTCTCCCCAAATCTCTTTCCCATGCTTGTTGGTGCAAGAACATCTGAGAAGGAACCCCCTATAAAGCCCGGTATAATATGCAAAAAAGTCTCCTACGCCAGTAATTCATCCACAACAATTCCAAAGTATCACACCTCTCCTCGTAAGCCCCTCGGATTGCTCTCTGCTGCAGAAAGTGGGCAATCTGAAGATGAGCGAAGAAGTCCCCAATGGGCAAATGGTACTTTACCCGGAGTGTAGAGAGAGAGACCAATTCCTATTCTTCGATAAATTTGGCAAAAGTATCCAGAGCCATCCTCTCCCAGCGTCTAAACACCCCCTCTTTCCCAGAAGGAACACCGGCATTGCTCCAACTGGGGCCAAAACCAAAAAGCTGGCCCCCGGTACAATGCACCACCGCCTGTCTAAACTCCATTGAAAATACAGGTGCCACAGATATGGATTTTCTCGCCATCATCCCCCTGGAGGAGGACCTATCATCCAGGGTAAATACTGTAAGCCCATCTCACCCAACCAATACTGTTCTATTTCTCGAAAACGCTTAGGATGCTGGTCATTCACCTGCCACTCAAGAGCTTGGCGCATCTGAGAAGCCATATAATACGTTGCAAAATCAGGGACCCCTAAACTGCCCTTCTAACGGGTGGTATACATAACCTGACGGCTCACCCTAGGTCGACTGTCCCCCCCCCCCCCAAACAAAATCAAAAGTCTGCCTCTGCAGGCAGTGAAGATCTGCTGTCACCACCCACACTGGCAAGGTCTGGAACAGATATAACAGGCGGGGAATGACATTCATTTTTAGAGCTGTCACCCGACCAAGCCAGGACAACTCTGCTTCCTGTCATTTAAGCAGGTCCCCACGAATCTGGCACAGTAATGGAGGGTAATTGACCTCATACAAATCAGCAGTGGTAGGAGTAACCTGGACCCCTAAATATTTGATGGACTGAGTCATCCACCGAAAGGGGAATGATGCCTTCAAAGACTGCACTACCTGAGGTCGAAGATTAAGAGCTAAAGCCTCCATCTTATCAATATTAACTTTAAACCCAGACAGTCTTCCATATTCCTCTAACTTCCAAAAAAGCACTGGTAGAGAGGTGACCAGCGCCGAGATAGCAAAGAGGAGGTCATCAGCAAACAGAGCAACTTTATGCTGAGAGGCTCCTACCTTAATGCCCTGAATGTCCCCCAGAGCCCATACCCAAGCAGACAAAGTCTCCATAACTAATGCAAAGAGCAAAGGGGACAGCGGGCACCTCTGCCATATTCCCCGCTCCAAAGAGAAGAGCTCAGAGTAGCCCCCATTGACATACACTGCCGCTTCCGGGGATGTATAAAGCGCCTGAATCCAGGCCAGAAAATTTGGGCCTACTCCACATGCTCTAATACTGCAAAGGGAAAATTCCATTGGACCCTGTCAAATTCCTTCTCCGTGTCAATTGATAAGAGCACTGCTTCTTGCTATTCTCTGTAAGCCAGCCAAGACAGCTGGAGTACTCTCTGTACCCCATCCTCCGCCTGCCTCCCCTGTATAAAACCGGTCTGATCCGGGTGTATCCCCCAGGAGTACTGGCCCCAGTAGCTCAGCCAAAACGTTTGCTAATATTTTAACATCGGTATTTAGTAAGAAAATCGGGCGATATGAATTACACAGCGCTGGATCTCTACCCGCTTTGGGGATCACGGTAATGGCTGCTTGATGCATAGACACCGGCAAATCCTCTCCCTGCAACACTGCATTAAACACCCGCAACAACAGGAGCCCCAGTGTCTCCACAAGTTTCTTATACAACAGCCCTGTGAAGCCGTCTAAACCCGACGCTTTATGAAGTGCCAACCTCCGAATGACCGATTGTACGTCATCTAACCTTATGTCCTGTTCCAACAGCACTCCCGTGGAGGCATCAAATTGTCCACTCCCCCCCCCCCCCCCCCCCCCCCCCCCCGTTATGCAGGAATTCCGAAATACCCCGCATACCTACCGCAGGCTCTGCTGTGTATAGTGCTTTATAATTGCTCACAAATTGGTCCCTAATTTCCTTCCCTTTAAACAGTACCTTGTTCTGTGGACCCTTCAATTAGGCAATTGCCTGTCGTGTTCCTGGGCTCGCAATCTGCTAGCCAGGATAGAACCCGAATTGTTATCAAACTCATAATAAATCTGATGGACCCATTGTAGCTGATAAGATATTTTTTCTAACTGAAGCACATTTAAATGTCTCCGGGTCTCTTCCAACTGCACCTGCACTTTCAGGTTCCCCCTTTGTTTATGTACCCTTTCAAGTTCCTCTAACCGGGCCCACAATTGGAAAGATGACCCCAGGGCATTGCCTTTAATTCATCCCACAAAGTCCCAGTCATGACCTCCCCTGTATCATTGATGGAAATATATTCCGCTATCACTCTCTCCAGCTGCTTCACTACCCCTTACTCTGTAAAAGATGTTCATTGAACTTCCAAAAGGTTCTCCGACTCTGCTCTAACAGGGTCCCAAACCACACAGCCAAAGGGGCATGATAGACCAAGTAATGGGTCCAATCTTATCTCTACCTAGCAAGCCTCCCTAATAAGAATCCCCAAATACATAATCAAGGCAACTATATGATGCATGCACAGTGGAATAAAAGGTGTAGTCCCGCATAGATGGATTGGCCAGCTTCCAGAGATCCAGCAGCCCAAACTCAACCACTCCTGCATAGCTAACAAGCCTGGATCTCTCCCCCACCCCCCCTGGAATGCCCATCTAATTCACCCCCCCTCCCCACACACACACACCAGGAGTCTCCCATGGATCCGCCCAGCCAGCTGTTGATACAGGTCTCCCCAAAAAGTCTTTTGCTCCGTATTGGGACCATACAGAGAGACCAACGTTACAGTCTCTCCAAATAACTCCCCCCAAACCACAAGTGCTCGCCCTTCTGATTTCTGGTCCGTCCGTCCCCCCAAAATAAAGGGGATATCCCCTCTAATCAGAATCCCCACTCCTGCACGTCGATGACCCCCCCCTTCTCCGCCGCAAGGAAGTTTTGAAAAGTCCGGGGTCTGAACAAGCGCTCATCCCGCTTCTGCAAATGTGTCTCCAGGATAAATGCCACCTGCCACTGCTGCTCTCTAAGTTCCCACAGCAACAACTTCCTCTTTTATGGAGAGTTGAGGCCCTGCACATTTAGAGTACCTACCTTCAACCTGCAAGCCGTTCACACAGTTCTTTACTCTCAGGTCCACTACAGTAGAAACAGATACTTCTTTCTCCCTCCCTGCCCCCCCCCCCCCCGCTCCGAATACACAGAGCTCCCCTCCGCTCCATTAGTGAGGAAGAGACACCACCCCTCCCCATGGGCGCTGTAATTACCTCCATGCACTCTAAACTCACAGTTATCCCCCTCCCCCCCTCGCACACATTACCAGCCATGTCTCAACAATCCAGCAATCACTCACACACCACCCCCATTTCTCTCTCCACATTTGAAAAAAAAAAGGGGGGAAACCCCCCTCCCACTACAGAAACATTTATCACTCTATTACGCCCCAGGAATACCACACTAATGGCAGAATCGTCCTCTTTTCCTTCAACTCATGATAGCAAAACCAGCTCTGAAGAGCACCTTCAGGTCCGCTGCACTCAGACTCCCACTTTTGTTAGTGCCCCCAATTTCCTCCTCAAGTGCTGTTCTTTCACAAAGGCCCTTTCCCACTTAGAAAATGTCCGTGCCGAAGTGGGCTCACTGGAGGTCTGGGGACATTCTGGCAAGTTCAGTGCTCCCTCCCACCGCAATGTAGACCAGGCCTCGCCCACTGTATGCACTCGAAAGCTCCTCCCATTGATGTCCAGCAACAGAGCAAAAGGGTAGAGCCAACGGTACTTTGTTTTCTCCGCTCTCAGGTACTGAGTCACCGGTCGCATGGCTCGCCAATGCTGTAATGTGCCCATTGATAAATCATAAAACACTTCTATCTTAGTACTATCCCAAGCAAATTGTCCTTTCCGGGCTGCCACTCGCATCACCCTCTCTTTTTGCACATATGACGTTAAGCTGGCCACAATGTCCCTCGGCCTCCCAGCTGTTGGGGGACGCAATGCTCTATGGGACCTATCCACTCCAATGTGCTCAGGCTCCCCATCACCTCCATTGTCCTGCAGGAGCCATTGACACAGTTTTTGCACTACCGAGGAGGCATCCACATGGCACTCTGTTTCTGGGACCCCTGGATTCGGATATTACTCTGTCTAGTGCGATTCTCCAAATCATCGATTTTATCTTTGAGCAATTCCTGCTCCGCTCGAAGTATCTGAATCTGGGCCTCAATGACACTCTCTTTCTTGGCCTTCTGCTCAACCTGTTCCTCCAGGCTGTCCACCCAATTCCCCAGGTCACGAATCTCACCTTTAAGATCTGCCAATGCCTCTCTAATCTCCCCTCGTGTGGAGACAATTTCTTTTTTTAGAGTGCGCATCCATCCCCAAATGTCGCCGCATGTACAATTCTCGTCCATATGCACTAGATCTTCGTCGGAGTCCTCTTCAGAAGCCATGCTGTCGGCTGGGTCTCTCAGCTTGTGCGTCTCAGCAGGGGCGTATGCAGATTTAAATTTCACCAGCTTCTTATGGACTGACATTGTACTAGGCTTGGGGGAGCCGAAGGGTCTGGATATATCAACTTACTCAGAGGTTAATGCACTTTTCCACCACTATTTACTGTGCCCCGACGAGAGCTCCAACTTTAAGCCACCATCTGCCGGGTGATGTCACTTCCTCCTCATTTTTTTTTTTTTTAATATGGTGAGTTCTCTGGGGAAATGTCCTAGTTCTGCTCTGCACTCATTGTGTAGGGTCCATGGGGATTAGTATAGATGTATATGTATGTTTACATTTAACACAATAATGGTCTAGTGTGCAGTGTCACTTATGAAGGGAGTCTAAAGAGATTAGGACTTTTCGGCTTGAAGAAAAAACATCTTAGAAGGGGATATGATAGAAGTTTATAAAATAATGAGTTGGATGTAACTAGGGATGTTCACGGAAAAAAATATATATTTATTTCACATTTGGGTCAGTTCTGGACTTTTTCCTGATTTTGTCTCCACCACCTCCATAGGAGGCAATTCCATGCATCCACCTTCATTTTAATGATGAAATATATCTTCTGATGTCGCATCATACTGTGACCTCTTACTATAGCTCTCTATTTGTTATGCTTTTGAGGTATTTGAATGCCTCATCATTCCCCACTATCACCATGTTGAAAAAATGATCATGCTAGGGAGGGGAGGTGGGGAGAGGGGAAGCATTGTGTGCATGTGTTTGGGAATGATGTCACTTCTGGCCCGAACCCCACCCACAGCCTCATCTACAACCCTGCTCCCATAGTTCCACTTCCTTTTTATTTATAAATTAAGCGCTGGTCTCCAATGTTGCCAATATAGTGGAGTTTGTTATGGTTTGCACCTCAGCCAATACCTCTAAGATAAGTGAAGTATCTTGAAAATATACTTTCACTTGAGCTGCCTGCAGTTTAAAAAAAAATCCACAAAAGTGGCTTATGCTTCCAATATAGTGCCTCTCTTGAAGACAATTGGTCTTCCTAGTGGCTTACTAAAAGTTTTGAATTTTCACGCAACATATAGACTACTGGTATCAATGGATGTTTAACACACAAATTTGGCCTCTTTTATTGTCACCATACTACTTTCAATGCACGCTGCACTAGAATAATAATAGTCTGATTTATTTATTTATTATTTATTTTATGTATTTCTTTTTTATACCGTGCTCTTTAGAATCAGTGCGGTTTACATGTATTCTAACAGGTACTTTTTATTCCCTTGTCCCCGAAGGGCTCACAATCTAAGTGTACCTGAGGCAATGGAGGGTTAAGTGGCTTGCCCAGGGCCACAAGGAATGGCCATGGGACTAGAGACCCCAGTCCCTCCGGTCTGAGGTTGCTTGTCCCCATGTGGGAATTGAACCCCCAGCCTTCCTGCCTGAGGTAACCTGTCCCAACCACTGAGCCACTCAATGGGATCTGCAGTCAATGGGATCTGCATTTAAAAGATGGTAATATGGTTGTGGACAGGGACCTTTCAAAATGGTCACCACTATGTGAGCTTGCTTACCTCATACAACTTTCTCTGTGCCTAAATAAAAGGGGAAGGTTTGGTTGCCACCCCCGAGGCCCCGACCTTCTGTTCCTGGTCCTATGGACCGATTTCTGCAGCTCTCTGGGTCAGCAATGGCAGAGATTAGGTTGGGCTTGTCAGAGAGGAGTGTGGAGGACTCTTCCCTGTCTGCCAACGTTGATACATCTTTGTCTCTGGCCGCATGGACTCCATCCCTGTGCCCAAGAGGTACACTTGCAGACCCGTCCAGCCTGGAGCAGCTGGTGTTGCATGACGGCACAGAGTGTGCCTCCGTTTGTGAGTGATTGATGGGTGGTCTGCTTGGAGTGACCCCTGGTGCTTCCGCAGTTCCAGCAGAAGGGGAATCAGAGGTGAGAGTGTCTCTGCCTGGCGGTATGGCGGATGTGGGTAAGCAACTATCTCAGACTGTGGTTGAATCGGCGCTGTTTTCTGCAACACTCCTGAGACCTAAAAGGTTTACACTAGAAACTATATGGGATTCCATGTGTTGCTTACTAATGTTATCTCTAAACAAACTATGGAGTTATCAGGCAAGGTGCAAGTGAATTCCGGGCAGCTTGGATTAATAGTAAATGATGTTGAGATTCTAAAAGCATCTTCACAAGAATTTTCTCAGAAAATAGCAGATGTGACGATGTTCATGCAGCGCTTCTGAAGGATAATATTGCCTTAAAAAGCTAAAGTAGAGGTATGAGAAAATGTAATTTGGGCAGCAAATCTTCACTTAATTCATTTTCCAAGATCAGGTGGCGTGTTACCTCGTGATATGTTCAGACAGTATTTAACTGAAGCTCTTCAGATATCTCAGGACTTGATTCCTCCTATATATAAGATTTATTATTTGCAGGTATCTAAGAAAGTAATATCACCAAAACCCCAAATATAGTGAATGGAATGATACAATACAAAATAGTATTCACCATAAAACCTGTCCCTGAATTTTTTATATTTTTTGTCGAAGCGTACCGGAGGAGGAATGGAACTGAAATCCACCCACACCAAGCGGCAAGCTGCTTTTATTTAAATTTAGGTTCTCCACCTTACAAATCTCATAAAAGACGTAACTTATCTGAAAAAAGTCCACGTTCCATAAGTGTATGCCACACCGTTGCCCAAAGAAATTGCTTTGCACGACGTGCACGTTTCGGGATAGACCCTGTCTCAAGTGCCTAGTAGTCGTATTATCCAGCAACTGTGGTTGAAAAAATGCCGTCCTGAGCCACGGGGACGGCGTTTTTTCAACCACAGTTGCTGGATAATACGACTACTAGGCACTTGAGACAGGGTCTATCCCGAAACGTGCACGTCGTGCAAAGCAATTTCTTTGGGCAACGGTGTGGCATACACTTATGGAACGTGGACTTTTTTCAGATAAGTTACGTCTTTTATGAGATTTGTAAGGTGGAGAACCTAAATTTAAATAAAAGCAGCTTGCCGCTTGGTGTGGGTGGATTTCAGTTCCATTCCTCCTCCGGTACGCTTCGACAAAAAATATAAAAAATTCAGGGACGGGTTTTATGGTGAATACTATTTTGTATGGTATCTAAGAAAGAGCATTCAGCTTCTACCTCTGAACAAGTTATGGATGTGCTGAACGTCTCCCAACTGTTGGAATCTTCTGATATTGAAAGTTACCATCCAGCAACATTATTGGTATCTCTTGCACTAGTTTCTGATAGAGACTGGTTTCTTCGGGTATATTTTAAGAAGAACAGGGCACCCTTTTGTGGTTTAAATGTATTAATGTTTCCTGATCTTATGAGAGAAACGCAGAAATGGCATAAACAATTTATTATTGAAATCAAGTGTGCTCCAGATTGGAGCGACATACTAAAAGTTTCCATGTAAGTGTTTGATAACATATAGATCTACTCATGTGTTTTTTCAGCCATCAGATCTGCTAGCTTTTGTAAATGCAAAATTGCAGGAAACATCTGCTGCCGCAGTTTTGGCCGAGAATCTATGGCTGTGCTTGGTTATACCCGATCACAGTAGTTGCCCTCTATATATTGCATGTATTTTCCTATGTACAACCTCGTTATTCAAACCACTTCCTCTGTATTATTGTGGACTAGTGGGTAACCTAAAATTTGGTTGGTCAACCTTTTCCTGTTTTGTATATTATAATAGCAATGAGGGAACCCTTTTCTGTACAAGTTTATATCTTAGCTGTTATTTGAAAATTTCAATAAAAATAAAAAGATAGTAATATGGAACATCCAGCAGTTGCCCATTTCCTTCATCTCTGTATTGGTCAATTGATTGAACCACTGTTGCTCCTCCTTTTAGTAACCAGCTTTTCTTCACTGCAGCTCACTCAAGGTTTTCCACTATTAAAAATTTAAATGTAAAAAAAAAATGTATTTGATGGAACTCCTGATCAATAACTTCCAGATCTCTACAAGTGGCAATTTGAGGGTCTACTGCGCCTGGCGGAATCTAAAATGACGGACACTTGAAAAATGATCCAAATTTGATGGATTTAAAAAATATTAACCTGTATCTTCCTAATCTACTTTTGCCTGTGTAGAAAAAGCATTATATGCCATGGTCAGTAGAAAAGATAATCCCAAATTCAATACTTTTCTCCTAGGGGTATTCTGTGCAAAAATCTTTTTAATTCTTTATGCTTTATTAGTCATTTCTTGTGCAGACCTAGACCTGAAATCCCCCGTCTTTTGCCTCCTCAACTCTTTCTCCCTCCATTCAAACGTTTGGGAATGTTGTCCTATACTTTGTGATATCAAATTATCTACATTCTGCATAGATTTAAGCCCATCCACTCTATGCATAAAGGGGCTGCACGTCCCATGCTGTATTTAGAGGATGACAAAAAATCTGAATTAAGAAATATTTGAAATGTTATCACAATGATTCCCCTTTCTATGGGGTCCCGCTGGCAGCATCTGTGTAGGAATAATTATAGAAAGCAAGATAAAAGCATGATTAAACCAGTAAGCAAGGGCCCCAGTTTTCTTTGACAGCTCATGAGTAAACACTGTACAGACAGAAAACGTCAACAATTTTGTCAGGTGTCTGCATATTAAGTAGTGCAAACTGTATGTAATTATATGTACTGCTTCCTTTAGAAAATATTTTTTCCAGCCTTTGCAGAGTATATATGTGTGGCTAATTTCTGATCTTCTGTTCATTATTCTCTTTCTTTTCTGTCATTTTCTTTCCTCTTTTGTGCCATCTTCTCTTCTCCCTGCAAGGATGCCTCTTCTCTCGCCTGCCTCAAAGACCCTTAGTCTTCTCTCTCCTCTCCATTCACTCTCCCGTCCTGTTCCCTCAGATGTATTGTCCCTGCACCTGTATTATTTATTCCTAACCTTCCTCCCCGTACTTCCTCAAGGTTTGGACCCACCACATTCAAGACCCACTGCTATCTGCCTTTCTGCTGTCAGCACCACATGACTTGAGAAAATATTTTCACTGTGTAGCAGCAGGCCAAAAAATGGCAGAAGAGGAGGACACAGCCTGATTTGCAGCCACTCGACATCCTCTTGGTATGTGATCTCTGTGGGAGATGGGAGAGAGATCGGGATGAAGGAGAGTTGCAGTTGTGCAGAATTCCCTGTTCTTTTGAAAATTCTGTTGAGATTCTGTCAACGAAATCGAAGACTAATTCATGAAGATTCTTGCAACTTTGAGACTGAGTAACAGGTCCTTGCCAATTTAGATCATTTTGTTTCTTAGGCTTCCACAGCTAGTTTCATGGTGCAGTGTCACGTTCACTACAATCATCAATTTATACAGCTGAAATGGTGTGTGATTGAGCAGTTTAATCCACATCACGGATGGGGAAGATCAATTATGTCTGGCCAAAAGAGAACAAGTTTGGATCTTCAAATTAAACACAGTGAGTCCGTGTGATCTTAATTGAGAAGTTTGGCCTTCGGTCATATAACCATAGAAATATGGGGTCATTCTAGAACACGAATAAGGGATGTCCACGTGCAGTGGGGACGTGTAAGTGGTGAAAACATCCCCCACCATATTTTGCAACACTGCAGACATGCACATCCAGGGTAGTAGCATGGGGAGTTAAGAACGTGGGCCGAACTGGGGCGTGGTTAGCCACAGAGATGTAGAAAGCTTATTCCCGAAAGGGCCATGTATGTATGAGTTGTAATCCGGAAACATCCACGTTATACCCGCTGAAACCAGGTATAAGAAAAAATCCAGCTCTGCCCCAAAATGCATCCCATATAAGTGAAAGGATGTGACACATAGGGTCTGAAATAGCACCACTGCAGTCAGGGCTAATACAAGATGCAGTCATAAGGTACAGGGAGCAGAACCGAGGGCATGTTGTAGGGTAAAGAAGCATATCTAAACACCCCTGCAGCAATATTAAAGAGGAGCAACAGTGTCCAATCAGGCCATGCACCTATGTGCTTTATGTGCCAAAGGAGACAATGTACGGGACCCCAACAAAACTAGGCACATAAAGATGGGACTGCTGATGCAGGGAGAGTATGGATATGAGCAGGGAACGGTCACCTTGTGGGGTGCGAATAGTAGATCAGATATGTTGTATGTTATGTCATAGCCGATATGTACAGATGTAGGGCAGCCCTCTGACTGAATCATATTGCTGTCGCAGAGAGTGTGTGTGTGTGTGGTTTAAAGGGTGCATGAGGGTGAGCGGGTGTGGGCAGCAGCAGTGCAGGGGGGAGATGATAGCCTGGACAGTATGGATGACCATTGAGTCAACAAGTGCCAGTGTGATGAGATAGGTAAATGTGCAAACATATGGCCATCAAAGATAAGAGACCCCCATAGTAGTGTAACCCACCCCTATTTGCTAACCAGTGACCAGCGCCCTGATGTAGCTTCCTTATTTAAATTGTGTGTCACGGTGCCATAAGGAAAGGCGCTATCACCAGCTTACAAATGAGAAAGGTACAGTACACACCAGTTTCTTCAAAAGGAACTAGGGAAATAAATAAAATTAGTAAACTTAGGTGGTATAAATAAAGTTTACAAATAGAATTATTGCAAAGTGTCTTAATATTTATTCTACACAGGTTCTGACACTTTTGTTTTTATTTACTGTGTATATTTAGTTGAAATAATCTTTCCAGATTCTCAGTAAAACATGTAAGAACAACCCATTATACATCTCTTCTTTTATTGCACCAAAACGTTGCACATATTTTCTCTTTTTACTTGTAGCAGCAAAGCGCAGACAAACCAATAATACCAGGAGTCTGTTCAGAAGGTCCAAATCATTTATTTGTGCACAAGTCTCAAGCACGATCAAATTCAAAATGGCTGAGCAAAGTTTTCTAGCATTACAACAACTTTTATAGATTTCTGTTCCATTCTAGGTATAGAAAAACATTTCATTGGTCCCGGTACTCTCCCGTACCTCCCGTACCCCTTCCATTGGTCCCGGTACTGATAAGCTTATCCAATTATGTTCCTTCAGTGGGCTTGGCACCTGCATACCCCCCTTCTAGTCCCAATTACAATGGTCAGTTCATCAACTTGTTACTTTCATACTCTCAAGGCCATAGAGCCAATTTGTGCATGCAGGGGAGCAGGGCTCTGCAACTCATCTGTCAGCACTCCCAATTATATTCCTTGCAGATGTACTTTTATTATCAGTAACTTTTAAACATATTTTTCTATCTCTCAGTTCTGCTTACCTAAGTTAGTTTAGTTCTCTTACAGAGTTCTATCCTACAATAGCAGCATATTGGGGGATGTGCAATTCCTATGTGCCTCTCCACAGGCTTCATTTACAGGTCAAGCTAGCCATGCTGGCCTGCTTATGTCAGACACCGTGGATCACAGGCCTTCACCTGCCACATTCCCCCCTTTGATTAATCTCACCCTATTACTTAATAAGGTGTGAGAGTTAAATCACCTTTAGAAGAATCACATCATGATTGAAGGATTTCGACTAGGGCTGGCTTTGTATAAAGCCATTATTTTAGTTGCGGTCTTCCGCTCTACTGTACTATCAATAGCATTATGAATGGAACGCATACAACATGGGATTAAACATGGTAATAAGAAAATAACAGCAACAAGAATTAGTACTAAGACAATGAAAGTCTTAAATCCTCCCAGCCAAGAGAAAAGGTTAGCAAACCAGTTAGGGAATTTCAATGAGTGCCAAGTCTGTACTGGCACATAAGCATGTCTTTGCATATCTTTAGCAATTTCTTCAACTACTTGACCCTTATCATCTATTTTCAAACAGCAATTAGTTAAATTCAGTTTACCACATACTCCTCCTTCTGCTGCTAACAAATAATCAAGTGCTAAGCGGTTCTGATATATAGCAGTGCGCATCTGAGTACTTTGTCTAGCTAAAAGCGTAAGAGCATGACTAGTTTCATTGGTTATTATTTCAGCTACTGCTTGTAAGCGAATAATACGATTAATCATATAGATTGGAGTTCGATAACCATACATGCCATCATCATTCCAAGTGGCAGGCCCATAATACTCAATGAATCTTTCTGGTGGCCAATCATCACCCTGCCACTTCTCCCACTTGCCTATCTGTAAGGTTTCTCTTTTCTGTCTTAGTGCTCTTCTGTGTCGGTGGGTAGTGTATACAGGGTATCCTAATTGTTCTCCATGTTCAGTGTTTAAAAGAAAGAAAGAAGGTCTGATGGTTCCTAAGACACATGCTCCTCCCCATTGTGGCGGGAGTTGTGCATATGCTCGGTTTCCACAGATCCAATAGAGACCAGGCGGGGCTTGCCAGGCATGGACTTTGGCAAGATTAGTCCATAAACCAGCAAGTTCATGAAATCTGGCTAATGGGTTAGGAGGTTCAGGGTGTCTGATTCCTGACCACCATGCTGTCTTTTTGGTCGTGGCATTATAGTACTTCTGGCTAAGACAGACCAGCTGTCCTACCTTCTCGGTGAACTGGGGTCCAGTTCTGGCATAGCAAAGACGTCCAACGATTGAGTGCGCTAACACCCACTCACTGGTAGTCTTGTGTAATTCAGTCTGATTGTAAACTAAAGAATAATTCAATTCTTGGGCTTCCCATGGCCACTGGTCTCCCATTTGGGTTCCGCCACAGAAATAGCAATCTGAGATCTTAAGACTAGATACTACTGCTCCAGCTAATTCTAAAAATAAATTCTGTGAGGGATGAGGGATCTCAAACTTATTTACATGCATAGCTTCATAAAAGGTATTATGAATATGATATTTAGATGACTTGTGGGCTTGGGTATTCAATCTGATATACACAATGGTTCCTGGATCTATTGCCCCTCCAGCAATACGCAAACCAAACTTGTATCCTTGTTTCCATGCATGGGGATTGTGTATACGTAAGTGTAAGGGGTTGCAAGCATCTTTCTGACATTTATCATTTGTGGTTGGCTTGGTTAAAGTGGCCATTCGTTTATCTATCTTCTCATCAACTATACCAGTATCCCAGGTAGCATAAAAAACACATTCCCAATACGGGCAATAGTAGTCTGCTGCGGGGGCAGTACTATAGCCTGGTTCCTTTTTACCTGTACACTTCCACCATCCTGTGGCACCTTCTGGACACATATATTTATGGTCATTTCGATACGCTTTCTCCCAAGTACCACAGGTGAAATAACTATCTCTGTTAATGACATTACATGCATCAAAATTCAAAACAGCAGGTTTAGTAATGTCCTTAAGTGGTGGTGTAGCAGCTATTATAGGTCCATCTGCATCCTTCCATCGTATTTCCAACGTGTAATAGGATGGATTCTGATGCGGATTATAGCATGCTCTAATTTTGCCATAAGTGCAAATATTTAGTTCAGTGGTGTTATAGATAAACCGAGTCACTGTTCCCTTGCAGTTATAGTAAGAATGATAAATCAAAGTCTGAGTTACTTTCAGTCCAGTTCGAGTAGAAGTAATGCAGGCAGTGCATGGAGGTAGAGCATAAGTCTGTTCAAAACCTCCAAAGAAGGCAACCAAGGCAAAGCAAAAGTAAAGATGCATGTTGATGTTGATTGGAGTTCTTCTGAATCCTCAGCTTGCTGATCTTGATCACTACGTTCTCTTTTCTTCGTCCCGTTTGCTAATAAAGCAATTTAACGGGTGCTGAGCGTTGATTGAAGATCCTCAGGTTGTCCAGTACACATTAACCAACTTATTAGCAATTTCAGTTGGCTTGTGAAGTCTGGCTAGTCAATGTAGTATCAAAGTTGTGTGCAGAATCACGCACAGATTGAGTTCGTTGAAACAAAACTGTTGCTGTATGGAAAACAGCAATCCTCTTCGAAAGACTTGGCTACTGCAAGGCACTGTGATAAAGTGTCTAAGTTGCTGGTTGCCGTCTCAAAGTAACTCGCAAGGGTGCATCAAGATGCTGCTCTGCTGTCCACTGCTCAGGTTCAGGATCAGCGGCGGGCTTGACTCTGCTGTGGTGGATCCAGGCGTCGATCTCGGCTACCTTTACTGCAGTTGGGGTAGACAGGATGACGGTGTACGGTCCCTTCCAATGGGGTTCCAACGGTGTCTTCTTCCAATCTTTGATCCACACTGAGGTACCAGGCTGATAGGGATGCAAGGGTTCCGTCAAGTTGATAGGCAACTGGTCTTGGATCCACGCATGGAGAGTCTGCAGAACAAAACTAAGAGCTAGGAGTTCTTGTCTGGTTACTTCTGAACCAATTTGGGCTAAACTTCCTTTGACTCCCTGCACTATTGGTGGGGGTTTACCATACAGAACTTCAAAAGGGGAAAATCCTGTTGACTTTACAGGAGCTGAGCGTATTCTGAGTAAAGCTATTGGGAGCACTTGGGGCCACTTCAAGTGTGTCTCCTGACAAAGCTTGGACATTTGGGCTTTTAGGGTACGATTCATTCGCTCAACTTTCCCTGAACTCTGGGCTCTGTATGCAGTGTGGAGTTTCCATTGTATCTGCAAAGCTTTTGCTAACTGCTGAGTAACTTGGGAGACAAATGAGGGTCCATTGTCTGACCCGATTACTGCTGGAATTCCGAACCTAGGGACAATCTCTCTCATTAAGACTTTGGTAACTTCTCGGGCTTTCTCAGTTCTGGTTGGGAAGGCTTCTACCCACCCAGAGAAAGTACAAACTAATACTAACAGGTAATGGTATCCATTGGCTCTGGGCATTTCGGTAAAATCAACTTGGAGGTTGTGCATGGGGGTGACACCTCCTGACTGAACTCGGGGTGCCGTTATAATGCCTTGCTTGGCATTATTTTTGGCACAAGTTAAACATTGACGTGCTACTGAAGCTGATATGGTTGTCAATAAAGGGATGTAAAAATGTGGTTTGAGTGCTTTTTCCATAGCACTTTTTCCATAGTGGGTAGCTTCGTGGAAAGCTTTGACAAAAGATGGTCCTAACAGTTCAGGAATTACTATTCGTCCAGGGGGTTGACTGCCCTCTTCTGGTGGCAGCTCAATCCATCCATCTTTCAGTACTCCATCTTCCTTGTTACAGTAGTAATCTAATTCTTTGGTGGTATATCGTGGTGTCCATAAATTCAGAGGTACTGGAAACAATGCTGCTTGCATTTGGCATAGCTTGTGGGGCAATTTGTCCTGTCATAGCTGCTTGTCGTGCTGAGGCATCTGCAAATCTATTCCCTCGGGCAACTTCTCCTTTTCCTGCTTGATGTCCTCTGCAGTGCATGACAGCTACACGTGTTGGGGCCCAAACTGCATCAAGTAACATCAATATCTCGGGACCATATTTGACTGATTTTCCTCCAGATGTGATGAGCCCTCGTTCTTTATAGAGAGCTCCATGGGCATGCAGAGTGGTGAAGGCATATTTGGAATCCGTATATACATTTAGCACAAGTTTTTCTCCTAACAATAATGCTCTGGTGAGTGCTATCAATTCGGCTTTTTGGGCTGATGTGCCTGAGGCTAGAGCTGATGATTCAACTACTTCGTGTTGAGTGACGACTGCATATCCGGCACAGCGTCATCCATCAAGGATGAGACTGCTCCCATCAACATAATAGATTTGGTCAGGGTTGTCTATGGGCACATCTGTCAAGTCGGGTCGACTGGAGAACACAGTCTCCATGACTTCGATACAGTCATGTTCTGGGAGTTCTTCACTGATGGGTATCAAGGTAGCTGGGTTCAAAGCATGACTCACTTCGAGTTGTATCTGTGGGTTTTCACATAACATGCTCTGATACTTCAACATTCGGGAATTGGTGAGCCAATAATTTGCTTTCTGTTCCATGAGGGCAAGGACTGCATGTGGCACAGTGACTCGTATGTTCTGTCCTAGTGTGAGCTTGTCTGCTTCGCTCACTAATAGTGCTGTAGCGGCGACGGCTCTCAGGTATGGTGGCCATCCTTTGGCCACAGGATCCAATTGTTTCGATAGGTATGCTACAGGTCGCTCCCAATTTCCCAATTTCTGAGTCAACATGCCTAAGGCATTTCCCTGTGCTTCATGTACAAATAAGTGGAAAGGCTTGTGGACATCTGGTAGTCCAAGTGCTGGTGATGACATCAATTCTTCCTTTAACTTCTTGAAGGCTGTATCCTGCTCAAGTCCCCACTCCAGTGGCGACTTTTCTTCTCCTTTTGTGGCTTCATACAGTGGTTTGGCGATTTGGGCGAAGTTGGGTATCCAGATTCGGCAATATCCTGCCGCTCCCAGAAAGGCTCTGACTTGCTTTCTGGTAGTTGGGGTTGGAATTCTGCATACTGCTTCTTTTCTTTCTCTGCCTAATCTTCGGCTTCCTTGGGTTATACGAAAACCCAAGTATTTCACTTCTTTTTGGCATAGCTGTGCTTTTGCTCTGGAAACTTTACTTCCAGCTTCATCTAGTAACTGCAAGAGATCTTTGGTGGCTAGTATACATTCACTTTCTGATATGGCAGCTATCAGCAGATCGTCCACGTATTGGAGAAGCACTCTCTTCCCCGGGGCCACTGGATAGCTTGAAAGGTCTTGATTCAGTGCAGCACTAAAGATGGTAGGCGAATTTTTGAATCCTTGGGGTAATCTTGTCCAGGTAAGTTGGCCCCCTCTTCCAGAGATGGGGTCCTGCCATTCAAATGCAAACAATATCTGACTTACAGGGGCTAATCTTATGCAAAAGAATGCATCTTTCAAATCCAGTACAGTGAAATGGGTAGCTTCAGCAGGTATCAGTCCTAGAAGAGTGTAAGGATTGGGTACAACTGGATGTATAGTTTCAACTGCATCATTTACTCTTCTTAAGTCTTGTACTGGGCGGTAGTCATCCGTCCCAGGTTTCTTTACTGGCAAAAGTGGAGTGTTCCATGGGGATTGACATACTTTTAGTAGGCCATACTCGAGCAATCTTTGTAGGTGGCGATGAATGCCTTCAATTGCAGCCCTTGGGAGAGGGTACTGTTTGACATGTACTGGTGTAGCACTAGGCTTGAGGGTTACAATCACTGGAGCTATATGCTTGGCTAGGCCTGGGGGACTGCCTTCTGCCCATACTCCAGGTGGTGCATGAATGTTCTTTAAAGTTTGTTCAAAATAAGTGTCTTGGATAGAATCATCGATGTAGTACCTCCATTCTTCTTCTCGGAGAACTGTCAGCAGCATTATTCCTGCTGGTTTGGCTTGAGGATTTACTGTCATTTGCATTTCTCCTTGTTCAGAGAAGGATATTTGTGCTTGGAGTTTGGCTAACATATCTCGTCCCAGTAGTGGCACTGGACACTCGGGCATGTAAAGGAATTGATGAGTTATTTGCTGTCCTCCTAGACTGCATATACGATTCTGAAGAAAAGATTTTGTAGCTTTGGCACCAGTTGCTCCTATAATGGTGACTGCTTTTGTAGAAAATGGGGCTATCTTTTTGTCTATTACTGAATGTTGTGCTCCAGTATCAACCATAAAGTCCATAACTTGGTCTTCTATTTGTATTCCGACCATAGGCTCCTGGAGACCTAAAGCAAACTTGGAGCCCGGTCTGTCCTAATCCACGTCATTTTCATCATGGATCACTGTGGCCAATGCTTGAATGGCTCCTCCTCTTTCTCGCTGGAATTGTTCTCGATTGGCTCCTCCGCGGTTTTGGGGATAGCCTCGTCTTTCTTCTCGCCATTGATGATTGCTGTCGTCATCTTGCTGGGCGTCTTCGAGTTGCGGGCACGTATCTCTCCAATGTCCTTCTTCTCTGCAATAGGCGCATTGGTTCACGCCTAGCTTCTGGGTCCGGCCTCCGCCTTGGCCCCGCCCTCTTCCTCTGCTCCGTCGACTAGGGACACCTCCCCTTTTCTGTTCAACTATGGCCGCAGCCAAAAAATCAGCTTTCTTCTTCATCTTTCTATCACATTCTCTCTGCCTTTCATTATCACGATTCACATACACTTTATGAGCGACTTCCAGTAACTGTGTTGCATTCATGCCCACAAACCCTTCTAATTTCTGTAATTTACGTCTAATGTCTGGTTGAGACTGGTTTACAAAAGCAGAATTCACCATACATAAACTTCCTGGTGCTTCGGGATCATAGGGAGTGTACATTCGGTATGCTCCAATTAATCTTTCATGAAAATCTGCTGGGCTCTCATCTACACCTTGGATAACTCCGGCAACTTTGGAAAGGTTCATAGCTTTTTGGCCTCCCCTCCTCAGGCCTTGTAAAAAGCCTTGGCGAAAACGGGCTAGGGCTGTGGATCCTTCCTCTGTATTTGGATCCCAATGGGGGTCTTCATTCGGGAATTCTCTCTGGGCCGCTTCCCGATAGTCTATTCTGTCTAGCCCCTGTCCCGGAGCTACAGAGTTATCTGCCATCCACTCAATGGCTGCTTTTCTAATTCGTGTTCGCTCTTCTGTCGTGAATAGGGTGGTCAGGAGCTGGCGGCAATCTGGCCAAGTGGGTTGGTGGGTTTCCATAATAGTAGTTACTAATTCTGTCAGCTCCTGGGGCTTATTAGTATAGGACGCATAATGCGACCTCCAATTTAACAAATCAGTTGTAGAGAAAGGGATATACACATAAGTTAAGGGTCCCGCTACCACCTCCTCATTATCGTTCTTTATGGGCACTCCCGGGACTTGCCGTAAAGGCATCATTTTGGCGGTAGCTGTCTTGTGGGATCTAAGAGTTATTTTCGTAACTGTCTTTCCAGAGGTCA
The DNA here is from genome assembly GCA_033557465.1 of Ichthyophis bannanicus. Taxonomy (NCBI): domain Eukaryota; kingdom Metazoa; phylum Chordata; class Amphibia; order Gymnophiona; family Ichthyophiidae; genus Ichthyophis; species Ichthyophis bannanicus. Next base: position 113,212,114 of record CM066043.1, read on the forward strand.
CTTTCGCTTTCTCAACAGGTTTCACTTTGGGTGTACTTTTTGCTGGCTCACTGGCACTGGCAACTACTTGTACGATGTCATCCTCGCTTGGGGCATTTTCATTTTCTTCCTCCTCTACCTCTGCATCTGACTCGCTTTTTATAATATCATCTTCTTCAGCTAATTCCTCTCTCTGCCCTCCGGGAGGTGGGTCAGGAGTTGGGTCCCGCACCGGCTGTCTCTGAGGCAGGACGCCGGGCTACTCTTATCGGACCTGGGGTTCGAGGCTGTCGGGGAATTATTTCTGGGGAATCAGGATCTACCAGGATGGGCTTCTTCCTGGACTTCCTATCCTGCTCTTTCATTCTAGGCTGTTCCGTTTTCTGTCTAGAATCTGTTTTAGCTAACATTATTCTGCACTGTTCCTCATAACAGCACTGCGCCCAGAGGGGCGGATCTTCACAAATACTTAACCAGGAATCTATATAGGGGTACTGATCGGGGTGCGCTATCCGCACTCTACAGTGTACTAACTGAATAATCTCTACATTGAACGTTCCCTCTCGGGGCCAGGTGGGGTCTAGATCGGACCACTCCCTAGTACACAAAATCTGCAAACGGGCTGCTGTCATTTTAATACCATAATCTCCAGAATATCCCTCTTTAAAATGTGCGATCATACATTCTAATGGAGTGTTTCTAGTAGACCCCGCCCCTCCCATTTCGATGTGTGCGCGCAACAACAGACAAAAGGGAAAGGAGGGCGGACCGTGGGTAAGGGGTCCTCACGGCCCTGGAAACGTATAAGGAGTACGAATAACAAGACAAGACAAGACGACAATCGCTTCCCCCTTTTCGCGACCTGAACGCGGTCGCCCGGTCAGGAAATGCGCTACTCAGGGGTCTGCCTTCACTTGGTCCGTGCTGCCAGACCTCTCATTCACACTTCGTTCACACAATCATGCTAGCAACGTATCCCAGAATGCATTCATTTCTATCTATTCTGACTAGTCTTACCAAATTCCCAATTACAAAAAGGATGGGGGTTTCACCCGGCGAATTCCCATGCGGGGTTACTCGGCCCTTCCTTGAGAGGTGATCAGGCTCTCTTACCAATTCCCAATATCTCGAGATTACAAATTCCAAGTTCCAATGGCAGTACTGCTCTTTCTATTTCTGTCTAGACACCAAATCAAAACTATACTCACCGGATCCGGTCCTCAAACTTCCCAAGCAGGCGCATGAGTTGGACCTCGGACTCCCCTCACTCGGGTTCGAGGCGTTGGCTCCAGCCAGGCCCGGCACCCGCCGAGGTCCGACCAGCTCCCTCCGATACAAGGGACCGGCGGCGCCAGGGAGCAGCCCTCGTCGGAAGGGCGCGATCCTGGCAGGACCAAGCCTATAGAGGCGGAAAGTCGTGGTATATTGCCCTATATACACTTTGATTCCACAACTTCCCGGCCAACGCACCAAGAATATGTAGCAGCAAAGCGCAGACAAACCAATAATACCAGGAGTCTGTTCAGAAGGTCCAAATCATTTATTTGTGCACAAGTCTCAAGCACGATCAAATTCAAAATGGCTGAGCAAAGTTTTCTAGCATTACAACAACTTTTATAGATTTCTGTTCCATTCTAGGTATAGAAAAACATTTCATTGGTCCCGGTACTCTCCCGTACCTCCCGTACCCCTTCCATTGGTCCCGGTACTGATAAGCTTATCCAATTATGTTCCTTCAGTGGGCTTGGCACCTGCATACCCCCCTTCTAGTCCCAATTACAATGGTCAGTTCATCAACTTGTTACTTTCATACTCTCAAGGCCATAGAGCCAATTTGTGCATGCAGGGGAGCAGGGCTCTGCAACTCATCTGTCAGCACTCCCAATTATATTCCTTGCAGATGTACTTTTATTATCAGTAACTTTTAAACATATTTTTCTGTATTTTTCCATCTCTCAGTTCTGCTTACCTAAGTTAGTTTAGTTCTCTTACAGAGTTCTATCCTACAATAGCAGCATATTGGGGGATGTGCAATTCCTATGTGCCTCTCCACAGGCTTCATTTACAGGTCAAGCTAGCCATGCTGGCCTGCTTATGTCAGACACCGTGGATCACAGGCCTTCACCTGCCACATACTAAACAATTTTATACTACTAGCTACTCCTGTAACTTAGTTTCTTAAATAAAAAAACACAGTATTTTCTTTAACAAAAAAATCAATAGCAACCTGTCACAACTCTAATAAGGGAAATCCTAACTATTCTAATCAGAAAAGTTTCTTCTCTGAGTAATGTAGCACCAAAAAAAATACTTTTCTGTTAACTTCAGTTGTTAATTTGTAAGTCCTGATGTTTTGTGATGTTTTATTTTTCTTTGTGATGAAGACATATTACATCAGTAACAAGTGGGGATTGTCCACTCTTTTCCCCTTGCTCTCCTTTTCCTTTTTTTTAACACACAGCTTACATTAAGTACTTCACTTAGCTTTCCTTGTTCATTCAGTTGAGATGTAAGACTGACTTCTTTTTTTTATTATTGTCCACACAGCTGCGAGAATTGAAGTGTAGGGGCCCAAGATTCGCGCAGGAATCGCTGTACGTCTGAATCCACGGAGTCCGGGATACCTGGCTCCCTATCTTAATTAAATAAAAAGGGAGACAAAACCCTAACTTCTTTCTAGTTTAGGTATGAAACAACCTAAATTATTCCTTTGTCACAAACTTTGTTACGTTCCCTAACTAAATAAATAAAATTAAACAAAGTCCCTACCTAAAAGTACCTATCTAAACTTATTTCCCTATGCTGAAGAACTTACTAAACTCCTTGTTTCCTTATACACATACTTGCACCACATTTACTCAAACTTGCACTCAGCGCTCAAATACTGTGTCTATTCCACAATAACTAGATTCATTCTACCTTACAGCATGCTTTGTACAATTAACTTGTAGTACACTATGCAATTTCAGTAGTGCTACTCCACATGCAATAAAGTAAACAGTTTTCTTTTCCTTTAGAGCAGGTTACTTTACACTTATCCTCACTTCAGAGTCATTCCAGTACTCTGGTCACCTTTAGACCATTCAAAACAGGAAACCTATTTTTAGGGAGCTCTTTTACTAGCATCACCTTAAAAAAAAAAAGTTTTTGTGGCAGGTGCAGGCCTGTGACCCACGGTGTCTGACATAGGCAGGCCAGCATGGCTAGCTTGACCTGTAAATGAGGCCTGTGGAGAGGCATATAGGATTGCACATCCCCCAACATGCTGCTATTGTAAGAAAGAACTCAGTAGAAATATTGAATTAGCTTAGATAAGCAGAATTGCAGAATTAAGAAATGGAAAAATACAGAAAAGATGTGTTTAAAAGTTACTGATAAGAAAAAGTACATTTGCAGAGAAATAATAGGAGTGCTGACAGATGAGTTACAGAACCTTGCTCATCTGCACACACAAATGGTCCCATAACCTTGAAAGTGTGAAAGTAACAAGTTGATGAACTGACCATTGTAATTGGGACTAGAAGGGGGGCAGGCAGGTGTCATGCCCACAGAAGCCCACAGAAGGAACATAATTGGAGAAACTTATCAGTACCGGGACCAATAGAAGGGCTACGGGAGAGTACCGGGACCAATGGAATGTTTTTCTAAACCTAGAATGGAACAGAAGTCTATAAAAGTTGTTGTAATGCTTGAAAACTTTGCTCAGCCATTTTGAAATTGCCTTGCTTGAGACTTGTGCACAAATAAATGATTTGGACCTTCTGAACAGACTCCTGGTATCATTGGTTTGTCTGCGCTTTGCTGCTACATATTCCTTGGTGCGTTGGCCGGGAAGTTGTGGAATCAAAGTGTATATAGGGCAATATACCACGACTTTCCGCCTCTATAGGCTTGGTCCTGCCGGGATCGCGCCCTTCCGACGAGGGCCGCTCCCTGGTGCCACCGGTCCCTTGTATCGGAGGGAGCTGGTCGGACCTCGGCGGGTGCCGGGCCCGGTTGGAGCCAACGCCTCGAACCCGAGTGAGGGGAGTCCGAGGTCCAACTCATGTGCCTGCTTGGGAAGTTTGAGGACCGGATCCGGTGAGTATAGTTTTGATTTTGGGTCTAGACAGAAATAGAAAGAGCAGTACTGCCATTGGAACTTGGAATTTGGAATTTGTAATCTCGAGATATTGGGAATTGGTAAGAGAGCATGATCAACTCTCAAGGAAGAGCCGAGTAGCCTGGCATGGGAATTCGCTAGGTGAAACCCTCATCCTTTTTGTAATTGGGAAAAGACTAGTCAGAACAGATAGAAACGAATGCATTTTGGGAATACGTTGCTAGCATGATTGTGTGAACGAAGTGTGAATGAGAGGTCTGGCAGCACGGACCAAGTGAAGGCGGACCCCTGATTAGCGCATTTCCTGACCGGGCGACCGCGTTCAGGTCGCGAAAAGGGGGAAGCGATTGTCGTCTTGTCTTGTTATTTGTATTCCCTGTACGTTTCCAGGGCCGTGAGGACCCCTTACCCACGGTCCGCACTCCTTTTCCCTTCTGTCTGTTGTTGCGCGCACACATCGAAATGGGAGGGGCGGAGTCTACTAGAAACACTCCATTAGAATGTATGATCGCACATTTTAAAGAGGGATATTCAGGAGATTATGGTATTAAAATGACAGCAGCCCGTTTGCAGATTTTGTGTACTAGGGAGTGGCCCGATCTAGACCCCATCTGGCCCCGAGAGGGAACGTTCACCGTAGAGATTATTCAGTCAATACACCGTAGAGTGCGGGTAGCGCACCCCGATCAGTACCCCTATATAGATTCTTGGTTAAGTATTTGTGAAGATCCGCCCTCCTGGGCGCAGCGCTGTTATGAGGAACAGTGCAGAATAATGTTAGCTAAAACAGATTCTAGACAGAAAAAGGAACAGCCTAGAATGAAAGAGCAGGATAAGAAAGCCACGAAGAAACCCATCCTGGCAGATCCTGATTCCCCAGAAGTAGTCCTCAGGCAGCCCCGAACCCCAGGTCCAGTAAGGGTAGCCCGGCGGCGTCCTGCCCCAGAACCCCAGAGACGGCCAGAGCCGAGGCGGGACCCAACCCCTGACCCCCCTCATCCTGGAGGGGAGAAAGAGAAAGAATTAGTGGAAGGAGAAGTGGAGGACGTAAAAAGTGAGTCAGAAGCGGAGATAGAAGGAGGAGAAGAAGGAAATTCCCCAGAGGAAGAGGAGGACAGTGTACAAATAATTGAGAAAGCCAGCGCTAGCGCTAGCATGCCAGCGAAAGAAAAACCCAAAGCAAAACCAGTTGAGAAAAAGAAAGCGACTCCTGCAAAGACCACGACAATAACCCTTAGATCCCAGACCCAAATGACGCCTGGGACAGCCAAACTGTTTCCCTTAAGGCAAGTCCCGGGAGTGCCCGTAAAGAATGATAATGATGAAGTGGTAGCGGGACCCTTAACTTATGTGTATATTCCTTTCTCTACAACTGATTTATTAAATTGGAGGTCGCACTATGCCTCCTATACTAGCAAGCCCCAGGAGCTGACAGAATTAGTAACTAGTATTATGGAAACTCACCAACCCACTTGGCCAGATTGCCGTCAGCTCCTGACCACCCTATTCACTACAGAAGAACGAGCGAGAATTAGAAAAGCAGCTATTGAATGGATGGCAGAAAACCCTGCAGCTCCAGCGCAGGGGCAGAATATAATAGATCGTAGAGAAGCAGCTCAGAGAGAATTCCCGAATGAAGACCCCCAATGGGATCCAAATACAGATGAAGGATCCACAGCCCTAGCCCGCTTTCGCCAAGGCTTTTTACAAGGCCTGAGAAGAGGAGGCCAAAAAGCTATGAACCTTTCCAAAGTAGCAGGAGTTATCCAAGGAATAGATGAGAGCCCAGCAGATTATTATGAAAGATTAACTGAAGCTTATAGAATGTATACTCCCTATGATCCCGAGGCACCAGGAAGTTTATGCATGGTGAATTCTGCTTTTGTAAACCAGTCTCAACCAGACATTAGACGTAAATTACAGAAATTAGAAGGGTTTGCGGGCATGAATGCAACACAGTTATTGGAAGTCGCTCATAAAGTGTATGTGAATCGTGATACTGAAAGACAGAGAGAATGTGATAGAAAGATGAAGAAGAAAGCTGATTTTTTGGCTGCGGCCATAGTTGAAAAGAAAAGGGGAGGTGTCCCTAATCGAAGGAGCAGAGGAAGAGGGCGGGGTCAAGGCGGAGGCCGGACCCAGAGACTAGGCGTGAACCAATGCGCCTATTGCAAAGAGGAAGGACATTGGAGAGATACGTGCCCGCAACTCGAAGACGCCCAGCAAGATGACGACAACGATCATCAGTGGCGAGAAGAAAGACGAGGCCGTCCCCGAGGCCGAGGAGGAGCCAATCGAGAACAATTCCAGCGAGAGAGAGGAGGAGGAGCCATTCAAGCATTGGCCACACAGGCCCATGATGAGGATGACGTGGATTAGGACAGACCGGGCTCCAAGTTTGCTTTAGGTCTCCAGGAGCCTATGGTCGAAATACAAATAGGAGACCAATTTATGAACTTTATGGTTGATACTGGAGCAGAACATTCAGTAATAGACAAAAAGATAGCCCCATTCACCAAGAAAGCAGTCACCATTATAGGAGCAACTGGTGCCAAAGCCACAAAGTCTTTTCTTCAAAACCGGATATGCAGTCTAGGAGGACAGCAAGTAACTCATCAATTCCTTTACATGCCCGAATGTCCAGTACCATTACTGGGACGAGATATGCTAGCCAAGCTTCAAGCCCAAATATCTTTCTCCGAGCAAGGAGACATGCAAATGACAGTGAATTCTCAAGCCAAACCAGCAGGAGTAATGCTGCTGACAGTACCCCGAGAAGAAGAATGGAGATATTACATTGATGATTCGATTCAAGATACCTATTTTGAACAAACTTTAAAGAACATTCATGCACCACTTGAAGTATGGGCAGAAGGCAGTCCCCCAGGCCTAGCCAAGCATATAGCACCAGTGATTGTAACCCTCAAGCCTAGTGCTACACCAGTGCACGTCAAACAGTACCCTCTCCCAAGAGCCGCAATTGAAGGCATTCATCGCCATCTACAGAGATTGCTCGAGTATGGCCTACTAAAAGTATGTCAATCCCCATGGAATACCCCACTTTTGCCAGTAAAGAAACCTGAGACAGATGATTATCGCCCAGTGCAAGATTTGAGAAGAGTAAATGATGCAGTTGAAACTATACATCCAGTTGTGCCCAATCCTTACACTCTTCTAGGACTGATACCTGCTGAAACTACCCATTTCACTGTACTGGATTTAAAAGATGCATTCTTTTGCATCAGATTAGCCCCTGTAAGCCAAATATTGTTTGCATTCGAATGGCAGGACCCCATCTCTGGAAGAGGGGGCCAACTCACCTGGACAAGATTACCCCAAGGATTCAAGAATTCACCTACCATCTTTAGTGCTGCACTAAATCAAGATCTTTCAAGCTATCCAGTAGCCCCGGGGAAGAGAGTGCTTCTCCAGTACGTGGATGATCTGTTGATAGCTGCCGTATCAGAAAGAGAATGTATATTAGCCACCAAAGATCTCTTGCAGTTACTAAATGAAGCTGGATATAAAGTTTCCAGAGCCAAAGCACAACTATGCCAAACAGAAGTGAAATACTTGGGTTTTCGTATTACCCAAGGAAGCAGAAGATTAGGCAGAGAAAGAAAAGAAGCAGTATGCAGAATTCCAACTCCAACAACCAGAAAGCAGGTCAGAGCCTTTCTGGGAGCGGCAGGATATTGCCGAATCTGGATACCCAACTTTGCCCAAATTGCCAAACCCCTGTATGAAGCCACAAAAGGAGAAGAGAAGTCACCACTGGAGTGGGGACTTGAACAGGATACAGCCTTCCAGAAATTAAAAGAAGAATTGATGTCATCACCAGCACTTGGACTACCAGATGTCCACAAACCTTTCCACTTGTTTGTACATGAAGCACAGGGAAATGCCTTAGGCATGTTGACTCAGAAATTAGGAAATTGGGAGCGACCTGTAGCCTACCTATCGAAACAATTGGACCCTGTGGCCAAAGGATGGCCACCCTGCTTGAGAGCAGTTGCAGCTACAGCGCTACTAGTGAGTGAGGCAGACAAACTCACACTAGGACAAAACATACGAGTCACTGTGCCACATGCAGTCCTTGCCCTTATGGAACAGAAAGCAAATTATTGGCTCACCAATTCCCGAATGTTGAAGTACCAGAGCATGTTATGTGAAAACCCACAGATACAACTCGAAGTGAGCCATGCCCTGAATCCAGCTACCTTGATACCCATCAGTGAAGAACTCCCAGAACATGACTGTATCGAAGTCATGGAAACTGTGTTCTCTAGTCGACCTGACTTGACAGATGTGCCCATAGACAATCCCGACCAGATCTATTATGTTGATGGGAGCAGTCTCATCCTTGACGGACGACGCTGTGCCGGATATGCAGTCGTCACTCAACATGAAGTAGTTGAATCATCAGCTCTAGCCTCAGGCACATCAGCCCAGAAAGCCGAATTAATAGCACTCACCAGAGCTTTGTTGTTAGGAGAAAAACTTGTGTTAAATGTATATACAGATTCCAAATATGCCTTCACTACCTTGCATGCCCATGGAGCTCTCTACAAAGAAAGAGGACTCATCACATCCGGAGGAAAATCGGTCAAATATGGTCCCGAGATATTGATGTTACTTGATGCAGTCTGGGCCCCAACACGTGTAGCTGTCATGCATTGTAGAGGACATCAAGCAGGAAAAGGAGAAGTTGCTCGAGGAAATAGATTCGCAGATGCCTCAGCACGACAAGCCGCTATGACAGGACAGATTGCCCCACAAGCTATGCCAATGCAAGCAGCATTGTTTCCAGTACCTTTGAATCTATGGACCCCACGATATACCACCAAAGAATTGGATTACTATTGTGACAAAGAAAATGGAGTATTGAAAGACGGATGGATTGAGCTGCCACCAGAGGAGGGCAGTCAACCTCCGGGACGAATAGTGATTCCTGAACTGTTAGGACCATCCTTTGTCAAAGCTTTCCACGAAGCCACACTATGGGAAGAGTGCTATGGAAAAAGCACTCAGACCACATTTCTACATTCCTCTGATGACAACCATATCAGCCTCAGTAGCACGACAATGTCAAACCTGTGCCAAGAATAATGCCAAGCAAGGCCTTATTACAGCACCCCGAGTTCAGTCAAGAGGTGTGACCCCCATGCACAACCTCCAAGTTGATTTCACCGAAATGCCAAAAGCCAATGGATACCATTACCTACTAGTATTAGTTTGTACTTTCTCTGGGTGGGTAGAAGCATTCCCAACCAGAACTGAGAAAGCCCGAGAAGTTACCAAAGCCTTAATGAGAGAGATTGTCCCCAGATTCGGAATCCCAGCCGTAATAGGGTCAGACAATGGACCCTCATTTGTTTCCCAAGTTACTCAGCAGTTAGCAAAAGCTTTGCAGATACAGTGGAAACTCCACACTGCATACAGACCCCAGAGCTCAGGGAAAGTTGAGCGAATGAATCGTACCTTGAAAGCCCAAATGTCTAAGCTTTGTCAGGAGACACACTTGAAATGGCCCCAAGTGCTCCCCATTGCTTTACTCAGAATACGCTCAGCTCCTGTAAAGTCAACAGGATTTTCCCCTTTTGAAGTTTTGTATGGTAAACCCCCACCAATAGTGCAGGGAGTCAAAGGAAGTTTAGCCCAGATTGGTTCAGAAGTAACCAGGCAAGAACTCCTAGCTCTTAGTTTTGTTCTGCAGACTCTCCATACGTGGATCCAAGACCAATTGCCTATCAACTTGACGTAACCCTTGCATCCCTACCAGCCTGGAACTTCGGTGTGGATCAAAGATTGGAAGAAGATACCGTTGGAACCCCATTGGAAGGGACCGTACACCGTCATCCTGTCTACCCCAACTGCAGTAAAGGTAGCCGAGATCGACGCCTGGATCCACCACAGCAGAGTCAAGCCCGCCGCCGATCCTGAACCAGAGCGGTGGACAGCAGAACAGCACCCTGATGTACCCTTGCGAGTTACTTTGAGACGGCAACCAGCAGCATAGACACTTCATCACCAGTGCTTTGCAGTAGCCAAGTCTTTCGAAGAGGATTGCTGTTTTCCATGCAGCAACAGTTTTGTTTCAACGAACCCAATTTGTGTGTGTGATTTGACACACTACTTTGAGACTACATTGACTAAGCCAGACTTCACAAGCCAACTGAATTGCTAAGTTGGTTAATGTGTGCTGGACATCTTGAGGATCTTCAATCAACACTCAGCACCCGTTAAATTGCTTCATTAGCAAACGGGACGAAGAATAATAGACCGTCGTGATCAAGATCAGCAAGCTGAGGATTCAGAAGAACTCCAATCAACATCAACATGTATCTTTGCTTCTGCTTTGCCTTGGTTGCCTTCTTCGGAGGTTTTGAACAGACTTATGCTCTACCTCCATGCACTGCTTGCATTACTTCTACTAGAACTGGACTGAAAGTAACTCAGACTTTGCTTTACCATTCTTACTACACCTGCAAGGGAACAATAACTCGGTGTATCTATAACACCACTGAACTAAATGTTTGCACTCATGGCAAAATCAAAGCATGCTATAATCCGCATCAGAATCCATCCTATTACACGTTGGAAATAAGATGGAAGGATGCAGATGGACCTATATTAGCTGCTACACCACCACTTAAGGACATTACTAAACCTGCTGTTTTGAATTTTGATGCATGTAATGCTATTAATAGAGATAGTCAGTCCACCTGTGGTACATGGGAGAAAGCGTATCGAAATGACCATAAGTATATGTGTCCAGAAGGTGCCACGGGATGGAGGAAGTGTACAGGTAAAAAGGAACCAGGGTATAGTACTGCTACAGCGGCAGACTACTATTGCCCGTATTGGGAATGTGTTTTCTATGCTACCTGGAACACTGGTATAACTGATGAGAAAATAGATAAACGAATGGCTACTCTAACCAAGCCAACCACAAATGATAAATGTCAGAAAGATGCTTGCAACCCCTTACATTTGCGTGTACATAACCCCCATGCATGGAAACAAGGATATAAGTTTGGTTTACGAATTGCTGGAGGAGGAACAGATCCAGGGACCATTGTATATATTAGATTGAATACCCAAGCCCACAAGTCATCCAAATATCATATTCATAATACCTTTTATGAAGCTATGCATGTAAATAAGTTTGAGATCCCTCACCCTTCACAGAATTTGTTTCTAGAATTAGCCGGAGCAGTAGTATCTAGTCTTAAGATCACAGATTGTTATTTCTGTGGCGGAACCCAAATGGGAGACCAATGGCCCTGGGAAGCCCAAGAATTGAATTATTCCATGATTTACAATCAGACTGAATTACACAAGACAACCAGTGAATGGGTGTTAGCGCACTCAATCGTTGGACGTCTTTGCTTTGCCAGAACTGGACCCCAGTTCACCCAAAAGGTAGGACAGCTGGTCTGTCTTAGCCAGAAATACTATAATGCCACGACTAAAAAGACAGCATGGTGGTCAGGAATCAGACATCCTGAACCTCCTAACCCATTAGCTAGATTTCCTGAACTTGCAGGTCTATGGACTAACCTTGCCAAAGTCCAAGCCTGGCAAGCCCCACCTGGCCTATATTGGATCTGTGGAAACCGAGCATATGCGCAACTCCCACCACAATGGGGAGGAGCATGTGTCTTAGGAACCATCAGACCTTCTTTCTTCCTGTTAAACACTGAACATGGAGAACAATTAGGATACCCTGTATATACTACCCACAAACACAAAGGAGCATCTAGACAGAGAAGAGAGGCCTTACAGATAGGCAAGTGGGAGAAGTGGCGAGGTGATGATTGGCCACCAGAAAGAATTATTGAGTATTATGGACCTGCCACTTGGAATGATGATGGTATGTATGGTTATCGTACCCCAATTTATATGATCAATCGTATTATTCGCTTACAAGCAGTAGTTGAAATAATAACCAATGAAACTAGTCATGCTCTCACGCTCTTAGCTAGACAAAGTACTCAAATGCGCACTGCCATATACCAGAATCGCTTAGCCCTTGATTATTTGCTAGCAGCTGAAGGAGGAGTATGTGGTAAACTGAATTTAACTAATTGCTGTTTGAAAATAGATGATAAAGGTCAAGTAGTTGAAGAAATTGCTAAAGATATGCAAAGACATGCTTATGTGCCAGTACAGACTTGGCACGCCTTGAAATTCCCTAATTGGTTTGCTAACCTTTTCTCTTGGCTGGGAGGATTTAAGACTTTCGTTATCTTAGTACTAATCCTTGTTGCTGTTGTCCTCTGCTTACCATGTTTAATCCCATGTTGTATGCGTTCCCTTCATAGTGCTATTGATAGTACAGTAGAGCGGAAGACCGCAACTAGAATAATGGCTTTATACAAAGCTAGCCCTAGTGGAACTAGTAAGAATCCTTTACTCAGGATGTGAATCTTTTGGAAAGTGATTTAATTCTCACACCTTATTAAGTAATAGGGTGAGATTAATCAAAGGGGGGAATGTGGCAGGTGCAGGCCTGTGACCCACGGTGTCTGACATAGGCAGGCCAGCATGGCTAGCTTGACCTGTAAATGAGGCCTGTGGAGAGGCATATAGGATTGCACATCCCCCAACATGCTGCTATTGTAAGAAAGAACTCAGTAGAAATATTGAATTAGCTTAGATAAGCAGAATTGCAGAATTAAGAAATGGAAAAATACAGAAAAGATGTGTTTTAAAAGTTACTGATAAGAAAAAGTACATTTGCAGAGAAATAATAAGGAGTGCTGACAGATGAGTTACAGAACCTTGCTCATCTGCACGCACAAATGGTCCCATAACCTTGAAAGTGTGAAAGTAACAAGTTGATGAACTGACCATTGTAATTGGGACTAGAAGGGGGGCAGGCAGGTGTCATGCCCACAGAAGCCCACAGAAGGAACATAATTGGAGAAACTTATCAGTACCGGGACCAATAGAAGGGCTACGGGAGGTACGGGAGAGTACCGGGACCAATGGAATGTTTTTCTATACCTAGAATGGAACAGAAGTCTATAAAAGTTGTTGTAATGCTTGAAAACTTTGCTCAGCCATTTTGAAATTGCCTTGCTTGAGACTTGTGCACAAATAAATGATTTGGACCTTCTGAACAGACTCCTGGTATCATTGGTTTGTCTGCGCTTTGCTGCTACATTTTCAGCCGAGTCAAGTATACAGTAAATAAATATATACACAGCTCTTTGTAATTAAATGTGCAATTCCTAAGCACATTCAAACCGGTCACTCTGTCACAAAACTCAGTCAGGAGCTCTGTTTAACACATCTCTGCTCTCACTTCTACAAGCAGCTTTCCTTCTTTTTAAAATACCTGACCAATTTCAGTAGTACTCAACCATATTTTCCTACTTTGAAGGCAAATCTTCAACCTTTATAAGAAATCCTATAATAACCAACTGCTCACTCTCACAAACAGTTCTTCACTTCTCCATCTTCTCAGCCGTAACCCCAGGCAACACTAACTCAAATAATGACATCATCAGAAAACCTACAGCCAATAAAAAGCATGCTTGCACCAGTATTCTAATAACAGTTGCCACAAATTCTATTTTGCAGCTACAATCTCCATTTTTATCTTTTAAAACTCCCATAAGAAATAATGGTATCCAAATTCTATGTTGAATTTAAAAAGAAAAAATAACATAAATTCCAAAAGAAATTATCCCTTTCCCAACAATCACCGACTGACTATTAAACCCTGTTTTCTCAGGTTTCTAACTCAAAACAGCACTCCGCTATTGCTGTAGCAAAGTGCAATCAATGAATAAGTCCAGGAGTCGATTGACAGGGTCCAAGTCAGTTTATTGTGCACAAGGCCCAGTCAGTCAAAGCTTCAAAAGGTACTGAGCGAAAGTTTATACAGAGACATAACTTTTTATACCTCTTTTTCAGTTTGATACATGAAAACTTTCTATTGGTTCTAGCTCGATAGATGCAAACTTCTCATTGGTTATACATTCCCTTCATTTGTCTAATTAGAAATCCCTCCGGAGCCTAGCAACCGGCCCCCTCCTTTAGGATTGCTTGAACAATGGTACAGTTCTAAATCTCGTTACTTTTCTACTGCAAGGTTAACTTTGGCTTCTGGAATGCATATACTGTAACATTTCTGTTCTTTCACATACAAGAGAATAATAGAAGACTTATGAATTTTGCTTTTGAGCCTTCCATCGCTCCCCCGATCGGGGTTAAGCTCCAGATCGGGCCGTTCTCCAACCACGCGCTAGCCTCCAGCTCAGTCGGGGCTGTGGGAGGGCACTAGCAGCGTATTTAAACGGCTGCCGACGGCGGGAACTTCCTTTTGCTTTTGAGCCTTCCATCGCTCCCCCGATCGGGGTTAAGCTCCAGATCGGGCCGTTCTCCAACCACGCGCTAGCCTCCAGCTCAGTCGGGGCTGTGGGAGGGCACTAGCAGCGTATTTAAACGGCTGCCGACGGCGGGAACTTCCTTTTGCTTTTGAGCCTTCCATCGCTCCCCCGATCGGGGTTTAAGCTCCAGATCGGGCCGTTCTCCAACCACGCGCTAGCCTCCAGCTCAGTCGGGGCTGTGGGAGGGCACTAGCAGCGTATTTAAACGGCTGCCGACGGCGGGAACTTCCTTTTGCTTTTGAGCCTTCCATCGCTCCCCCGATCGGGGTTAAGCTCCAGATCGGGCCGTTCTCCAACCACGCGCTAGCCTCCAGCTCAGTCGGGGCTGTGGGAGGGCACTAGCAGCGTATTTAAACGGCTGCCGACGGCGGGAACTTCCTTTTGCTTTTGAGCCTTCCATCGCTCCCCCGATCGGGGTTAAGCTCCAGATCGGGCCGTTCTCCAACCACGCGCTAGCCTCCAGCTCAGTCGGGGCTGTGGGAGGGCACTAGCAGCGTATTTAAACGGCTGCCGACGGCGGGAACTTCCTTTTGCTTTTGAGCCTTCCATCGCTCCCCCGATCGGGGTTAAGCTCCAGATCGGGCCGTTCTCCAACCACGCGCTAGCCTCCAGCTCAGTCGGGGCTGTGGGAGGGCACTAGCAGCGTATTTAAACGGCTGCCGACGGCGGGAACTTCCTTTTGCTTTTGAGCCTTCCATCGCTCCCCCGATCGGGGTTAAGCTCCAGATCGGGCCGTTCTCCAACCACGCGCTAGCCTCCAGCTCAGTCGGGGCTGTGGGAGGGCACTAGCAGCGTATTTAAACGGCTGCCGACGGCGGGAACTTCCTTTTGCTTTTGAGCCTTCCATCGCTCCCCCGATCGGGGTTAAGCTCCAGATCGGGCCGTTCTCCAACCACGCGCTAGCCTCCAGCTCAGTCGGGGCTGTGGGAGGGCACTAGCAGCGTATTTAAACGGCTGCCGACGGCGGGAACTTCCTTTTGCTTTTGAGCCTTCCATCGCTCCCCCGATCGGGGTTAAGCTCCAGATCGGGCCGTTCTCCAACCACGCGCTAGCCTCCAGCTCAGTCGGGGCTGTGGGAGGGCACTAGCAGCGTATTTAAACGGCTGCCGACAGGCAGGCCCGCGCCTGACGGGCCCGCGCCTGAGGGCCTCGCCAGAGGGCCCTTTGGCGTGGCCCTTAGGCGCGGCACTAGTAATCTACCGCCCATCGACCAAGCAAACACAACAGAGAGTTGCCTAACAGCTATCTGCAATCAACCCAAAGAGTCACTTGCTCGCTGTGATCACGCAGAAAATCCTTGAAGTCTACCACAACCAGCCGCCAGCCACTACCTGAGCAGCTCTTACCATCGGGGGACCGAGCCACCCTTCAACAGCAGAGGTTAACTTCAGGCGAGCCGTCCCATAGTGGCAGCCGCTTGATGCCTAATTAAGGTCCGCGCCAGCCGGTGCGCCAACCCTGATGTAGCTGGCCCACACACCACAGCAGCCACTGCTGCAAAGTCCACCTCCAAGCAACCCAACAGCCTGAGTCCCTCGGTGTTGAGCTCGCGCACCAGCAGCACCTCTCACTCCCCTTCGTTCAGCCTAGTGAAAGTCAACATGTGATAAGAACTGAACGGTCCTCATGCATCAGATGATCCCACTTTCATGCTGCTTAATGCAAGTATAGTCGCACAATTATAACTTCTGTATACTACCATCAACAGCCTTATCTATGCCAGTCTACATATATTGTTGTCAGTAATTACTTAACCCTATCTAACCATTGTTCTGTTTCCATTGTACTGTAGTCAGTTACTTATACTGTTGTCAGTAATTACTTAATGCTATCTAGACACTGTACTGTTACAACTGTACTGTAGTCAGTAATTGTTAATATTGTACTGTAGTCAGAACTGCTTCCAGCCAGCTATCCACTACACCATTACCACTGAATTATAATCAGTAATTGTTAATATTTTACTGTTGTCAGTACTTCCCTACTGCTATTTAGCCTCTGTACCATTGCTAACAATTCCTTAATTCTATCGAGCTAGTCACCATTGTACTGTTGTCAGTAGTTCACTCAACAATACATATCTACAATCTCACAGAGCCAGGCCACCATGGGTCCCCCTTTCCCCACAATAATCGGATGCTATATCATCCTTGCTAGTTGGTTCTCTTGCTCTCTTACCTTAACCCCTCCTGCCAACCAGATCCCAATATTACAAAGTCATGGAAGAAGATGGTCTGGTGCATCCCGTAACAATGTAGATTGGGATACCCGCGCACACCACCCACATCTGCTACACATTAAGCTTCAGCACTCGGTGAAACCCAAGAAGGTAGAAATCTCCTACCCTTATAACCTAAAATGTGCTCTCATTAATGTCCGGTCTATACGGAAGAAGTGGCCAGCTGTTATCGACATTATCTCCCTCCACGACCTTGATATACTCTTAGTCACTGAAACATGGCTATCCGACGAAGACAACGTTATACTCAATCAGCTTCTCCCACCGAACTTCACAGCTCACACAAATCATAGACGAGACAAAAGAGGTGGAGGGGTGCTCATCCTCACCAGGACAGACCTCCATTTCCAGACGGTTGACGCCACCAACACTAATCACCTTGAGACTATCACTGTCTCCAATAAACGATGCTCACTCAACCTACTTTACAGAGCACCCTCAGCTCCACCGGACAATCTTGCTGCAATAATTGATCTCGCCTCCAACATGCACAACCCAAGCGTCCCAAACTGGATCCTAGGCGATTTCAACCTGCCAACACTGCAGGACAGTCAAGTGTTATCCTTCCTTGATGCCCTCTCAAATCTCGGTTTCAAACAGTTAGTAAAAGAATCTACCCACTCTAAGGGAAATATTCTGGACTTAGTTTTCGCCCCTCAGATATCTCTTAACACTTCGCATGACCCCATAACATCCATAACTCCTGTTCCATGGTCAGATCACAAACTGATCATCTTCCAGATTGACTCGCACAAAACTGATGCAAAGCTCAAGAAGATGCCAAACAACATTACAAGACCACACTCCAGATGTTTCAAGCCTTTCAACAGAGACCTTATTCTCACGGAAACACAACAACTCATTAATGAAACCACCTCGAACCTCGACGACCTGATTACACATTGGAACAATTGCCTCAGTGCAATAGCCCTACGCACACCAACCAACAAGCCCCCAGGGAAAAGAACCAGCGCTCCATGGTACACAGCCAATCTTAGAGTTTCTCTTACCCAATTACGGAAACTCGAGAAGAGATGGCGTCGATCCCACTCTTCAATTGACCAGACAGCGTACAACTGTCACCTAGCTGCACATCGCAAGGCAACCACCGATGCAATGAAACAATACTACTCTGAGACCTTAAAGAGATCACTTAATAAACCCCACGATCTTTTTGACCTAGTCAAGACTCTATCTAAAGAACCAACCCCCGGACCCCAATTTGAGATTCACCCACAAGATTTTGCTAACTATGCACAATCCAAGATTTGCCAGACTATTAATATCTTGACTACAACCACCACCCCTGAACGAGACTACCCTGCAGCTCTAACTGTATTCTCTACCCCAACCAAGAATGGAATTGAAGACACTATTATGGCCCTTAACACCTCCACATCTCAGTCCGATCCATGCCCAGCCTTCTGGATCAAGGAGCTCCGCAGCCACTTCAGCCCAATCCTATCCAATATAATTAACCTCTCCTTCACAACAGGTTCCTTCCCCTCAGCTCTTAAGCGCACCTCTATCAGACCTCTTTTGAAAAACTGCAAACTTGACCCCCAAAAAGTAGAATCATACAGACCTATTTCCAGTATACCTCTACTTGCGAAGATCATCGAAAAAGAGGTACAACGACAACTACAAGATCACGTTGACACTGCCGCACCATTAGACCCCTGCCAGCATGGTTTTAGGGAATCCCATGGAGTGGAAACTCTTCTTACCACCCTCTTCTGCAAGATAATCACTGGCATTGATGACATCCATCAAGGATTTGCTCTCATCTTTCTGGACATCGCTGCTGCCTTTGATTCAGTAAGTCACGAACTTCTCATAGGTCGACTAATTGAGAAAGGCATTACTGGAAGAGCGCTTGAATGGTGCAGATCTTACCTGTCTGGAAGATGGCAACATGTGCGTTCTGGAGGCATGTCATCGGAACCTTTCCACCAAAATCAGGGAGTCCCACAAGGATCCTCCCTTTCAGCCCTCCTGTTTAACATTTACATGCAACCAATTTGCAAGATCATCCGATCCTTCAATGTGGACTGCATGTTATACGCTGATGATGTCCTGCTGTACATACCCTTCTCTACGGAACATCTAGACCTCTCTCCACTGACGAGCTGTTTCAACGCAATTTCTGACTGGCTTTTCTCCCAAAACCTCCGAATACAGCATAAGAAAACGGAAGTACTCTTCATTACGAGGAACCCGAACTTCACACCACCACTATTCCTTAAAGTAAAAGATGCAGAATTACATGCTAAACCATCAATACGCTACCTCGGAGTCACCTTGGATCAACGCCTGGACATGAAAGCCCACATAGCGAATACAGTCAGGGCAGTATACTATAAGATCCGATCACTTAGGCATCTACGATCCATGCTTGAACCGAATGACTTCAGGACTATATACCAGGCGTTGATCATACCTCACTTTGACTACGCCAATGCCATCCTTCAAGGCCTGCCCTTATCCACCTTACACCCCCTGCAGCTCGCCATGAACGCTGCAGCAAGGGTCATCCACGGAGCCTCCAGAAGTGACCACGTTACACCTCTGCTGATACAACTACATTGGCTACCTATCCAGGCTAGAATAATGTTCAAGACTCTGTTACTCACTTTTAAAGCTCTTCACAAGCTCTCCCCGGAATCAATAACTGCCCTCATCCACATCACATCTCCTAACAGAGCGAGGAGATCCGCAGCGACAAACACCCTAAAAGTACCGAAAGCTTTAACAGTTTGCACAGCAACTACAGCCAATAGGGCGTTTAGCATCAGCGCACCAAGATGCTGGAACGCATTACCTCCAGATATCCGGGCTATTGAAAGCCTCACACAATTCAGGAAAGCCCTTAAATACCATCTTTTCAATAAATATCTCATAGAACCAACGCACTGAGATAGAGAGCCAATCCGCTAAGGAAATATATGGTTTCCCAACAACATGCCATTAAAGTTGCTCTAACAACAACATGCCATGAAAGTTTCTCTAACTCTTAGTGGTTCATTTGTATCTACTGAATCCCTTCCATATGACTCTATGTAACAATATTTGTAAATAGTTTACCACTGTTATCCAAGATCATGTAGCAAATGTTGTAAATAGTTACCCCTGTTATCCAAGTTTCTTACCCTGTTATCTGTAAACTCATACATGTTATCTGTACTGAGCATTTTTTGTTCTATGTAAACCGCGCTGATGCTGAATAGTGCGGTATAGAAGAGATCGTAAATAAATAAATAAATAAATTCATGAAAACTTCTTATTAAGCATTTTAAAAGAGTTTTCTTATTTTTCACAGATTTTTGGTTCTTTTCTAGCTATAATGGGAGTTAGGATCCAGGCCTAACTTACAGGCCTTTCATAGTAGCAGGCCATGCTAGGCCATAGCCTACCTCATTCCCCCCTTTGATTATTCTCACCCGCAAGTGAGGAAGGGTGAGAATTAAATCAATCATTAGTTAATCAACACATCATACTGGTGTAACAGCATCAGCATTATGGGGTATAGGGTGATATCGCCACATAGCTAATACTTTCGTAGCTGCCTTCCGCTCGATAGTGTTATCAAGTGATGATGTTATCATGCGTAAGCAAAGGGGTAGGAGACAAGGGAGCAATAAGCACATGGCTAATATGAATAAGACAATCAACATAAGGGATTTCAGACCACCAATCCAAGAAAACAATGACCCAAACCACCCATCCATCTTTAAACTGTGCCAAGTCTGGACAGGCACAAATGTCTGCTCTCTCATCAGGATGGCTAAATATTCAACTACATGCCCATTATTATCAATCTGTAAACAACAATTACTTAGATTCAACTTCCCACATACTCCACCTTCAGCTGCTAACAAATAATCTAGAGCTAAACGATTTTGATAAATGGCTGTATGCATTTGTGTACTTTGCTTCGCTAGAAGGGTTAGTGCTTTACTAGTTTCATTGGTTATTATTTCAACAACAGCTTGCAAACGTATTATTCGATTAATCATATAAACAGGGGTACGATGTCCCATCCTGCTCCCAAGTAGCAGGTCCATAGTATGCGATGATTCTTTCCGGTGGCCATTCTTCACCATCCCATTTGTTCCATTGGCCTATTTTCAAGGCCTCCTTCAGCTGTCGACTTCTGTACACAGGATATCCCAGCTGTTCTCCCTGGGATGTAGGCAGAAGGAAAAAGGAAGGTCGTATGGTTCCCAATACACATGCGCCTCCCCAGTGATGAGGATGTCTGGCATATGCTCGGGTTCCGCAAATCCAGTATAGTCCAGGTTGTGCTTGCCAAGAATTATATGTTGCTAAGTTAGTCCAGATACTGGCAAGTTTGGGGAACTGAACTAGAGGATTGGGAGGTTTGGTAGTGTTGACTCTTGACCACCAAGACGTCTTCTTAGTGGTACTGTTGTAGAACTTCTGATTGAGACAGACCAGCTGCCCCACTTCCATATTAAACATGGGTCCATAACGAGAAAAACATAAGTTACCCACAATAGAGTGAGCCAATACCCATTCACTTGTGGTATTGTGTATATTAGTCTGATTGTATGTAACAGAATAGTTCAGTTTTTGTGCCTCCCAAGGCCATTGGTCTCCCATTGTTGTTCCTCCACAAAACAAACAGTCTGTAACATGGAGACTAGATGCGACTGCTCCTGCTAATTCAATAAATAAGTTCTGGGAGGCAGGAGGAATTTCAAACTCTGATTTCATGGCTTCATAGAAAGAATGATGTATACGATAGGGTGAGGATACATGGGTGTTGGTATTTAATCGCAGATATAAAATAGTCCCAGGATCTACACCTCCTCCTGCAGTACGCAACCCAAACTTGTATCCTTGCTTCCAGTGGCTGGGGTTGGCTATGAAGAGTTGGAGAGGATTACACGCTCCTTTCTGACATTTCTTAGGCTCTGACAGTCTAATCTTCGTTAAGCTACCTTTTCGATGATCTCCATCTCGTCCTGTTGGTGCATTCTTCCAGGTAGC
This sequence comes from Ichthyophis bannanicus, assembly GCA_033557465.1. Lineage (NCBI taxonomy): Eukaryota > Metazoa > Chordata > Amphibia > Gymnophiona > Ichthyophiidae > Ichthyophis > Ichthyophis bannanicus. Next base: position 113,233,850 of record CM066043.1, read on the forward strand.
AAAATATACGTATTCCCATTTTGGGCAAAAGTAATCATGTCTAGATGAAGTGGTATAGATGGTGGCTGCTGTACTCTTTCCAGTACATTTTCCCCATCCATAGGCTCCCTCTGGACACATGTACTTATCATCATAATAGTATGCTCGCTCCCATGACCCACATCTGTGGTAAGCATTTCTGTTGATTGCATCACAAGCATCAAAGTTCAGGGTGATAGGTTTTGTGAGGTTGGTGAGAGGTTTTGTTATATTCAGAATGGCTCCATCTTCATCATTCCAGCGTATCTCAAACGTATAGTAGGATGGGTTCTGTCGAGGGTTGTAAGAAGTCTTACTTTTCCCCTTTGTGCAAATATTCAATTCAGTGCCATTATAAATACACCGGCTGACTGTACCAGTGCAAGTATAGTAGGAATGATAGAGCAAAGTCTGAGTAATCTTTTGTCCAGTTCGGGTGGTGGTTATGCAAGCTGCACAAGGGGGTAGAGCAAAAGTCTTTTCCAAGATTCCCAGGATCACCACTCCCACAAAGCAATAGTGGAAGAGCATGGTGATTACAGTCTCTGGAAGTTAACTGGAATGATCTGTGTTGAGCTTTCTTCTGTTTCTGCTGCGATGGTCACTTTCACGTGACGTGGGTGGATTCTGAAGACTTCTCTACAAAGCTGGCTGTCTCCGCAAGGTAAGTCGCAATGGAGTCTCAGGATCATTTACTGACGTCCATTGGCCAGGATCAGGAGCAGCTGCCGGCTTCACTCGACTATGGTGGATCCAGGGTTCGAATTCTGCAACTTTCACTGCGGTGGGGGTTGACAGGATGACAACATATGGTCCCTTCCAATGCGGCGCCAGTGGGTCTTTTCTCCACTCTTTCACCCACACGGATGTTCCTGGCTTGAAGGGATGCAGAGGTTCAGTCAGGTTGATGGGCAGTCGGTCCTGTACCCACGTTTGGAGTTTCTGCAAAACAGAACCTAAAGCTAATAGTTCTTGTCTAGTTATTTCAGATCCTATCTGTCTCATGTCTCCCTTTATTCCCTGCACTATGGGTGGAGGTCACCCATACAAAATCTCAAAAGGGGAGACTCCTAAGAATCTGGTGGGAGCTGAACGTATCCTAAGAAGGGCTATGGGTAAAACCTGGAGCCACTTCAAGTGTGTTTCTTGGCAAAGCTTGGATAACTGAGCTTTCAGGGTTCTATTCATACGTTCTACTTTCCCTGAGCTCTGGGGTCTGTAAGCAGTGTGTAACTTCCATTTTATTTGCAAAGCTTGAGCTAACTGTTGGGTCACTTGGGATACAAATGATGGACCATTATCTGACCATATAGTTGATGGTATTCCAAATCGGGGAATGATCTCATGGAGCAATACCCTAGTGACTTCTCGGGCTTTCTCAGTTCGGATAGAGTAGTCTTCTACCCACCCTGAAAACGTGCAGACTAACACTAACATATAATGATATCCATTTGCATGGGGCATTTCAGCAAAGTCTTATCTGTATAATCACCCATGGGGGTCACCCCTACTGACTGAATTCTTGGGGGTGGAACAGGACCTTGCTTGGCGTTATTCTTGGCACATGTCAGGCATTGCTGCGCCACTGAGGCAGTCAGGCATCCTAGCAATGAAATACAGAAATGGGGTCTTAGGCAGGGCCGGATTTACCTATACGCCAACTACGCCGTGGCGTAGGGCCCACAGCTGACAAGGGCCCACAAAAATTGAAAAAATTGCTAACGTTCTTAAAATTAAATAAAAAAAAAAAAACGCTGGCTGCTGCCGCGGCAGCATGGACTGTCCCGCAGGGCCCCCTCTGCTGCCACAGAGCGCACAAAGAGGACAAGCAGATGGGGCTGTGGGAGGGGCGGAAGCGCCCGATCTTGCTGCCGCCGGCATGCCCGGCCTCCCCAAACCAAGCACCGCATGGCCAGGGAGCTCCAGCCCAATCGGGGCTGTGGGAGGGGCGGAAGCGCCCGATCTTGCTGCCGCCGGCGTGCCCGGCCTCCCCAAACCAAGCACCGCATGGCCAGGGAGCTCCAGCCCATCGGGGCTGTGGGAGGGGCGGAAGCGCCCGATCTTGCCGCCGCCGGCGTGCCCGGCCTCCCCAAACCAAGCACCGCATGGCCAGGGAGCTCCAGCCCATCGGGGCTGTGGGAGGGGCGGAAGCGCCCGATCTTGCCGGCGGCGTGCCCGGCCTCCCCAAACCAAGCACCGCATGGCCAGGGAGCTCCAGCCCATCGGGGCTGTGGGAGGGGCGGAAGCGCCCGATCTTGCCGCCGCCGGCGTGCCCGGCCTCCCCAAACCAAGCACCGCATGGCCAGGGAGCTCCAGCCCATCGGGGCTGTGGGAGGGGCGGAAGCGCCCGATCTTGCCGCCGCCGGCGGCGTGCCCGGCCTCCCCAAACTAAGCACCGCATGGCCAGGGAGCTCCAGCCCAATCGGGGCTGTGGGAGGGGCGGAGGAGGTCTCTCTATTTAGGAACCCCCTCACCCTAAGAAAGATTCACAGTGCACATCAGTGAGTATATATGTATTTATTATTTTTATCTCTCCTAATAGACAGTTTATTTATCACTCCTTAACAAATGGTGTTCTGTGAGTTCACCCACTGCCCTGCGTTTTCTGTGGTTGTTACATTTAATATTTGATGATTTGTTTTTTACCTGTCCACTATGTGGTTTTATTGTTTGTTTTATGGTTCTTTTAATGGGTGTTGATCAATACACGTTTTCATATATGAGCCTTTATTATTGTTATTTCAATTAATCTCATCCAGCCTTTTAGATTTATTTATTATTTTAAAAACCAAAACAAGGAATCGCTTAAAGTTAGAACATTTGGAAATGCTGATGCGTGTTAAGAGTCATCTTCAAGATGGCGGATCAGTAGACCTTGATAAAATTTATTCAGACTGGGTAAATTTGAAAGATCAAGAGAAAACTTTTGAGAATGAACTCTTCTTCCACTGAAATAATACCGCATTTGTGATTGTAATTACTAGAAATTTTCCGCTTCATTTAGTAATCGTCTATTTTCATTTAATTTGATTAAAATCAATGTGGTGTACATACTGTATTCTGACGTGTAGTCAAATTTTAAAGTATATAACTCTGAGTGTCGTTATGTGGCGCACAAAAAATTTAACCTTTCTTCAAAAGCTGCACAGCTGATATTTTATGCGCACACAGCCTACAGAAAATTAGAGGGAACATTGCGCGGGACAGTCTATGCTGCCGCGGCAGCAGAGGGGGCCCCGTGGGACAGTCCATGCTGCTGCGGCGGCAGCGGCAGCAGCCAGCGTTTTTTTTTTTAAATTTAATTTTACTTGAGCCGATGGGGGGGCTGGGACTGGAAATGGGCTGGGGGGGTTAAGACTGGAGGCGGACTGACACGAAGAAACCAGAAGAAAGTGGCTGGAGCAATTGCAGCTGAAAATAAATGCACAAAAGGTAGAAAAATATCTCTTTATTTTGAATTTCTTAATTGGAATATGTCAGCTCTGGTAAATGTGCATCATTAACGTCTGCGCTTTGTTTAGTACAAGAGCAAATTATTGTATAGTTTTATTTCTACAGTGTTTGTACATTCCAAGTTTGGCTTTTGGGATTCCCAGTTTAATTATGACGTCAGGGCCAACAGCGCGCAGCTGATCCGGCATGCTCGTTTTTATCTTTTCTGGGGGCCCACAATTTTTGTTGGCGTAGGGCCTCACTCAAGGTAAATCCGGCCCTGGTCTTAGGACTTTCTCCATGGCTGTTTTCCCATAATGAGTGGCTTGATGAAAAGCTTGGACAAAGGCTGGCCTTAGTGCTTCAGGGATGACTGTAGGACCAGGGGTGGACTACCTTCTGGAGGTGGTAGCACTATCCAACCTTGTTCTGTTAAGACTCCTCCCTCCTTTTCACAATAATAGTCTAACTCTCGTGTAGTATATCGGGGTGCCCAGGAACTAAGGGGCACAGGGAATAGGGCTGCTTGCATTACAGTATCTTGGGTCCTTACTTGTCCTGTGGTGGCTGCCTTTTGGGCTGTGGCATCTGCAAATCTATTCCCTCGTGCAACTTCTCCTGCTCCTGCCTGATGACCTCAGCAGTGCATGACTGCCACTTGTTTGGGGGCCCATACAGCATCTAATAACATCAATATCTCGGGCCCATACCTAATGTCCTTACCCCCTGAGGTGATTAACCCTCGTTCTTTGTACAGGGCTCCATGTGCGTGCAAAGTAGTGAAAGCATATTTGGAATCTGTGTACACATTTATGCGGAGTCCTTCTCCTAATGTCAAGGCTCTGGTGAGGGCTATCAATTCAGCTTTCTGTGCCGAAGTTCCAGGGGTCAGGGCTGAGGATTCAACTTCCAGATCAAGGGTCACCACTGCATATCCAGCACAACGATGTCCATTGATGACCAGACTGCTTCCATCTACAAAGAAAGTCCGTTCTGGGTCCTCTAGAGGGACATCAGTCAAATCAGGGCGACTTGAGAATACAGTGTCCATGGTTTCTAAGCAATTATGATCAGGTGGCCCAGGACCAATTGGAAACAATGTAGCAGGGTTTAGAGCTTGACTAACTTTCAACTGTATTCAAGGGTTTTCACACAACATGCTCTGATACTTTAACATTCGTGCATTGGTAAGCCAGAAGTTTCCTTTGTGTTCCATGAGAGTTTATTTTTAAATTATTTTAATTTATTGTAAACCGCTCAGGTGCCCATGGTGTTGGGCGGTATACCAAGTTTTAAATAAACATAAACAGTCAGAACAGAGTGTGGCACGGTGACTTGAAGAGTTTGTCCTAGTGTGAGTTTATCTACTTCGCCCACTAGGAGGGCTGTTGCTGTGACAGCTCTCAGACAAGGGGGCCATCCTTTTGCAACTATATCCAATTGTTTTGACAGATAAGCTACTGGCAGTTGCCAGGATCCAAGAGATTGGGTCAATACTCCCAATGCGTTCCCTTGTGACTCATGGACAAAAAGATGGAAAGGCTTCTGAACATCTGGAAGACCTAAAGCTGGAGATGACATCAGGGCCTTTTTCAAAGTTTGGAAAGCTACATCTTGTTCGGGTCCCCAATCTAGTGGGGATTTTTCCATTCCTCTGGTGACTTGGTATAGTGGTTTTGCAATCAGGGCAAAGTTGGGGATCCATATGCGACAATATCCCGTGGACCCCAGGACGGCTCTTACTTGTCTCCTAGTGGTTGGAGTCGGGATATTACATACAGCTTCTTTGCGTTCTGGTCCTAAACGTCGGATCCCACTGGACAACTGGAATCCTAGATACTTGACTTCAGTTTGGTATAGTTGTGCTTTGGCTCTTGAAACTTTGTATCCAGCATCTTTGAGAAGGTACAAAAGTTCACTAGTAGCTTGCAGGCATTCACTTTCTGAGTTGGTGGCTATGAGCAAGTCATCTACATACTGAAGAAGAACCCTCTTTCCTGGGTCCACTGGGTAACTTGAGAGATCTTGATTCAGGGCAGCACTGAAGAGAGTAGGTGAATTCTTGAATCCTTGGGGTAATCTAGTCCAGGTGAGTTGACCCCGCCTTCCTGTTGTGGGGTCTTGCCATTCAAAAGCAAATAAAAGTTGACTGGTGGGTGCTAGGCGCACACAGAAAAAGGCATCTTTCAGGTCCAGGACGGTGACGTGAGTAGCCTCAGCGGGGATCAGTCCCAAGAGAGTGTAAGGATTTGGTACTACTGGGTGTATAGTTTCAACTGCATCATTTACTCGCCTTAGATCTTGTACTGGGCGGTAGTCCCCTGTCCCAGGCTTCTTTACTGGGAGTAGGGGAGTGTTCCAAGGTGACTGGCATTCCTTGAGAAGTCCGTACTTCAGCAGCTTCATTAAATGGCCATGAATTCCTTCTATGGCTGGTCGAGGGAGAGGATACTGCTTCACAAGTACTGGTTCCACTCCTGGCTTGAGGGTGACAGTGACAGGGGCTATGTTCTTCGCTAGGCTAGGTGGATTATCTTCTGCCCAAACTTCAGGTGGGGCTATAAGGTTGGTAGGTATACAGGGACTGGTTGACTTTATTGAAGGTGTACTATAGAACCGCCATTCTTCTTCTCGGGGAACAGTCAGCACCATCAATCCAGCAGGCTTTGGGTTCACAGTCATTTTCATTTCTCCCCCTTCAGCAAAGGATATTTGGGCCTGGAGTTTGGCAAGCATGTCTCTGCCCAAAAGTGGAATAGGGCACTCAGGCATATACAAGAACTGGTGCGTTATCTTTTGTCCCCCAAGCTCGCACATGCGATTCTGCAAAAATGGTTTTGTGGCTTTATTTCCAGTGGCTCCTATTATGGTGACAGATCATGAGGACAGTGGAGCTACTGGCTTGGCTACTACTGAGTGTTCTGCTTCTGTATCTACCATGAATTCCATGTATTGGTCCCCTATCTTTAAACTGACCATAGGCTCCTGGGGACCCAGGGTGAACTTGGAGCCCGGTCTGGCCTAGTCTTCATCTATGTCATCCAAGTCATAGCCCGTTGCTACTGCCACTCCCTCAATGGCTTCTTCCCTCTCCTGTTGGAACTGCGTTCGATTCATTCCTCCTCTCCTTCGAAATCTTCCTCCTGGTCTCCAGGTACTCCCTCCTCCCCTCGCAGGGGCGGAGTCCAGATGTGGGCACTCATTTCTCCAATGTCCTTCTTCCTTGCAGTAGGCGCACTGATTTGCACCTAATGGAGGCCTTTCGCTTCCACGGCCTCTTCCACGTCCTCTGGTCCTTTGATTAGGAATACCTCCTCCACGTCGTTCGGTTATAGCAGCAGCAAGAAGATCTGCCTTCTTCTTCATCTTTCGTTCACTTTCTTTGTCTCGTTCATTTTCACGATTCACAAATACTTTCTGAGCGACTTCCATTAACTGAGCTGTATTCATGCCCGCAAATCCATCCAATTTCTGCAATTTTTGTTTTATGTCTCTCTGGGACTGACTAACAAAGGCCGCATTTACTATGCGTAAATTTTCCTGAGCGGCGGGATCATATGGGGTATATAGTCTATAAGCTTCAGACAACCGCTCATAAAAGGCCGCTGGGCTCTCATCTGGACCCTGGAGAACTTCTGATACTTTCCCGATATTCATGGCCCTCTGGCCTCCCTTCTTCAGGCCCTGCAATAAGGCCTGGCGAAATCTGGTTAGGGCCGCTGCCCCCCTTTCCTCATTTGGGTCCCATCCGGGATCTTCATTGGGGTATTCTGCAGCTGCTGCTTGTGGGGGATTTATTCCTCCTCCCCTTGCTACAGGGTTCTCTTCTAACCATCGGAGGGCTGCTTGCCCAATTCGGCCTCGCTCCTCAGTAGTGAAGAGGGTGGACAGGAGCTGGCGACAATCGGCCCAGGTAGGCTGATGGGTTTGCATTATGCTAGACATTAATTCTGTTAATTCCTGGGGCTTGGCTGTGTAAGACGCATAATGCGTTTTCCAGTTTAATAAATCTGTGGTAGAAAAGGGTACATAAACTAAGCTGGTTGGTCCTGGCGCCATCTGGCCCTGATCATTTAAAACAGGAATTCCAGGCACTTGGCGTAATGGCATTAGGTGCCCTGCTTTCTCCTTCTTCTTGGGAGTTACGCTTCTTAAATCATAAGGCTCCCGGACACTAGTCTCCTTGGTGGGTGACCCTGAACTGGTAGGAGAACTTCCGCTTTCTATCTCATCAGAAGACTCAAGTCCCCCTGTTGGGCCTGACCCGGAACTTTCACTCGGGGTAGGGTACTTCTTAGGCTGTTGCTTCTGTATTTTCTGGGGCTCCTCATCGGGCTCTACTTCAAGTTGTGGGGCTGTGGGGACTATTATCTCTAGGAACAAGCAGGAATAAGTCATCACATATGGGTACGTCGGTACCGATGGAGCCTGCGCGGGAAAGCTCCCCAGCTTTTCAAATGAAAAGCTTTTGGGGCCTCCCACTGCACATGCGCGCTGCCTTCCCGCCTTCCTGACCAGCTCTCCTCAGTTCTTCTTTTTCCGCGGAGCCAGCAGGTCGTGTTCCTGTCACCACTGAAGAATTTGTTACTTTTGTTTGTTTCTTTAGACCGCGTACCTGCCTTCCCCATACCGAAATCGGTATCGCCGGTCTTTCTTTCTTTCTATATCAAAAAAAAAAAAAAGACTTTTTTATTTTTCTTCAGCACAGCTTGGTACCCGGTGTTAGGCCTTAAGGCCTACACAATTTCTCCTCATGGAGAAGCCAGTCCCTGGTTTCAAAAAATGTACCAAATGCAGTGCTGTCATTTCTGTCACAGACACCCATGAATGGTGTCTCAAATGTTTGGGACCTGAGCACTCCATACCGGACTGCCCATCCTGCACCCAGATGTCTAAACGCGGTTTGCAGAACCGGGCTAACAAGCTCCATGTGCTGTTTCCTTCAGAAGCATCACAGTCATCCAGGTCTTCCTCTCCGGATGGATCTCAGGTAACCAAAACTTCTGTGGGCAAATCCTCTAAAAGCAAATCTCTTTCTAAAGATCGAGAGGCTCTCAGTTCTGAGTTCGAGGATTCTGCCCAGGCCAAAAAACCCCGGCGGGAGGTTCCGGCCTCCAAAGCAATCATGGGGTCACAGGTTGACATCGATGGCACGGCCTCGACAGATCACCTGTTGGACTGCTCTGGGGTACCGGCCCATACCGGTACCGACATCCAGGCAGTAGTGGCGTCTATGGGCAGTACTGTCCAGACCATGCAGCAGGCCGTACTGGCCTTCATTAAGGCTGCGACGCCCTCGGTACCGATTTCATCGGTACCGACCCCGGTTCCGGTATCTACACCGGAACCGAGACCATCGACTTCTAAACGTCGATCGGTTTCGCATGCCGGATTCCGGCTTTCGCCCGGTACCGATCCCATGCCCGATACGCCCGATGTCGATACCGATCGGTATGCGTATCGTACATTGGAAGCACAGAAAGAGTACTCAGATTCTTCTGATGAATTAAATTCCTCTGATGACTCTGCTGAGCTTACTCTTCCTGAGGAGCCCTCTTCTCCCAAGAGGAGGATGTCTCCTCCAGAGGATTTATCCTTTCAGGATTTCATTGTTGATGTAGCTAAAGCACTTTCTATTACTACATCTTCTGAAAGAGAACCCAGATCAAAAAAATTGGACATTTTAGGATACTCAAAAGCTCCTAAAGAGGCAGTCAGTCTGCCTGTCCATGAAATCCTTCAAGAACACTTGATGGATTTGTGGGAGACTCCTTTAACACTGTCTCCCCATTCCCGCAGGTTGGACACCATGTATCGGGTCCCTCCTTCGCCTGGGTTCCAGAAAACTCAGCTGCCTCACCACTCCATTGTGGTGAAGTCTGCCATGAAGAAAATAAAGAGTCCTAAGAGGCATTCTTCTACCCCTCCAGGGCGAGAATGTAAGAACCTAGACTCTTTTGGAAGAAAGATGTTCCAGGCTAGTATGCTTATAGCCAGGATCAACTCTTATAGCCTTTATATGGGCATGTATCTTGGGCAACTTGCCCTAAAAATACAGAATTTTGCCCCCTTTATCCCTGATGATCAAAGGGCGGACTTCTTTTCTATGGTGACACAACTTTCCGAGGTCTCCAAGTTCTCCAACAGGGCAGCCTTTGATTCCTTTGAAGTTGCAGGCAGAGCTTCGGGAATTGCTATTGCAGCCCGACGTCTCGCTTGGCTCCAGGCTTCTAACCTAGAACCCTGGGTTGTAGAAGGCCTCAGGAATCTGCCCTGTACCGGTGAGAACTTATTTGGGGAAGACTGGCAGATTAAAGCTGCTCAAATGGATGCAGAAAATGCCACTCTAGATAGACTTTCCAAGTCTACTTCTACCCCTACCAAAAAGAAGCCTTTTAAAAGGCCTTACTATAAAAAGACCAGATTTCCCACAAATACTGGCCAGCAATCTGCTCAGCCTCGCCTTGCGGCTAAGCGTCAACAATCTAAGCAGGTAAAGTCAAAGCCTGCAGTGTCTGCTACATCCCAGCAGGCTCAACCCCCTCAGGGGTTTTGACTTCCCTCTAGAGAACTTGCCGTTTCTGGCTCTAGCACAGCCAGAGCCCCTCACCATTCCTGGAAGGCTAGCTCACTTTGCTCCCAGATGGGAGCAAATAACATCAGAGCAATGGACCCTCTCTATTATCCGAGAAGGCTACAAACTTCATTTCTCCAGCCTTCCTCCCCATACCATGGTGAGGCAATTCAGTTCTCCCCCATCTCTTCTGACCCTGTTGGGTCAGGAAGTCTCTTCTCTTCTTGCCCAAGGGGCAATAGAGGAGGTTCCTCCTCCACAACAGGGGTTAGGTTTCTACTCCCCTTACTTTCTCATAACAAAGAAGACAGGGGGCTTCAGACCTATCCTAGATCTGAGAGAATTGAACAGGTTTCTGTTCAAGGAGAAATTCAAAATGCTCTCTCTGGGCCTTCTCCTTCCATACCTTCAGAGTCAAGATTGGCTTTGTTCTCTAGATCTCAAGGATGCGTACACTCATATACTCATCCATCCATCCCACAGAAAGTATCTAAGATTTCTGTTCCAGGGAAAACATTTCCAGTACAGAGTACTACCCTTCGGTCTGGCCTCTGCTCCAAGAGTATTCACAAAATGCATGGCAGTCGTTGCCGCATTTCTCAGAGGCATGGGAATCTTTGTCTTCCCATATCTGGACGACTGGCTCATCCGAGCTCCATCTCAATCAGAAGCCCAGATTTCTCTGGACCGCACAAGGCGTATTCTTCAATATCTGGGACTTGTGGTAAACATTCCCAAGTCCCAACTCATCCCTACTCAGTCCCTGGAATTCATAGGGGCCCAATTGGACTCCACCACTGCAAGGGCCTACCTCCCTCTGGTCCGAGGCCAAAGGCTAATAAGCTTGGCCTCCCAGGCTCAGTCCAGAAGTCACTTGTCAGCCAAAGAAATGCTGCAACTTCTCGGCCACATGGCCTCCACGGTTCATGTGGTACCCTATGCTCGTCTCCATATGAGAGCAGCTCAATGGACATTGGCCACCCAGTGGTCTCAAGCATCGGGACTGCTGTCAGACCAGGTACTCACCTCAAAACGTCTGTTTTGGTCTCTCCAGTGGTGGACATCCTCCAAAAATCTGTTGTTGGGGACCCCCTTCCAACCTTCGTTGCCCCAAGCAACCCTCACAACAGATGCCTCCCAAACAGGGTGGGGAGCTCATCTTCAACATCTCTCCACTCAGGGAATCTGGTCTCCCCAAGAGACCACCCTTCATATCAATCTTCTGGAACTGCGAGCAATCTTCCTTGCCCTCACAGTCTTCCATACCCTCCTTGCCAATCTGACTGTCCTAGTTCAGACAGACAATCAGGTGGCCATGTTTTATATCAACAAACAAGGAGGGACGGGCTCTCTGTCGCTTTGCAACGAAGCTCTCAGATTATGGGCCTTCGCCAGAGAGCACCAAATTCATCTTCTGGCAGTATATCTTCCAGGAGTTCAAAACTCTCGGGCAGACAGACTCAGTCGAGTTCTGCTCCCACACGAATGGTCCCTACATATGGACCAGATACGCAGAATCTTTCAGGAATGGGGGACCCCGGACATAGACCTCTTTGCAAGTCCGTGGAATGCCAAACTTCCCCGGTTCTGTTCCAGGACTCCGTGTCAGGGAGCTCAGGCCAACGATGCCTTTCTCCTGCATTGGGGTCAGGAATTCCTGTACGCTTTTCCACCCATTCCTTTGATTCCCAAGACTCTGTTCAAACTTCAGAGGGATCACGGATCCATGATCCTCATTGCTCCACGCTGGCCACGCCAAGTGTGGTTCCCTCTCCTTCTACAGCTCTCCCAGGGCTCCTCCCTGGACCTGGGAGCTGCACCAGACCTTCTGTCTCAGGAGCAGGGGACTTTGTGGCATCCAAACCCCAAGTCCCTACATCTCCGAGCTTGGTTACTGAAGGCTTAAGCCTTCAAGAGTTTAATCTTTCTCAACCAGTGAAAGATATCCTTTATGCCTCTAGGAAACCCTCTACCAGGCGTTCCTATGCTTTCAAATGGAAACGTTTTTCCATTTGGTGTGCTCAACAGGGTCTTGACCCTCTGGCACTTCCTTTGAATTCTCTACTAGACTATCTCCTGCATCTTTCCAATGCAGGCCTCAAGACGAATTCAGTACGAGTCCATTTAAGTGCTATTACAGCATCCTTAAAACCTATAAATGGACAATCTGTTTCCTCTCATCCTCTTATTGCAAGATTCATGAGAGGCCTAACCCTCACTAAGCCTCCCATCCGGCCTCCTCCGGTAGCATGGGACTTGAATTTAGTTCTGGGTCAACTTATGAAGCCACCCTTTGAACCATTGGTATCTACCTCCCTGAAATTTCTTTCTTGGAAGGTCCTTTTCCTTATTGCAGTCACTTCGGCTCGCCGCATCAGTGAACTGCAGGCTTTGGTGGCAAATCCACTTTATACCAGATTTCATCATGATAAGGTGGTCCTTAGGATGAATCCCCACTTTATGCCTAAAGTGGTCTAGCCTTTTCATCTTAATCAAGAGGTATATCTACCTGTCTTTTTTCCGGCTCCTCATGCATCCAGTGCAGAGAGGAACCTTCATACTCTTGACTGTAAAAGAGCTCTCGCCTTTTACCTCAATAGAACTCAGCCACATCGAAAGTCTTCTCAGCTTTTCGTGGCTTTTGATCCTTCTCATTTGGGACTTCCAGTCGCCAAACGCACACTTTCCAACTGGATTGCTCAGTGTATTTCCTTTGCTTACCAGAGTAAGAACATTTCTCTGGAAGGCCATGTCACAGCTCACAATGTGAGAGCCATGGCCACTTCTATGGCTCATCTTCACTCTGTATCCATAGATCAGATCTGTCGAGCAGCCACTTGGGCCTCGGTGCATACCTTCACAGCCCATTACTGCTTGGACAAGGACTCCCGCCGGGATGCCTTGTTTGGTCAGGCTGTCCTCAAACACCTGTTCCATACTTAAACAACTCCTGCCCACCTTCCCAGAATGGATGCCTGAGATCCATCCGAAGATGGTTACCCTTGGAGGGGGATCTCCCAGGCATCTCAGCTAGGGAGTCCCCATATGTGATGACTTATTCCTGCTTGTTCCTAGAGATAGCACAGTTACTTACCTGTAACAGGTGATCTCTGGGAACAGCAGGAATTAGTCATCACAACCCACCCACCTCCCCTAGGAGTTGTCTCTCTATTCCTCTATCTTCCTGTCCTCTCTCTCTATTGTCTCAGCTTTAAACTCGAACTGAGGAGAGCTGGTCAGGAAGGCGGGAAGGCAGCGCGCATGTGCAGTGGGAGGCCCCAAAAGCTTTTCATTTGAAAAGCTGGGGAGCTTTCCCGCGCAGGATCCGTCGGTACCGACGTACCCATATGTGATGACTAATTCCTGCTGTTCCCAGAGATCACCTGTTACAGGTAAGTAACTGTGCTTTCTGTGGGTGCCGGGGTAAACTATCCAAAATATCTGAGGACTCTGGGTCAGAATACACTGGCGGCTTCTCTTCCTTAGCCTTTTTGGTTCCCCTAGTAGTAGCTACAAATATTTTACAGTGCTCCTCATAACAGCGCTTCATCCATGAGGGCTGCTGTTCGCATACACTTAACCAGGAATCTATATAGGGGAACTGGTCGGGATACACTCTCAGTATAAGCTGATGAATTCGTAAAACTGTCTCAAAATCAAAGGTGCCCCCTCGGGGCCATGAAGCAGCTAATGCGGGCCACTCCCTTTCACATAACATTTTTAATCTGGATGGAGTCATTTTTATACCATAATCACCCGAAAATCCTTTACGGAAATTCTTGATCATACATGCCAATGGAGTTTGCGTGGACTCCGTCCCTCCCATAATGTAAACGTACCTGCCTACGCTACTGCCTACGTACTCAACGTACCTGCATACGTTACGTACCCTACGTCCCTACGTACACGTAATGACGTACAAGACAATGTACAATAAGGATAGGTAGTATGGCTGTAGGTAAGGGGTCCGTACAGCCCACAGAACACTGGGGGGGGGACAAACACCACTCGCTTCCTCCTGTTCGCGACCTGGGCGCGGTCGCCCGGCCAGGAACTGCGCTACTTAGGAGTCCGCTTTCGCTCGGTCTGTATTTCAAGACCTCTCACTCACACACGCAAGCATATTTCCACAAGATATCATATTTCAATATTTCAAGTGCCCAGGTTTTCTGACTAACTGACTATTCCAAACAAACAAGAAGGGTCGATAGTTTCAGCTTCCGCTTTCCTTACACGGAGCTTACTAGGACCGCACTTATGGGAGGTGATCAGGCTCCCTTGTCTCGTGCATACTCATGCGAGGTTTCCCAGTTAGTCTATACCAAATTTACCAAATCGGTCTTGTACTCGCAAGACGCTGTCCCAGGCTGTTCTTTCTGACTATTAAATCACGAAAATGTCTACTCATCGGATCCGGTCCCCGATACCTCACCAGCTTCTGAGTTGGAACCTGGACTCCCCCGGGTCGGAGGTGTTGGCCAGCCGGACCCGATGGCCCGCTGAGGCAGGCGGAACCCTCTCCGGCACAAAGGGACCGGTGGCGCCTGAGGTTTCCCCCGCGGTCGAACAGACACGGTTCCAACCGGACCAAACCTCAAGGCGAATTACGTGGATTATTCACTTGAATACCATTTACCACTCGCACTTCCCAGTCAACACACCAAGAATATGCTGTAGCAAAGTGCAATCAATGAATAAGTCCAGGAGTCGATTGACAGGGTCCAAGTCAGTTTATTGTGCACAAGGCCCAGTCAGTCAAAGCTTCAAAAGGTACTGAGCGAAAGTTTATACAGAGACATAACTTTTTATACCTCTTTTTCAGTTTGATACATGAAAACGTTCTATTGGTTCTAGCTCGATAGATGCAAACCTCTCATTGGTTATACATTCCCTTCATTTGTCCAATTAGAAATCCCTCCGGAGCCTAGCAACCGGCCCCCTCCTTTAGGATTGCTTGAACAATGGTACAGTTCTAAATCTCGTTACTTTTCTACTGCAAGGTTAACTTTGGCTTCTGGAATGCATATACTGTAACATTTTTGTTCTTTCACATACAAGAGAATAATAGAAGACTTATGAATTCATGAAAACTTCTTATTAAGCATTTTAAAACAGTTTTCTTATTTTTCACAGATTTTTGGTTCTTTTCTAGCTATAATGGGAGTTAGGATCCAGGCCTAACTTACAGGCCTTTCATAGTAGCAGGCCATGCTAGGCCATAGCCTACCTCACTATGACATTTCACCAGTTTGACCTTACCCCCAAAAAAACCTCTGAAATCCAACCTCCCTTTCTAAAATCAAATTGGAGTCTCAGCTTTCACCTCCACCTGCAATAACTCTCAAGCGCTACTTCACAGCGTGGGATACCAGTCTCTTGATCCGAGAGACCCGGATCCGCCTGATCCGCTCCGGATCTGTTCTCATGCATTTACTTTTCGTCCCGGACCAACTCCTCTCCCATCACAGATCCAATCCGGATCAAAACATACTCCAGCTCCCCTCAAATGAGACACTCAACAACTGCCAATGCTGCAAAAACACTCTCTCAGGTAAAAAAAACGTAACCCCTTGTGGGGGTTACATTAGGGATATCCAACAGTACAAACAGCACTAATGCATGCCTATGAGGCACAGTTTGCTGTTGAGCATGTAGTGATGCTGTATGCACACCTGAATGCCCTTAATCTGAGGGACATTAGTAATGACAGTGATATTTCTGTACAGGTAGTCAGACGGGAAGCTATGCTGGTACCATCTGAAGTATTATATACAGGGTACCCTATGTACAGCAGATAGTGTTGGCAGTGTGATAGGGCAGCCACACATTTGTGGTGTCTGCCACTGGGAGACACGACTGATGTAGTGCCAATATTCCCTGGACTATCCCATGCGGCACACATCCCTACCCAAGCCAGGATGCATGAGAGCTGAGAGAGTGGTGGCATATCTGGTGTCTGGTTACCTGCTGTGATGGCACAGGGGCAATTCCCCTCATGCCCACCCAGCCCTGACTGGGGGACCAGTGCCACAAATCTGGCTGTGGGAGGGTAGACAGTGTCACCCCACAGATAGTGGATGTAAACAGATCAACACACCCCAGATGGGACAGGTATAACTGATGTAAAGGATGCAGTAACTAGATAGGTTTGCTTCAGATGCCATAGCCAGAAGGCCCCACGACAGCCATAGCAACCACCACAAGGCATATGCAGCGCTGCACACAGACATGTAACAGATGGCACCTGCCCAGCAGGACGTACAATCTATCTCGCATAGACAGCACAACAGCTGTGAGCAGGATATGTGCAGGAGGAATTGACTGGAAACATAAGGAAGCCTAGGCGGATCAGACCCCAAAGTGGCACCACTTGCGGTAGGTGCCCATCTGGGACCTGAGAGGGTCCAGGGACAAAGCATGCCTGACAGACTCAGGCACTGTGTCCCAGGAATATGGAGCAGCAGGGTGAGGTTAGTGATGACTGGATATGGCTGTAAAGGAGAAGGGCACAGATAGAGACAAACTGGCAGAAGAGCAGTGTTCACAGGAAGGGACGTAGGTAGAGATCTGATGGGTATGGGAGCTCAGAGCAGCAGAATGTGTGCACATATAGGCCAGAGGCACAGTAGGGGCAGACAGGTGATGCCCAGTAATAGTAGGCAGTTGTTGTGGACCTGCATCTCTTGGGGTGTGTGTATATCTAGTGAGGGCCCATGTCAAGCCATCTAAGGCATGTCTGTTGAGATGCCAGGGTGAGAATCCCTGGGGCTGCCTCTGAATGCGACATACCATGTGATGCAAGGTATGTCCTGACATACATGTTGACATTTACAACCTGGAACTCCATATAAGTGTGCACTGGGCCTAGCTAGTGCCCCACAGGGCATGAAGGGGACTGAGATATGGTCCAGGAGGCTGCAGCTGCAATATCACATTGTTAGTAATGTCCACTGTGCATGAACACACTACTGTCTGTGATGGGTAGTCTAGGAGAGGCATGTTCTACACGAGGGGCATGGCATGAGCGGGTACAGCATGGGGACGGGCAGGAACAGACACGTCTAACGTCCCAGAATACAGTGTGCATGGGGGTGTCCAAGGCAGGGGGCGGATGAATAGTGCCTGCACAAACTCTGCAGAACATGTTCTCCGGTCCTGTGGGTGCATGCAGACCTATGCATGTGGAAACAGGTGAAAATGGTGCCCGTGTCCAATATAGACATGTCCGGGGGCCAGATGTGCACGTAATGCAATCCTAGCATGATATGTAACTATGGGTACCCATGTCTACCCCATGGTCCTGCTGTGGCAAAGTGCAATCAATGAATAAGTCCAGGAGTCGATTGACAGGGTCCAAGTCAGTTTATTGTGCACAAGGTCCAGTCAGTCAAAGCTTCAAAAGGTACTGAGCAAAAGTTTATTGTCGTGAGGGCATCCCCTGGTGGCCATTTGGGGTATGGGCATGCTCCACGATGGAATTATTTTAGGGAGCATGATGAAATGTAAGGTCCACAATGGCGAATGGTCTTACCTATTTCCAGCTTCCCATGAGAGCTCAATAATCAAACCAAGTGTAGGGAAAATAAGGCTTTATTTCCCCTCTGTGCAAGGGTTCAAATAAGACAGTGGAAAATCAAAAGAATGTCCTTTGTTTCAAAAGGTACCAGTATTAACAGGCTGACTAATTGTTAATCTCCACAATTAGTGCAAGGGTTAACCGGAGCAATTCACTTCATTCCAACACAATAAGAATTAAACAAACTTCTTCTCATTTATATAGTGGCTACAGATTCTAGGCTCGTGGCCATGCACAAACCACAATCCATCTCTTCTGGTTGAGGAATGGGAACAGCATTTATATATTCAATTTCCATGGATTCTGCTCCACTACATTCCTCCTCAGAGTAATCACTGTCCCTGTCTGTTACAGGTCTACGTGGACTGTCTCTAGGCTCTTGCCTCCAATAAGACTGTGTTTTAAGTTCTCTGGGAATCTTCTGAAACCACTCTGGTTTCTTCTTCCTAACAAACTGAGTATTTGTTTTAGCAGTGCCTCTAGGAGTTAAGCATTCTGTATCATGAATAAAGCTTTCATACCTGGAGCCTCTGTAGTTTGAATCCGTGGAGCTTTCTCTCCCAGGAACGTCTCTCCTGCAACAGGTTCTCTGCCGATAGCCTCTAGGCAGGGCTGTGCTTTCTGGCAGCTTGGTAAAACCTGGTGTGGATTCACCTCTATGCTTCAGTAACAACTTAGCTTTATCAGAAACTGCTTTTCCTTTGGTACCTGGTAAAACTTGACCAGCCTTTCCCAGAGACTGCAGGCTTTCCTCCAAACCTATCTCTCTGGTTCTCTGGTTACGTCTCTCTGCTTTTGACTCAGGAACTTTGCATGAGCAGGGAGTGGCACACTCTCTAGCCTGACCGCTTTCTCCTGCAGACTCCCTTTGAACAGCTGCTTTCGTAGCCTGGCCCCTCTGAACTCCACCTTTGTGAACTCTATTCCTTTGGGCTTGCTCAAGGAGGATTCCTTCTACAAGTCCTTCTCCTTCTCTTAGAGCTGCTCCTTCCCTCAGAGCTGTTCCTTCTCCCAGAGCTGTTCCTCCTTTCTGTCCTTCTGGAGCGGTTCCTCTCCTCAGAGGTGTTCCTTCTTCCTGTCTTTCTGCTTTGCTAGCATTCAGCTTCTGCTTATAAAGGAATTTTTCCTTTGAAACTCTGGGGCCCTGATCATTTAAAACAGGAATTCCAGGCACTTGGCGTAATGGCATTAGGTGCCCTGCTTTCTCCTTCTTCTTGGGAGTTACGCTTCTTAAATCATAAGGCTCCCGGGCACTAGTCTCCTTGGTGGGTGACCCTGAACTGGCAGGAGAGCTTCCGTTTTCTATCTCATCAGAGGACTCGAGTCCCCCTGCTGTGCTTGGGCTAGACTCGGGACTTTCACTCGGGGTAGGGTGCTTCTTAGGCTGTTGCTTCGGTATTTTCTGGGGCTCCTCTTCGGGCTCTACTTCAAGTTGTGGGGCTGTGGGGACTAATTTCTGTGGGTGCCGGGGTAAACTATCCAGAATATCTGAGGACTCTGGGTCAGAATACACAGGTGGCTTCGCTTCCTTAGCCTTTTTGGTTCCCCTAGTAGTAGCTACAAATATTTTACAGTGCTCCTCATAACAGCGCTTCATCCATGAGGGCTGCTGTTCACATACACTTAACCAGGAATCTATATAGGGGAACTGGTCAGGATACGCTCTCAGTATAAGCTGATGGATTCGTAAAACTGTCTCAAAATCAAAGGTGCCCCCTCGGGGCCATGAAGCAGCTAATGCGAGCCACTCCCTTTCACATAACATTTTAATCTGGATGGAGTCATTTTTGTACCATAATCGCCCGAAAATCCTTTACGGAAATTCTTGATCATACATGCCAACGGAGTTTGCGTGGACTCCGTCCCTCCCATAATCTAAACGTACCTACGTACACTACTACCTACGTACTCAACGTACCTGCGTACGTTACGTACCCTACGTCCCTACGTACACGTAATGACGTACAAGACAATGAACAATAAGGATAGGTAGTATGGCTGTAGGTAAGGGGTCCGTACAGCCCACAGAACACTGGGGGGGGACAAACACCACTCGCTTCCTCCTGTTCGCGACCTGGGCGCGGTCGCCCGGCCAGGAACTGCGCTACTTAGGAGTCCGCTCTCGCTCGGTCTGTATTTCAAGACCTCTCACTCACACGCAAGCATATTTCAACAAGATATCATATTTCAATATTTCAAGCGCCCAGGTTCTCTGACTAACTGACTATTCCAAACAAGAAGGGTCGATGGCTTCAGCTTCCGCTTTCCTTACGCGGAGCTTACTAGGACCGCCCTTATGGGAGGTGATCAGGCTCCCTTGTCTCGCGCATACTCATGCGAGATTTCCCAGTTAGTCTATACCAGGGGTCTCAAACACGCGGCCCGCGGGCCGCATGCGGCCCGCGAGACAACTTTGTGCGGCCCGCGACGGAGGAAAACAAAAAACCCCAAAACCCTGGCTTCTGCCGTTGCCGCCGTGGCAGCGGCAGAAGCAATTGTCAAATTTAAAAAAAAAACTGACTTCTGCTGCTCAAGCAGCAAAATCAGCTGTCCTGCGGCCCCTTCCCCTGTGCCCGGAGATCCGAGTCTGCTCTATCAGCGGCGTGCTTTTCAAGCCGCGAAGAGAGTATTCCCCTCTCGCGCGGTTTCAAGCCGCGCGAGAGGGGAATACTCTCCTCGCGGCTTGAAAAGCACGCCGCTGATAGAGCAGACTCGGATCTCCGGGCACAGGGGAAGGGGCCGCAGGACAGCTGATTTTGCTGCTTGAGCAGCAGAAGCCAGGTTTTATTTTAATTTACCGGGGGGGGGGTGTTGGACTGGAAATGGGCTATTGGCAGGGGGGGGTGTAGGACTGGAAATGGGCTATTGGCAGGGGGGGGGGTATGACTGGAAATGGGCTATTGGCAGGGGGGGGGGGTATGACTGGAAATGGGCTATTGGCAGGGGGGGGGTATGACTGGAAATGGGCTATTGGCAGGGGGGGTATGACTGGAAATGGGCTATTGGCAGGGGGGGGGTTATGACTGGAAATGGGCTATTGGCAGGGGGGGTTATGACTGGAAATGGGCTATTGGCAGGGGGGGGGTTATGACTGGAAATGGGCTATTGGCAGGGGGGGTTATGACTGGAAATGGGCTATTGGCAGGGGGGGGGTTATGACTGGAGATGGGCTATTGGCAGGGGGGGGTTATGACTGGAGATGGGCTATTGGCAGGGGGGGGTTATGACTGGAGATGGGCTATTGGCAGGGGGGTTATGACTGGTAATGGGCTATGGTGGGGGCTAGGACTGGAAATGGGCAGGTGGGGGTTAGGAAGGACTGGAGGTGGGCTGATGGGGGGAGTTAGGACTGGTAATGAGCTATGGAAGGGCTGACTGAAATGGGGTAATGGGGGTTAGGGCTGGAAGTGGGCTATTGGCAGGGGGGTTATGACTGGTAATGGGCTATGGGGGGGGTAAGACTGAAAATGGGGTGATGGGGGTAAAACTGGAAGTGCGCTATGGGGAGGTTAGGACTGGTAATGGGCTATGGGGGGTCTAGGACTGGTAATGGGCTGGGGGGGGGGTTGCTAGGACTGGAAATGGGCTGAGTGGAAGGGGGGCTTGAACTGCAAATGGCTGATGGGGAGGGGGGCTTGCAATGGAAATGGGCTGTGAGGGGAGGGAGCTAGGATTGGAAATGGGCTGATGGGGGGCTAGGATTGGAAATGGGCTGATGGTGAGGCTAGGATAGGACTGGAAATGGACTAATGGGGGGACTAGAAGGGAGCGGATGCTGGGTGGGGCTGGAACTAGAAGGGAGCTGATGTTGGGGGAGGATTAGAATGGGATGGAGCTGGGAAAGTGAAATGGAGAGGGGAAAAATATTTTGTCTGGGAGAGAAGACAAATCTACAATTGGCCAGGTATTGGGAGAGTAAGTGGGGATTGAGGATGGAGGGGTAAAATTTGAGTGGATGAAATAGGAATGAGGAAAGAGAAAAAGGAGAAAGATTAGTATGTTAAAGCAGATGTAGAGAGAGAATGGAAAAAAAACTAGGAGAGAAGAAAGGGCAAATGGACAGCAGACGATGGAGAGTTAGCAGAAGACATGAAGAAACCAGAAGAAAGTGGCTGGAACAATTGCAACTGAAAAAAATGCACAAAAGGTAGAAAAATATCTCTTTATTTTGAATTTATTAACTGGAATATGTCAGCTCTGGGAAATGTGCATCATTAATGTTTGCACTTTGTTTAGTACAAGAGGAAATTAATTTATAGTTTTATTTCTACAGTGTTGTCGTACATTCCAAGTTTGGCTTTTGGGGTTCCCAGTTTAATTATTGTCTTCTTGTTTCTAAATCTTTTAGTCTTTCTTTATCCATACTCATTAAAGAGGCATGTTTACTAAAAGTTAGTGTATGGTAACATTATGCAAATATTTATGCAAATGAGGCCCCTTATGCAAATGAGGCCCCGCGTCTTATGCGGCCCCCGGGTTACTTTACAAGTCCTCATTTGGCCCTCAAAGCAATTTGAGTTTGAGACCCCTGGTCTATACCAAATATACCAAATCAGTCTTGCGCACGCAAGACGCTGTCCCAGGCTTTTCTTTCTGACTATCAAATACTTCAAAAATGTCTACTCACCGTATCCGGTCCCTGATACCACACCAGCTTCTGAGTTGGTACCTGGACTCCCCCGGGTCGAAGGTGTTGGCCAGCTGGATCCGATGGCCCGCTGAGGCAGGCGGAACCCTCTCCGGCACAAAAGGGCCGGCGGCGCCTGAGGTTTCCCCCGCGGTCGGACAGACACAGTTCCAACTGGGCCAAACCTCAAGGCGAATTACGTGGATTACTCACTTGAGTACCATTTACCACTCGCACTTCCCGGCCAACGCACCGAGAATATGCTGTGGCAAAGTGCAATCAATGAATAAGTCCAGGAGTCGATTGAC
The DNA here is from genome assembly GCA_033557465.1 of Ichthyophis bannanicus. Classification (NCBI taxonomy): domain Eukaryota; kingdom Metazoa; phylum Chordata; class Amphibia; order Gymnophiona; family Ichthyophiidae; genus Ichthyophis; species Ichthyophis bannanicus. Next base: position 113,256,385 of record CM066043.1, read on the forward strand.
AGGGTCCAAGTCAGTTTATTGTGTACAAGGCCCAGTCAGTCAAAGCTTCAAAAGGTACTGAGCAAAAATTTATACAGAGACATAACCATTTATACCTCTTTTTCAGTTTGATACATGAGAACTTTCTATTGGTTCCAACTCGATACATGCAAACGTTTCATTGGTTATACATTCCCTTAATTTGTCCAATTAGAAATCCCTCCGAAGCCTAGCAACCGGCCCCCTCCTTTAAGATTGCTTGAACAATGGTACAGTTCTGAATCTCGTTACTTTTCTACTGCAAGGTTAACTTTGGTTTCTGGAATGCATATACTGTAACATTTCTGTTCTTTCACACACAAGAGAATAATAAAAGACTTATGAATTCATGAAAAGTTCTTATTAAGCATTTTAAAACAGTTTTCTTATTTTTCACAGATTTTTGGTTCTTTTCTAGCTATAATGGGAGTTTAGGATCCAGGCCTAACTTACAGGCCTTTCATAGTAGCAGGCCATGCTAGGCCATAGCCTACCACAGTCCTGCCCAAGAACCACCCTCTGACTGCCCACATTACCCCTCTGGGGAATGTTAAGGTGGTATGCCTCCTGACAGCAATGAGACGCCTAAGAGGGCATTTCCATGTGAAAGGCAGTCCACATATGTTACTGCTGCTGGCATGATGTAGGAATACCTCTGAAACAACCCCCCAAATCTGTCAGCGAGGATGTGTGCTACCAACCATATATGGCTATGCAACATATACATGGATAAAGAGGATGCACAGAGATCAAAGTGTGCCCTATAACCATGAATGTTGCCACCATAATCATGGTTCCAAGTCAAGTATTCCCTGGGAGTAGGCCTCTGAATTATGTGTGCCACTGGCAGAGACAGGTATATGAAGGGATAGGTCACCTGAAAGCCACAGTAGAATCATCTGCCCCAGAATGAAGGGGACCTAATGTCTGTTGTTCCCTCAGATGAGATATGTTGTTATCTAAGGCAAATGTGTCCCCCAGATGTAAAGTCACCTAGGCCACTGCAGGAAAGTCATGAATTATCTGGACGTCAACTGGCAGTGGTGGAAGGATGCCCATTGTCTAACATCCCAGCCATGTTGCCAGGGAACAATGCAGTCCAGAGCTGTGATATGGATAAGCAGAACTGCTGGAGAGATGCCCAAGGTGTGACTTCACTAAATACAGTGAAAAGCACTCAAACATTTCACCAGCAACAGCAACTTATGAAAATAACATATAATTTCAGAAACCAGAGCAATGGGTCTCAGCACTGCCGGGGCATATCATGCGAAGAGCATTCTCTTTGTCAATGACATCACTTCAGACGTTTATGCCATCACAACCCCATAACATCACCGACCCAAAGCTTCAGGTAATTCATAAAAAATCACTATAAAAAGTTACACCCACAGCACATTTACAAAACCATCCAATCTCTCATCCAAAACACCGTAGTGACAGATTTAAATACAAAAAAAATCACCATTACTTATCTGGGTGTAACTTCTGGATGCAATAAGCTATATCATATTGTATATTCCTCTACACCCAAACAGGACATCCACCAAAGCGTTTTGCCAAGCTTTGTCGGGAGGAAATCACATAACGTGGCTAAATGAAAGACAAAATCAACATATTCATATACCCATTGCTCTGGTTTCTGAAATTATATGTTGTTTTCATAAGCTGCTGTTGCTGGTGAAATTTTTGAGTGCTTTTCACTGTATTTAGTGTTTTCACTTTGCACTCTAGAAGTGACCTGTATTGCAAGGTGTGACTTCAGCCAGCCAGATATAAAGTGCCAGTATCCGGCTGCCATATGTAGAGCCACACAGTAGAGGTTAGGAGCAAACCTCACCCATGCACTTTCCAGATCATGTCATGACAGATTTGCAGGTGTGAGATATGTATTGTATGTGTCTGAACACAACAATGGCCCCCTGTTTTTCACCCATGCAGGCCAGGATGAATCAGAGCTGTGGATGTAAAGAGCTAGCACAGGAGCTGGCCTGACACAGCATATGTCTGACCAGACCCAACACCATTGGCCCATAAAAACGCCAATGGCTAGAGTTATGAGACTGGATGCTGGACAAGACACCACAACACTCACATACCTGTCCATGAGGGGTGATACCTACCAACTATGAGCAGAGTGTGATGCTGGGAATGCAGGCTATAGTTACTGGCAGTCATGCATATCACATAGTGGATATGTAACACACTGGAAACAGATGGTAATAGTTTTGCAATCCACCACTACCCAATGTGGCAATGTAACATCCACAGCACCACACCATGCAAAATATGAGGAGCATGTGTCTGCCCACAGGAGTGCATCACATGCAGCAACCACACCATGCTTGTCATAACAGGCCCAGGAAAACATTTACACGGCACAGCCAATGACAAATGTGTCCAGGACAGCCAGCAGGCAAGACAGGAGGCCCCGAATGGGTCACCGTGCCACAAGTGTCTCAAGGCCTGTGGGAGCCCCAGGGCATACATACCCTGAGCACAGGCAGTAGCCACAGCACCCTGTAAAGGGTGCATTGGCTGGGTAATTGGCACCCCCAGCCACTGTTCCCTCTAAGCTGTGCGCGTGTGCGTGCGCACACACCTCGCCGAGTGAGCGCACATACTTTACAACAGAGCGCACAAAAATTTCGGTTCTGATTCTGATGGAAAACAACACAGACGTCTTAAAATTTAAAAGTTGTTGTGTATTTACGGTTTTCACAAGTTCTACAATATTTTCTAGTACAATCAATGTGGTGTACATACTGTATTCTGACATGTAGTCAAATTTTAAAGTATATAACTCCGAGTGTCGTTATGTGGTGCACAAAAATTTAACCTTCCTTCAAAAGCTGCACAGCTGATATTTTATGCGCACACAGCCTACAGAAAATTAGAGGGAACATTGCCCCCAGCACTCCTAGCAAGATCAGTTATAGACAGAGCCCCAGGGCAAGCACCAACGTTTATGGCAGTGGATATGTGTCCAAGCATACCCACATGGGAGTGTGACAAATGTGCCAATGGTCACAGCACAGACAGATGCCACATGCATGTGCTGATGCTGGCAGGTGACCCCCAGAGGTGGCACAAAGGGGCACTGGCCATAAGATCAATGCCACACACACCAGGAAGCAGGGCCAGATAGATCAATGTGTGAGTCCTGCAACGACACATGAACATACGTGTCCATTCCCTGCAGAATGGTGTATTCCTTGCACCCATCCAAAGCCAGACGTATGAGGTAGTGCTATCCTGTGGACCCATCCAAACCCCAACCACCCATGCCAACCCTTATGCCACAATGTCACACAGACAGCTCTAGAACATGACTGACACCCATATCCTTGGCCAGATCCACACTGCCTTCACACCCCCATGGGCCCCATCCCTGCCCACCAAGCATGCCTCTCCCCAACCCTGGTGCTAGCTGACCTCCCCCCCCCCCCCGCGACCTCTTCCCTGTGCTTGTCTCTTGCCCCTCTTCCTCCCTGAGGGCACATGCACCTGTGCCTCGGTCTCACAGTCACTGGTGTGCATGGTGGTAAGTCATCGGTGTCGCAGCTTGTGTTGCCTGATTCTACGATAACCTCATAGAATGGTGGAAACACCATCTGGGGGCTGCTGCCCCATGGAACTGGCCCAAGGAGAGGGGGTGCCTGTGTGGTGGGCCAACCAACAGCACTGTGGGAACATGCAGAGGCCTGCATTGTTACACCACTGGGGCCTGGGTGTGGAGGCGCAGGTGCACATGCTGCTGAGGAAGCTGCAACTGTGGGAGCTGCCCCACTCAGATCCCACGGGAGGCACACTGGAGTATGCATGGGACTGTGTAGGGACAGACCGGCCAGAGACACGGCACAGCTCCATCAGGATCTCCACCATGATAGCCTGGAGGATGCCAGTAGCCATGGTCAGCTGCTCTGTGGCCACAACATGCATCTCCTGCAATGTCATGGACTGGCACAGCAGTTCCAGCTGTCGCTCAGACCATGCCTGCTGGGCGGTTCTGTGAGCAAGCAGACTCTCAGCACATTGCCACAGGTGTCGCTGTACACCACTGTGAGTGCGCCCCCCCCCAGTCGTCTGCATCATCAATGCGCTGCTGTGGTGGAGATGATTGTGAGGGGACATCGAACTCCAGATAAACTAGGTCAGGGCTTTCAGGCAGCTGCTGCAGTGTGGCAAGACTAGCAGTGCATGGCAGTGGGGCATCATGCGGGGCTCCTCCTCATCCCGTGGTATGTTTCATGGACACTGTCAGCTGAGCAGGCACCGCTACCTGTGGAGCTACAGCAGGGGCACCTGTGGAGACGCAGACAACATCAAAGGATCAGACCTGCAACCATCAATTCAGAAAACAACAGGATGGCGGTGTTGCAGCAATGCGAATGAGCCTGTAGGCTGTACAGGCATAGAGGAGCCACTGACATGGTTGGCCACACACCCTGTCACTATTTGCAGAGCCCGATGGGCACAGAGGCCTGGGCACAGACATCTACCCTGGTGCCCAGTGCAGTCTGCCCCGCCACCACTAGGTCATGGCCATGCTGCCAGTGCACCCAACACATAGGCCAACATTGGAGCAGCCACATGCAATGTGAGTGGGTCTGGCAGTGGCAGCACGGATGGGACAACATGACAGCCAGTGGTGTGACTGCATGCATGTGTGTGCATGCACACAGCAGGAGGGGTGGACACAGGGTAAAGGGTAGGAACACACACACTACACATGTACCTTGCTCCTGGGATGCCTGAGATGTGCTAAGAGAGCCTATACCCCTTGAGGTGGCAGGGCCAATTGTAGCAAGGATGTGCTGTTCGTGGATGTTGAGCTGCTCCCCCTGTGTACTCTCTGCCCCTTGCTGTGCCTTCCGGGCAGTGTCTTGGCACAATTGCCCTCACCGGCGCTTCACATCCTCGATATTGTGGTTCTGGTGTTATATGGCATTGATATGGTGGTACACATCAAGCCACTGCCACTGCTTCTCATAGGCACCCTCGCATGTGGATGCCTCACCCACCAATTGTGGCAGCTGCTGGAGGATCCCCAGCATGAGGGTCACCTCACACTCAGAGAACATTGCCTTCCTGGTGGCGACCTTAGGTGCCATTACATGGACTGTCTGTGACACACAGGCAATGACCGGAGGCCTGGGACTTGTCCTTTGGAACATGCCAACACATACGTCTCTGTGTCAATGTGCTCACAGCCGCGTGAACATGAATCTACACCCACATACCTCTCATGGTAGTGCAGCTGCATAGAGTGGTGGGGATGACATGTGCATGGAATGCAGAAGGTCAGTAGTTCACCTCCAGTAGCCAGCACAATGGAGGGAAGTGCCAATGGATGAGCAGCGGTCTGCAAAGAGGAGGCAGACACAGTATGTCTGAAGGGGATACAGGACCTGGTGGGGCCCGAGTGCATGCAGACAACCCTTATGCTGTGTTGACATGCCTGTGTGTGCACGGCTTCACAGAACTCCGCGTGTCTGTGCTCATGCACCACTATGCATGTGCCATGGACACATTACACCCTGCGCACCCTCTGGCCTGAATGTTTTTGCGGCAGGTCTAACACAATGCAGAATAGTGATGGTGCCACCTGAAGCTCATCGAGCATGCAACAATGTATGCAATATGTGTCCAGCAGTGCGCAGCCAGCTGGCTGGAATGGGACAACATGCAGGACATCCAGAGATGGTATGTGCTCACAGTGCTGCACAGCTATGACCGTGGTAGGCAGGACATGGAATGGAGGCACCCACAGGCACGTGTCCCACAGCAGAGGACCCAGTATATGGACATGAGTGATGCAGCATGTGTGGCAAAGTACCTGTTCGACAGGGCTGCCATACACAACCTCTGCCAGCAACTAGAGCCATAGATCGAGAGTCCCATGCTTATGGGCCATCTGATACCAGTATACCTGAAGGTGATGACCATGCTGGCCTTCCTGGCGACAGGCTCGTTCAAGATGGTGCTGTCAGATGTTGGGGGACTCAGCCAGCCTGCAGTATCCTGGTGCCTCTCACAGTTCCTGGGCGCCTATCTGTGGTCCATGGCGCATACCATCTGCTTCCCAGTAACTCAACAGGACCAGCACCAGACCATGCAGGACTTTTACACTCTGGCAGGGTTCCCATCACTCCTAGGTGTGGTGGACGGCACACATGTTGCTCTCCAGCCCCCGCGACGGAGTAAGGCTGCATATCAGAACAGCAAGGCTTTCCACTCTTTTTTTTTTAAATTTTATTTTTATTGAATTTCAACGTCACACAACCACGCACAATGGGCTGCTGGTATGGGCACTGCCTCTCAGGTTAGGGATTCGGGGCCCATCCTGCCAATATTTTTGCTGACATGGACCAGGGGTGCAGTGTCCACCCAGCCACGTGCCGTACCCCCCTGGACTCCACCTGTGCTTTGACATGCGTCTGGTGGCATCTTCAAATGGTGCCCTGCATGTATGGCATGGCACCCATGGCTGCCACAGTTTGAACACACACATAGCACAATCCACCTGTCCCCTAAGTAGCTGTCACCTGCCCATTGCCCGCTGCCAGTGCTGCATACGTGGCAGCTGTCATGGGGGGCGGGTCATGCACATGGTGTGCTGCATACATATGGCACCCCATCACGTCACCATCCAGCTGCACAGGGCATGCATGGCTACCGTCTTCATTGCAGACGCAGTCCCGGGCCTGTTCCTGTCACCATGGGGTGGCAGGGCCACTGCACAGGCAGCCCAATACATGGTACAGGTGTCTGTGGCAACATGTGGCCCCTACCCCAGCCAACCCACACCGCCACAAGCTCTGCCGTGCTACAGCTGGCCCCCCTACGGCTCACTGACACACACATTTCACATGTGACACCCATACACCCTCTCTTTCAACCCCTGCCATGCCTATTGTGCCACCAGTGCTGGTGGCCCAGCCCAGGCCCCTTGCCCCTCCTTCTATCTGTTAGTCAATGCACAGTGTGGCTGGGCTGCTGCGGGCCCCATCCTACCCAACCATGCCCATTCAGCTCCCATATCCAGGGCCACTGCTGCATGCAGCCCTGACTGTGTAATCAGTCCACGGTGCCTCCCTATCCTCCCTAACCTGAGTCACTCCACACCCCTTCTTGGGGGTGCCTGCAAATCTGGGCTGTCCATGTGACCTTGCCCTGCCATATCCATGGCCTCCTCTGGCCCAGTCCCCTCTCCCCATCCTGCCCCCTCTGGATGGTATGCACCACTACCATCTGTGCTGTGGCCAGTCCCACCGCCCTGGGCTGCGGCGCACCCATGGACTGCTGGCTGTGCTGCTGACACATGTTCATGGCTCCCCTCCCCCCCTGTGACACCACACCTGTCCCACTGGGTGTTTGCCCCATCCCACGCTATTGTGGTGGCTAGCCTACCTGTTTATTTGGCACAGCCGTGCATGGGCTACCATGACTGTGTGGCATGCAGCATGGTGGCTACCCTGTAGCATTACACATATGACTGGGGCCATTGTGGATCAGGGGTGCTGTGGACGACAGACATGGTTTATGGACCTTTCCTCCAGGAATTTGTCCAAACCTTTTTCAAACCCAGCTACACTAACAGCTTTTACTACATCATCCGGTAACAAATTCCAGAGTTTGATTACACGTTGAGTGAAAAAATATTTTCTCTTATTAGTCTTAAATAGGTTACCCTGTAGCTTCATTGCATGTTCCCTAGTCTTTTTATATTCTAATGACATAAACAATCGATTTACGTTTATCCGTTCCAATCCATTCATTCATTAATTTATAGACCTCTATCATATCTCCCCTCAGCTGTCTCTTTTCCAGGTTGAAGAGCCCTAACCTTTTTAGCCTCTCTTCATAGGAGTATCCTTCCATCCCCTTTACCATTTTGGTGGCTCTTCTCTGTACCTTTTCTAATAACGCTATATCCTTTTTAAAATACGCGACCAGAATTGCACACAATATTCAAGGTGCGGTGGCACCATGGAATGATACAGTGGCATTATAATATCCTTTGTTTTATTTTCCATTCCTTTCCTTATGATACCTAGCATTCTATTTGCTCTCGTGACCGCCGCTGCACACTGGGCAAAGAGTTTTAACATGTTATCCGCGATGACGCCTAAATCTTTTTCCTGGGTGGTGGTCCCCAATGTGGAACCTTGCATCGTGTAACCATAGTTTGGGTTGTTCTTTCCTAGGTGCATAACTTTGCACTTGTCCACATTAAATTTCATCTGCCAATTGGATGCCCAGTCTTCCAGTTTATCAAGATCCTCTTGCAATTTTTCTCAATCCTCTTGAGTTTTAACAACTTTAAAGTTTTGTGTCATCTGCAAATTTGATAACCTCACTTGTTATTCCCTTTTCCAGGTCATTTATGAATATGTCAAAAAGCAGTGGACCCAGCACAGATCCCTGGGGTTCTCCACCATTCCATTGGGAAAATTGGCCATTTAGCCCTACCCTCTGCTTTCTATCTTTTAACCAGTTCCTGATCCACAATAGTATACTGCCTCCTATCCCATGTTTAGTTTTGCCAAAAGTCTCTGATGAGGGACCTTGTCAAAGGCTTTCTGAAAGTCCAGATACAGTATATCAACAGACTCACCTTTGTCTACCTGTTTATTCATACCTTCAAAAAAAAACATAACAGATTAGTAAGACCAAGATCTTCCTTGTCTAAAGCCATGTTGGCTGTCTCCCATTAAGCCATGATTATCTACATGTTAAGTAATTTTGTTCTTTATGATGGTTTCTACCATTTTTCCCGGTACTGATGTCAGCAAACATGCCCAGCAAACATGCATGGGACAGACACATAAAATGGGCAAACAGTGCCCACACACACTGGCAAACAGTTGTGCCCAATGATACCCAACCCACACGCCTGCTGCACCTACAGGGCCATTAACACTGCCGCTCAGTCCTCCCTGGTGGTTATCACTGCACCTGCAGCCACCAGCACGGTTCATGCTGCTTGGTGGTATGGCTACCCCTGCCTGTCTCCCTGGTGGTGGGGCCTCCTCAGTGACCTGTAGGGCTGCCTGCTGTGTGACTGGGAGGTCATGTGTGGGGCTGCAGGTGGGCCTCCAGCAGCAGTCGCAGGGCCCTGAGCTCACCCCTCAGGCCCCGCACCTCACCTCTGAGGCCCTTCACATGGCATGAGAGTTGGGAGAGGTGTCTGCGCAGTCTGCAAGGTTGCATGCAGTCAAGTCGTCCCATGGCTGGAGTGTCTCTGGGACCTCCATCTGCTTCTTGGACCCCCTCATCAGGCCCCACATCAGATAGGGGTGGGCTTTGTGGCTCACCAACATGGGCACTCTGCTCCCACATGCACCCGGCTACAGGCACCTCTGCTGCATCACCGCCCTCATCAGTGCCATACCCTGGTAGCACCGCAGCCTTCTGGCAACATCAGCTCCTATAACCTGGGCCCCCCACAGCCTCCTCATCCACGTCCCCCTCCAGCCACACTGTCACCTCCCACCCCACATGGCACTCAGAACCCCCATCCATTCTGCACACCAACTCTCCTGCCACTCACACACCCCACACTCCCCACCTGCATGCCCTCCATCCCCCACCCTCGCTCTCACCCTCTTGCCACTCACACACCCCCACACTTCCCACCTGCATGCCTTCTGTCCCCCACCCTCACTCCCACCCTCCTGCCACTCACCTCCACATGCTCACCCTGCCTGCACACAGACCCCTCACCCTGCCACTCACCCACACACACTCCCCCTGCAGGTGCTCCATCCCCTTGCCCTTGACACCACCCTCCAGCCTCTCTCACACATGCACTCACATGCCGTCCCCTCGCCACCCAGGCCTGACCCCTCAGCCTGTGTCGGTACAGCCTCCCTCACACCACTTCAGGGGGTCCCCCCCAGCCACCCTCCCTGTCACACCACACATCTCTTCCACCAGGGGCTGGAGGATGAGGGTCCAGAGGTTGCCCTGTGTCTCTGCAGTGCCTGCACATGGCATCAGTGGGACCTAACTGCTGACTTGTTGCATACCATCCCCCAGGTGTACTATGGGACATAGGCCCCCCTGCCCACTGCCATTGGCTCCTCCCCCTTCAGGGGGAGTGGAGAGGAAGAATGCTGCCTCCCCTACTGGGCCCTCCTCGTCCTTCTCATCATCCACAGATGGTGTTGGATTGGACTGGAGGATGGTGCTTGCCAGTGCGCTGGTGCTGCCCCCACTGGTAGTCCTGCTGTTGCTCCCACTGGGGCTGGGAGCCATATCTGCGCCTGTGTCCTCCACAGTGTCAGGGGTGGAGCCAACAGGGGATGAGGTTGGATCGATGACTCCTGCTGTGCTGCCGCTGTGGGGGAAAGAGGTCATGGTTAGCTGTATGCCTGCGGTGTCTTTACTGCATGTCTGGCAAGTCATCCATGGGCAGCTGGGTTCCTGGTGTGCCTGTAGCAAAGAGTGCTGTCATTATGGGCCCATGGGTGGCCCACATCAGGTTTGTGTTTGCTGTGTCACACTCTGGACAGTGCTCCTGTCACTGCCACTGTGGTGGGGCAGGCAGGCCTCTTTGTGTCACCTTACCATGCTCAATGCCCATAACTCTGTTGAACATCGTGATGGCTGTGCCACACATGTCCACACCCTGCTCGTCCTATTGCTGCACTACTGTGGTTGTTCAGAGAGTGGGCACACACACAGGGTGTTCCAGCACATCCCAGCTCTGCAGGGGTTGGGGCAGTGTGAGCCTGGATTATGTGTTGTGGGGGCGTGCTGTTTCATTGGTGTCCATGTCACAGCGGTGTGTGCTCTTACATGTGGTGCTCTGCCTCTGCATTTGGGGGCCTGTCAGCCTGCTACTCATAGATGGCTACTCACCCTGCTCCTCTTGCAGCTGCTGCTAGATATGCCTTATGAGCCATGGGCACATATGGTGGATTGTGTGGTATCACACACAATAGGTCTCAGTGTCACACAGGATCCTGAAATGTCTGTGGAGTTGAGATACACCTCATCATTTCTCCTTGCCAGGGCACAGGCCTGCCTACTCATTAGTGGGGTGCTGCTGGCACTGTGCACATGCGCATCATGTGCCCTGTCCCCATCTGCTATCAGTTGCATGTCACCATGCCATGCTATGCTATGCTGGTGGGGGAGGGCTGCATCTGCTCATTGCATTTGTTGTACATGCACAGAGCCTAGTTCCCTCCCTTCCTGGGGCCTGGGAGCACTCACAGCTCTGGTCTGCTGGTTCTGTGCCTGACCTACAGTGCTCAGAGTGCTGGGGTTGTCTCCCGCCTGGAGTCATGTACAAAGCCATTTTTTGGGCATCCACAGGGGGCATCTGTGTGACCTGGGGCTGTGGCTGACATTCTGGGACCGTTCTCTGCTATGCGTGTCCCTTCCATCTGTCTCCCATCTGTCTCTGTCCCCTTGTGCATTTACAGTGGGCCTGCTTGCATCCTGTTCTCCCTTATTTCATTGGCCCCTGCTGTGGGGCTGCTCTGTCTGTGCTATACTGTGCTGTCACTGAGCAGCCTGACTACTTTCTGCCGGGGGCAGATCATGACTTTCCCTGCCCTTCCTCTCCGCCTTGGTGCATGCCTGTCTCTGCCAACTTGTGTGCTGCTCCAGCCTGCCCACTTTACTCTGATTCCAGGTTTGTATGTCTGTGTTGTGATGTACTTACTGGGTGAGGGTGGTCCTGATGTGTTCCCAGCACCTGCGTGCTGCTGTGTGGGCTGGCCGCCTCTGCCCGGTGGGGATTCTCCTCCTGCTCCAGGACCATGGTCACCAGCAGCCTCACCTCTGCCTCGCTGAAATTATGCTGCCTGGTAGCCATGTTGATGTGTGCATTATGATGGGGGGGGGGTCCTTTTTCCTGGTTCCAGTCACACGTGGTCTGCAGGACATGGAGTTGGGGATGTTTTTGGGTTTGCAGGTGTACAGGGTGGCTGGGGCAGCACGTGCTATGTACGCACAGCCTATGCATGTGCATGGCTCAGGATGGTGTGATAGGCCACCAGTTAGGCGTGCTTCACTGGGAACGACCACACACCAAATCTAGATCCCTGTGTGTATGTATATGCGGGGCTGTGGAATCTGTGCTCTGCATGCATGTCCTCTATGGAGACGTGCACAGGGCTCGGACATGCACCTTTTTGAATCGGGCTCCATGTGTGGGTAATTTAGTAAGAGTTGGATGAAAGTTTGTCATTTAGAAGGGTAATTGTCATTATTGGGTAATTACTTTAAGCAACAATAGTGAAATAAGACTAGAATTAGCTAATGACAGATGTGGCTGTTTGCGTTCATGTAATCCTTGTCTGAAGTGTGACATGTATTGGTGAAGGATCGTGATGCCATCTTCTCTCAACTTTAGCATAACATTCAAGTAAAAGTTCTCAGAAGGACCATGTAAATTCATTTAATTTGGCTGAATTTCTCAGACATTGATGGTATAAATGCTTGATGCAGTAACCCAAATGTAATGTCATGTCAGACGATAGTGGGAGGCAATTAGTTTTTTAAGTTAATTAATTCATCATTCATTAAAAAGGAATTTACTTAACTCATATGTAATTATAAAGAGCTAGACTGAATACAGAAGCAGCTCAGTCAGTCTTTTATGACACGTTCAGGTCCATATTGGATGATACAAATTTGAAATAACTGGGTTGAACTAAGTGAAAGCTGGATTGACTGACAGAATGTGCCTCTATAAAATAAATAAACACACAGAGCTATCCTCCATAGTACACAAATGCTCTTTAAATGCAGCAAAAATTGTAAAGTTTAATTATGTATCCTGGGAATCTAATATAAAACCTACCGACTCTTGACACTGCACAGGCATGGTATTAAATATAACTCTATATTCTGCAAAAACAAAGAAGATATAAGGTGACCATACACCAAGGAGCAAAATAAAAAGGTGATAACGACTGCTAATTTTATTTTGGGGTTGTAAAGTAGTTCCCACTTTCTATTTTTCAGCATGCCGCTCTCCAGACAGGCAGTGGCAGCAATGGCTGTAAATAGCCCCATGGCGCTTACCTTTAGACTTCGGTGCTGTGAGACTGTTTGTTCCGATACCTGCTGCCAACTTCCTGCTGCAAATAGGAAGTTGGCATCAGGCGACAGAAGTAAAGTAAGTGCTGCGGGGTTGTTTGCGACCATTGCTGCTGCTGCTGCTGCTGCATGTCCTGGAGAGGGGTGCCAATGGGTGCCCGGGGGGGGGGGGGGGAGCGGTGCAAGGGATGAGGTTCATCTAGGATGCTTCATCTCCCTGAGCCAGCCCTGACGATACCACAACAGCATCCACATTCAAAACTCACAAGGAGCCTACCCAGAAAAGAGTAGTTCTCCAAGGAGGTTCTTTTACTAAAGGTTTTAACACATGCCAATGAAGGCAACATGTACTAAGTGCCAAAGGCTAACGTGTGTTAACCTTTAGTAAACGGGCCCCTAAATATTGTAGTGGGCCCTAGAACATCCATAATCCTATTTGGAAAAGAGAACAAGCTGGATTACTTAAGAACACTATATACAAACGCCATGCTAACAAAATCTTGGCCTCAATCACATGCTCTGTTCCTCACCAAAGCTAGAAAAAATTACCACAAGAGGAAGAGATTCTTTCCACATCGGAAGTTTAGGTTTTCTGTATGTTAGTTAGTTTCTGAATCTGGCTTATAGATTCCGTGTCCAGTTAGGCACGTATTTCCTTGTTTTGTAGTTAGTTATTTTGTATTTTTCTTTGAATTTCTCCTTTTTCTTTTTTTTTTCTTTTTGTGACTAATATACCTGTATCTTCTTCTTTGAGAATTAATACATTTTGGAAATAAAAAAAAATTACCACAAACTAAAAATATGTAGACAGAAATTAAATTGAAACCCCCAAGAAGTATACTCTACATACAATACAACACCAGAGAAACAGAAAGAGATACAGATGCTCCTAGCATTGCTAGGAAAGGGGAAGTGCTACTGATAGGAGATTTCAATATGCCAGATGTTGACTGGCACATTTCTGCTGCAGTATCATCTAGAAGTAAGGAGATCCTGGATTCTCTACAGGGAGAACTATTCAGGCAATTGGTAACAGACTCCACACGTGAAGGGGCCATACTGGACTTGGTGCTTACCAATGGTGAAAGTGTTTCTGATGTTGTAGTGGGACATCATTTTGCATCCAGTGATCACCAGATGGTGTGGTTCAGTATTAGAACTAGGGCTGTTAGAATCCATTCAAAGGTGAGGATCTTAGACCTTAGGAAGACTAACTTTGCGAAGATGGGCCAATACCTCAGGGAGTCATTAGTGGGATGGGAACAGCTGGGGGATGTAGAAAACAGTGGGCAAAACTGAAAGGGGATATTTTAAAGGGCAACCAACCTTTTTGTTAAAATGGTAAATAAAGGTAAAAGTAAAAGGAGACCGTTATGGTTTTCGAAAGAAGTAGCTGAAAAAGTGAAGAAAAAGAGGGAGGCCTTCATGAAATACAAGAGATCACAGAGAGAGGAAGACAGGCATCTGTATTTGGAAAAACTTAGAGAAGCTAGCAAAGTAGTCAAGAAGGCAAAGATTCAAAAGGAGGAGGAAATAGTCAATGCAATAAAATGGGGGGATAAGACATTTTTCAGATATATTAGTGAGAAGAGGAAGGGCAAAAGTGTTATTGTCAGACTCAAGGGTGCAGGGGAGGAATATGTAGAAGCTGATAAGGATAAAGCGGAATTGCTTAACAAATATTTTTGTTCTGTGTTCACAGATGAAGAACCAGGAGCAGGACCTCAGAAAACACCCACAAATAGGAACAGAAGTGAGGGACATCTTGAAAATCTTTCAGAAGACTGTGTTCGTGAGAAACTAGCTCAACTTAAAGTAGACAAAGCGATGGGACCGGATGGGATACACCCTAGAATACTGAGGGAACTTGGGGACGTTCTAGCTGCTCCACTGACTGACATTTTCAATGCCTAGTTGGAGTCGGGAGTGGTGCCAAAGGACTGGAGAGAGGCTCATGTGGTGCCTTTACACAAAAGTGGAAGTAAGGATGTGGTTGAAAACTACAGGCCAGTTAGTTTAACTTCGGTGGTGAGTAAATTATTGGAAACGCTGCTGAAAGAGAAAATAGTGAGGTTTCTGGAGTCTAGCGGATTACAGGATCCGAGGCAGCATGGATTCACGAGAGGCAGGTCTTGTCAGACAAATCTGATTGATTTCTTTGACTGGGTGACCAGGGAGTTGGACCAAGGGAGAGCCCTAGATGTGGTGTATTTAGATTTCAGTAAAGCCTTTGACACTGTTCTTCACAGGTGACTTATAAACAAACTGAGCACCCTAGGGATGGACCCTAAAGTTACTGCTTGGGTTAGAAATTGGTTGGGTGGGAGGCGACAAAGAGTACAAGTAAATGGAACTCAGTCTGAGGAGAAGGATGTTACCAGTGGTGAGACTCAGGGATCTGTCCTTGGTCCAATTTTTTTAAACATCTTTGTTAGTGATATAGCAGAAGGGCTATCGGGTAAGGTTTGCCTCTTTGCGGATGATACCAAAATCTGCAATAGAGTAGACACCCAGGAAGGTGTAGATAACATGAGGAGGGATCTAGCTAAGCTTGAAGAATGGTCTAGAATTTGGCAACTGGGATTTAATGTTAAAAAGTGTAAGGTCATGCATTTGGGCTGCAGCAATCCAAGGGAGCAATATAGTATAGGGGGTGAAGTACTTTTGTCCACTAAAGAAGAGCGGGACCTAGAGGTGGTTGTGTCTGATGATCTTAAAGTAGCTAAACAGGTAGAAAAGGTGACAGCAAAAGCTAAAAGGATGCTTGGGTGCATACGGAGAGGAATGGCTAGCAGAAAAAAAGGAGGTGATAATGCCTCTGTATAAGTCTTTGGTGCGACCTCATTTGGAGTATAGTGTGCAATTCTGGAGACCGCATCTTCAAAAGGATGTGAATAGGATGGAGTCGGTGCAGAGGGTGGCTACTAAAATGATTAGTGGTCTTCATTATAAAGCATATGAGGACAGACTGAAGGATCTTAATATGTACACCTTAGAAGAAAGGCGGGATAGAGGTGATATGATTGAGATGTTTAAATACCTCCGTGGCATAAATGTTCAGGGAGAGAGCCTCTTTCAATTGAAAGCAAGTTCTGCTACGAGGGGACATGGGATGAGGGTGAAGGGAGATAGATTCAGGAGTGATATGCGGAAATATTTCTTTATGGAAAGAGTAGTGGATCCATGGAATAGTCTCCCAATGGAGGTGGTAGAGATGAGGACAGTAACTGAATTCAAAAAAGCATGGGATAAACACAGAGGATCTCTAAAGGTAAAAAGGGGACTGTTGTAGTTGTTGATATGGAAGGACAGACTAGATAGACCATGTGGTCTTTTTCTGTCATCATATTTCTATGTTTCCTGTACTGTGCAGAGTATAAAGAGACAACATATACATTTCAAAGACCAACACATTCTAATCACTACATTGAAATTAAAATTCATTTTTTGTGCCTTTGCTGTCTGGCCATTTCGTTCTCTAATCCATATTAATCCTAGCCTCTGATTTTTGCCTTCCTCTTTCTTTTCTAAGGTCTCCGGTTCATCTGCCACTTCTCTCACCTCCTATCGTCTTTGCTTTCTTCTGTCTCTGACAGTGATCTTTTCCTTTCAGCTTTTTTCCATTTATTTTTCTCTCTATCAACTCAGATTTCAATTCTCCTTACCATCCAGTCATCAATCTCTCTTTTTTTTAACTGCATCTATTTACCACTTTTCAATCTTTAACACAGCCCTCTCACCTCCTATCTCTCTATCCTTCCCCAGCCACTTATTCCCCAGTCTTTAACTGAATATCCCTTCTCTCTCTCCCCCCCATCGTTCAGCATTTATCCACTTCTATCCTGCTCTATCCAGTGTCTCCTCCTTTTTTTCTCTCTCTCTTTCTCTCCATCCAATACCTCCCCTCTTCCTCAACCCTACTTAGTGTCCAGCATCTCATCTCTCACTCTCTCTCTTTCCCCCTCACCCTTCTCTCTATTTCCTCCCACCATATTTCCCCATCTCATGCCCTGCTTCTGCCCTATGTTCCCCAACACGTCCAGCACCTCTCTTCCCATAATTATCTCTTCTATAAAGCCTTTGTCCTCCCACCCTGACTGCCCTTAATTCCTGCCCCCCCAACATCTTTACTCCTGCCTATTCCCCTGCCCTCTTGTGCATGCCCCCATCCCCTCTATTCCCTGTTGTCCGTGTATACTACGTATTTGCTTTCCTGTATTTGTATTGGAGTTTGCTTTCTTTTACTAAAATTATATATTGTTATTTTACTGTAAACTGCTCTGATGTCCCCCCGAAAGATGGTATATCAAACTTTATTAAACATAAACAAAATCCTCTTCCCCTGGCCTGCTGCTGTTTCTTTTGCTGGGTCTATGGCTTCAGTGACAGGCTGCTAGCATTAAAAAAAATGTGTGTCTTTGTGACACCTGTGCTATTAGAAGGCTCTGCCGGAAAGCATGCATTAGTAGGAGGTGTGAGTGGTTGGCCTTCCAAGCTGCAGTAGTCGCAAAGACCCCACACTTTGCTTTTTCTGGGGTTTTATTTTGTGAGCTAGAGGCCTGCTGCTACTACCACCACAGACACAGGTAAAGCAGCAGTGGTGGTGGCAGTAGCAGGGGGAGATGCTAGGGGCAATGGAAGCTGTTCTCATTGGGGGGCCAAGCTCTGCCCCTCAGCCAACCGAACTGAGTGAGGCTGTGATCACCGGCCATCTCCAGGAACAAGCAGGAATGAGTCTTCACATATGGGTACGTCGGTACCGACGGAGTCTGCGTGGGAACGCTCCCCAGCGTCCAATCAGAACGCTTTTGGGAGCATCCCAACACGCATGCGTGCTGCCTTCCCGCCTTTCTCAGCTGCCTCTCCTCAGTTTTTGTTTTTCCGCGGAGCCGGAAGGACGTTCTCCTGTCACTGCAGAAAATTCTTCCTTTATTTTTGTTTTTTCTTGTGGTTGCGTCTGCCTTCCCTCGACGCACCGGTACCGCCGGTGTTTTCTTCTTTCTTTCTCCTTCAAATTTTTACCTTTGTAGGGAATTTTTCCCTGTTTAGTGCCTGACGTTTTTTTTGGCCTGCTAGGCCTCTCACTTTCCTTCATGGAAACACCAGCCACTATTCCTAAAACATGTTTCAACTGTGGCGGTACCAAATTAATTTTAGACACCCATAATTGGTGCCTCCCATGTTTGGGTCCTGACCACTATCCGCTGGAGTGTCCCTCCTGCAGTAGTATTTCCAGAAGAAGTCTTCAGCATCGAGCTCAACTCGATACGCGGTTCCCATCAGTGAGGTTATAGAAACATAGAAACATGATGACAGAAAAAGACCACAAGGCCCATCTAGTCTGTCCTTCCATAACAACTACAACAGTCCACTTTTTACCTTTAGAGATCCTCTGTGTTGGTCCCATGCTTTTTTGAATTCAGTTACTGTCCTCATCTCTACCACCTCCACTGGGAGACTATTCCACGGATCCACTACTCTTTCCGTAAAGAAATATTTCCGCATATCACTCCTGAATCTATCTCCCTTCACCCTCATCCCATGTCCCCTCGTCGCAGAACTTGCTTTCAATTGAAAGAGGCTCTCTCCCTGAACATTTATGCCACGGAGGTATTTAAACATCTCAATCATATCACCTCTATCCCGCCTTTCCTCTAAGGTGTACATATTAAGATCCTTAAGTCTGTCCTCATATGCTTTATAATGAAGACCACTAATCATCTTAGTAGCAACCCTCTGCACCGACTCCATCCTGTTCACATCCTTTTGAAGGTGCGGTCTCCAGAATTGCACACCATACTCCAAATGAAGTCGCACCAAAGACTTATACAGAGGCATTATCACCTCCTTTTTTCTGCTAGCCATTCCTCTCCGTATGCACCCAAGCATCCTTCTAGCTTTTGCCGTCGCCTTTTCTACCTGTTTAGCTACTTTAAGATCATCGGACACAACTACGCCTAGGTCCCGCTCTTCTTTAGTGGACAAAAGTACTTCACCTCCTATACTGTATTGCTCCCTTGGATTGCTGCAGCCCAAATGCATGACCTTACATTTTTTAACATTAAATCCCAGTTGCCAAATTCTAGACCATTCTTCAAGCTTAGCCAGATCCCTCCTCATGTTATCTACACCTTCCTGGGTGTCTACTTTATTGCAGATTTTGGTATCATCCGCAAAGAGGCAAACCTTACCCGACAGCCCTTCCGCTATATCACTAACAAAGGTGTTAAAAAGAATCGGACCAAGGACAGATCCCTGGGGCACACCACTGGTAACATCCTTCTCCTCAGAGTGAGCTCCATTTACTTGTACTCTTTGTCGCCTCCCACCCAACCAATTTCTAACCCAAGCAATAACTTTAGGGTCCATCCCTAGGGTGCTCAGTTTGTTTATAAGTCGCCTGTGAGGAACAGTGTCAAAGGCTTTACTGAAATCTAAATACACCACATCTAGAGCTCTCCCTCGGTCCAACTCCCTGGTCACCCAGTCAAAGAAATCAATCAGATTTGTCTGACAAGACCTGCCTCTGGTGAATCCATGCTGCCTCGGATCCTGTAATCCGCTGGACTCCAGAAACCTCACTATTTTCTCTTTCAACAGTGTTTCCATTAATTTACTCACCACTGAAGTTAAACTAACCGGCCTGTAGTTTTCAGCCACATCCTTACTTCCGCTTTTGTGTAAAGGCACCACATGAGCCTCTCTCCAGTCCTTTGGCACCACTCCCGACTCCAACGAGGCATTGAAAAGGTCAGTCAGTGGAGTTGCTAGAACGTCCCCAAGTTCCCTCAGTATTCTAGGGTGTATCCCATCCGGTCCCATCGCTTTGTCTACTTTAAGTTGAGCTAGTTTCTCACGAACACAGTCTTCTGAAAATTGTTCAAGATGTCCCTCGCTTCTGTTCTTATTTGTGGGTGTTTTCTGAGGTCCTGCTCCTGGTTCTTCATCTGTGAACACAGAACAAAAATATTTGTTAAGCAATTCCGCTTTATCCTTATCAGCTTCTACATATTCCCCCCCTGTACCCTTGAGTCTGACAATACCACTTTTGCCCTTCCTCTTCTCACTAATATATCTGAAAAATGTCTTATCCCCCCATTTTATTGCATTGGCTATTTCCTCCTCCTTTTGAATCTTTGCCTTCTTGACTACTTTGCTAGCTTCTCTAAGTTTTTCCAAATACAGATGCCTGTCTTCCTCTCTCTGTGATCTCTTGTATTTCATGAAGGCCTCCCTCTTTTTCTTCACTTTTTCAGCTTCTTCCTTCGAAAACCATAGCGGTCTCCTGTTCCTTTTGCCTTTATTTACCATTTTAACAAAAAGGTTGGTTGCCTTTAAAATACCCCCTTTCAGTTTTGTCCACTGTTGTTCTACATCCCCCAGCTGTTCCCATCCCACTAATGACTCCCTGAGGTATTGGCCCATCTTCGCAAAGTTAATCTTCCGAAAGTCTAAGATCTTCACCTTGGAATGGATTCTAACAGCCCTAGTCCTAATACTGAACCACACCATCTGGTGATCACTGGATGCAAAATGATCTCCCACTACAACATCAGAAACACTTTCACCATTGGTAAGCACCAAGTCCAGTATGGCCCCTTCACGTGTGGGGTCTGTTACCAATTGCCTGAATAGTTCTCCCTGTAGAGAATCCAGGATCTCCTTACTCCTAGATGATACTGCAGCAGGAATGTGCCAATCAACATCTGGCATATTGAAATCTCCTAGCAGTAGCACTTCCCCTTTCCTAGCAATGCTGCATATGTCTTCAATTAACTCTCTGTCCACCTCTTCCTCTTGTGAGGGAGGTCTGTATATCACACCAATGCAAATAGATTTCTCTTTCCCTCTTTCTAGTTTAACCCACAATGCCTCCTCTCTCCCTTTTAAGCTCTGTAATTCCAAAGCTTTAATAGTAGTTTTTACATATAGTGCTATGTATCACCTACAACTTCTTTTTCACAGGATCAGGTAACCAAATAAAAGTCTGTAAAGACTAGCCAGTCCTCGGGTGGTAGATCTCATGTTCAGCATCGAGATGCCTCTGGCCTTGCCGCCGAGGACAAATTGGCTTTAAAACCCCGGCGGGAGTCTTCGGCCTCCAAAGCACTAACGGGGTTTCAGGTTGTTCCCGGGGTCTTTACCTCTACGAACATACCTGAGCCATGCTCGGTGGTGGTATCTGCTTTGAGCGGTGCCGTACCCCGGCATCGGCAATGGTGTTGGATGAAACATTCCACACCAATGATCGCAGTCTAGCTCTCTCGGTATCTTCGGTGCCGTTAGAGTCACTACAGACCGATCTTCCAGTATCGGTATCGATCCCGGTACCGATTCTGGTATCCACGTCTGTACCCTCCAGGTGTTCTTCAATAGACTCGCTGCTTTCGATGCCTAGTCTAGAATCGATCTCTAGCCTGGACGATTGGGTACCGACTTGTTTCTTAAAAGGAAGATTTTTTGGATGATCAAATTGTTTACAACGACCATTTTTTGCCAGTTTGTTTTGCTACAGCTACTGAGATAAGAATATTTTCTGTTGAACAGTTTTGCTTTGAAGAGAAATTGGTTTTTATAATTTGGTAATCATTTTGGCAGGATGAGTGAAGTTTGAAGACACACCTGGACATTTGTAACAACTGTAAAGAGGTCCTTGATGCTAGATTGGGAGTCATTGTAGGTCAGTCTTGGCCACATCACCCCAAAGTCTGAGACCTCGTGAGATATATTATGGGTGTACTTCTTTTTGTATTTTACCTGCTTGTGCGTTTTGAATAACATTGTCTACTTTACAGTGATATATTTGGAGTGTACTAGACTACATCTCAAGATATGGCAAAATTGCAAAAGGTGCCTAGAAGGATGACCAAAATAAGTTAATGGAATAACTCTTCTGTAAGGAAAGACTAAAGAAGTTTGGGCTCTTCAGCTTGGTAAAAAATGGCTGAGGGGAGATATGATAGAGGTCTATAAGATCCTGAGTGCTCTATCAGAAAGTACAATGACTAGGGGGCATGCCATGATGTTACTAAGTAGTATATTAAGAAAAAACTGAGATAATGTTATCACTCAACACATAATTAAGCTCTTGAATTCTTTGCCAGAAGATGTAGTAAATGCTGTTTGCGTAGTTGGGTTTAAAAATATTTTGGACAAATTCCTGGAAGAAAATTTCATAAACAGTTATTTAATGTAAACTTGAAGATAGGCAGCATGGCCTCTTGGGCTCCTTCCAACTACTTATTACCTGGATTGGCCACTGTTGAAAACAGGATACTGAGCAGAATGGACCTTTAGTCTGAACCAGTATGATAATTCTTATGTTCTTAAGTATTCCCCTAAGGGTTTTTCGGGAGTTTCTCAGTCTGCACTCCTTGCTTGTTTTATGCCTCTTCTTTCTATTTCTCTTTCTCTCTCTCTCGGACTTTCTCTTATACTTACCAGCAGCCTATCTAATCATCTGTGGAGGCCTAATTGCCTTCCCTTGGGACTAAAATCTGTCAGCTCATTTCCTATCAATCCAGGACTCCCAGAAATTACAACTCATAGGGCTCCCATGGGCTCATTACATGCTCAGGAGCTCCCTCTATTGTTCAATCCTTGTAAAAACAGTGGCATACTGCAACACTCCACACATTCAGAATCTTTTCTCCCTCACCCACATAGGGCTGGTGTGCAAGAACATTAGCTGCTCTAGGCAACCCTCAATCTCCAGGAACAAGCAGGAATGCAGTCTTCACATACGGGTGAATGTCACCAATGGAGCCTGCGTGGGAATGCTCCTCAGCATCCAGTAGGATGCTGCACCCAGCCTACAGCCAGGTGTATCAAGCCCAATGCTGGTCCTTGAACTGGCATTGTCGGAGCTCCTGATGCCCATTCCTTTATTGGAACGGTTGATGCCCCCGGTATCCAACAGACTCAGATCGCATTGCTCTCAGTTCCGATACCTCTGAGTTTCGGTATCGGCATCGACTGTCTATTTCCACGAAGCATCAAGGTCAAACCCAAAACCACCAATACTTTGATTTCTTGCTGGACTCTGATTCAAGTTCTTCAGAATCTGATGGTGGGGGGGTCACTCGATACTTGAGAACTCCTGACATCCCTTTGCAGAGGCGGCTCAAGGCAGTCTGCTGCCCGAGGTGAGGGATGAGATGGCGTCCCCCCCCCATAGCAAGTGGGGGGCTTTTCAAAACTCCAATCAGGGACTGAACCAAACCAAAAAGCCATTTAGATTATATGGAGGAAATGCAAGATGTTTGCACACCAAGGAACTAAAAGAAAGAGTGAGAACCACAGCACAGTTTATAAAGCTAAATTATAACTCTTTTTTTTATTTTGTTGTTATAAACTGGGTTCTTGCTTTTTCTTTTTGAACACGTATTTTGCATCCACAGAATCCCTTTCCTCACAGTGGGTGCAGAGCAGAACCAGGACATTCACCCGCAGAGTCCAATATCTTTAAAAAAAAACTGATTCTGATCATCTCACTAACAACAACAACAAACATTCTCCTGTATCAGGCATATTATGAACTAATACAAAACCTACAACAAAGTCACTAAGTATCTATAGAGCAAATCTACCATACCATATTGGCACAAACTTCCAAAACTCACATAAGGAGCCCATCCAAAAAAAACCCATCACTGTAGATATTACAGTGGTCGCTGCAACATCCAACAATTCAGATTACTACAGTACAGATCCCTAAATACAAAACTCCATGTTAACAGAACACCTGGTCTTGGTCATACACTCAAAACACAGACCCTCACAGAACAAGTGACAATAGCCTAAAAATAAACATATGAAGATAAAAATTAAACTGCAACCCCAAGAAGCCAGATTCTGCATGCAGTGCAATACCAGAGAAATAGAGATGCATTTCCATGTACTGTATAAAATATAAAAATAGTACCAAGTCCGATCATTAAATTGAAAATAAAATTCTCTTCTAACTTTGTTGTCTGACCATTTTATTCTCTGATCATGTAGGTCTCAATCTGTGGTTTCTGCTTTCCTCTATCTCCCAGTGCAACCTCCTGTCTTCTTTCCCTTAGGGCCATGAGGGTGATGCAGAGCCATGTGCAGAGGGAGATTCACTGCAACATCATTTGCATAAATGTAGTATACTTTATTTTAAAATGTATATGCAGGGGCGGCCCATGGGGGATGCAGGGCCATGTGCGGAGACTCATTGCGGGACATCATTTGCATAAGTGGCCTCATTTGCATAACTATTTCCATAATGTTAACGTGCACTAACTTTTAGTAAACATGCCTCTTAATGAGTGTATGGATAAAGAAAGACTACCAGATTTCTATATTACTATACTCCAGTGCCAACTGTCAGGCACATTAGGAAGTTTTATAAATCCTGATGATTTAGAACCCATAGCAAACCCACCGTATCATAACAGCACTAACAAGACTCATAAAGCACCAAACCCTACCTATCAAAAAGGCAACACTGCAAATATTAAACCAATACATCTCAGAATACCAATACATCTCACTGGGGGAAAAAGAACAAGTGGGACTGCCAAATAGAAACTACATAAACGGAATATTTCAGCTCAGTTACACATGCAGAAAGAACATAGACCGTCACCAAAGAACAAGGGATCACAATTTAGAAATAGGAAGACAATAATTAAACTGGGAACCCCAAAAGCCAAAGTTGGAATACACAACAACACTGGAGAAATAAATCTATAAATTAATTACCTCTTGTACTAAACAAAACACAAAAACGTTAATGATACACATTTCCCAGAGCTGACATATTCCAGTTAATACATTCAAAATAAAAAAAGTATTTTTCTACCTTTTGTTGTTTGTGCAGTTTATTGTTCAGTTGCAATTGCTCCAGTCACTTTCTTCTGGTTTCTTCATGTCTTCTCCTAACTCTCCACTGTCTGCTGTCCATTTGTTCTTTCTTCTCTCTTCTAGTTTTTTTCCATTCTCTCTCTACATCTGCTTTAACATACTGATCTTTCCCCTTTTGCTCTTTCCTCCATTTCTTTATTTAATCCTTTTTCATCCATTCAAATTTCACCCCTCCATCCTCAGTCCCCACTTACTCTCCCAATACCCGGCCAATCGTATATTTTTCTTCCCTTCCACACAAAATATCTTTTCCCCTCTCTGTCCTCACTCCCCCAACCCCATCCTATTCTAGTCCTCCCCTAACATCAGCTCCCTTCTAGTTCCAGCCCTACCCAGCATCTGCTCCTTTCTAGTCCCATTCTCCCATCCCACCCTCATCAGCCCATTTCCAGTCCTAGCCCCTCCCATCAGGCCATTTCTAGTCCTATCCTAGCCCCCATCAACCCATTTCCAATCCTAGCCCTCCCATCAGCCCATTTCCAGTCCTATCCTAGCCCCCCATCAGCCCATTTCCAATCCTAGCCCTCCCATCAGCCCATTTCCAGTCCTATCCTAACCCCCCATCAGCCCATTTCCAGTCCTAGTTCCAGCTATTTCCAGTCCTATCCTAGTCCCTCCATCAGCCCATTTCCAGTCCTAGCTCCCCCATCAGACCATTTCCAATCCTAACCCCCCATCAGCCCTTTCCAGCCCTAGCTAGGCCCCCCCATCAACCCATTTCCAGCCCTAGCCCCCCTCCCAAAGAGCCCCACAGCTGTCCAAATGGCTTTAGAGGGAGCCGGAGAGGCCCCGGTTCACCTCTGATAGCTGCTGAAGTGGAGCGCCATTTTTCATCACTTTGGCAGCTGTGTTGTAGTATAGGCTGCTGGCGCACTGAGTGCCGGAAAACAAGAAATTCCCTTTGACCTCCGGCACGCCAGTGGCCTATACTACAACACAGCTGCCGAAGTGAAGAAAAAAGGCGCTCTTCGGCGTCTGTCAGAGGTGAGCTGGGGCCTCTCCGGCTCCCCCTCAAGCTGACCCTGCTGGTGCCAAATAGCATGTGCAAGATGTTGTTGGTGCGGGACCCCCTGAAGCGTGGGGTCCTGTGCGAACATCATTCTCACACAATGGATGGGCTGGCCCTGTGTTTATGCTGCCCATCTAAAATCCTAGGTGGCTTCTAAACATACACATGCAATTTAGTAAAACAGATGTTACAATAAAGCAAGCATAATAATAAAACATTACACAGCCCACCCCCCTTCCCCAATCAAACCATTATGTTTCTCCATATCACATTTATTTTGCTATGACCAGATTATTGATGAGGAAGGAAGATATTAAATGAGAAATTAATCTTGGTAGCCATGAATTCAAACGCTGGATTGTGCTAGAGCTGAAAAAGTCCGGAACTCAGCAGCGGTGAAGCTATCAGGCTACTAAACAAAATTAAACTGAGACGTTCCCTTAAAATTTGAAATTTCCTTGAATCTGAACTGACAAAATATTTTAAATTTCATTATGGCAGCATAAAGAACAAAAAACTGCAAATCTCAAAACCAGTATATATTCCAGTACCCCCCCCCCCCCACCACCACCCCAACCAACACTTTACAGTTGACCTCACCAAGAACTCATACAGGACCCATAGAGCAAATCTACTATTGCATAACAACACTAACTTCCAAAACACACACAACATGGAATGTACCCAGAAAAGGGCAGCACCATGAATATTGCAGTGGGCCCTAGAACATCCATATTCCTATTCAGAAAACTGAACAAGCTAGATTACTACAGCTCCCTACATAGAAACTCCATGCTAACAGAACATGTAGCCTCATTCACACACATGCAGAACAGAGATATATCTTCACCAAGTAGGGAATATATCACTACAAACGAAAAACAGACATATGTAGTCAAATAAAATGCTTTTACCCATTAATGTTAGGTTTTTGGGATTTCTTTCCCAAAATTGTTGGCAGAAAACTAACATAATGGCTCAGTGCAAGTAGCGTGAGTGCAACTAATGCTACCTCAGTGGGTGGCCTTAGTTGCACCGGCTGCTGTTTTGCCACACTGAAATGCGGTAACTGCCTTGCTGCAGTTAGCCTACGGCCCTGCGCAATCAAACTCTGGAATTAGTTACCAGAGGATGCAGTTAAAGTTGTTAGTGTAGTTGAGTTTAAAAAGGTTTGGAGGAAAGGTCCATAAACTATTATTAAAGAGGACCTGGGAAATCCACTGCTTGCCCTGGGACAAGCAGTGTGGAACCTGTGTGCCTTTTTGGGAACTTGCCAGGTATTTGTGACCTGGATTGGCCACTATTGGAAACAGGATACTGGGCTTGATGGACCTTAGTCTGACCCAGTATGACATTTCTTATGTTCATATGTTACCAGTGCAGAGCCTAAGAAACATACTGCTAAACAAGTGGGGCTCAACAGCACAAATGTAGCATCTCCCACTTCCACAAAAACAAGAGCGACTTGGCACCCCAGTACAGCATTTCCCATCCTCTGAAAAACAAGAGGGACTTTGTGACCCCAACACAACACCTTCCACTCCAACATAAACACCAAGACGGGCTTGGCAACCCCAGCATAACTCCTACAACTGCACACTGGACCACCATAGTGTTAATATAAAGATATATTCCGTAAAGAAAACCAAAGGAAATGCAAGATGCTTGCATACCAAGGAACTAAAAGAAAAAGTGAGAACCACAGTACTTTATAAGACCAAATTATAACTCACTTTATTCTGTTATAAACTGTGTTATGGTTCTCACTTTTTCTTTTTGAATATATATTCTGCATCCACAGAAATCTCTTCCTCAACAAAAGGCACAGAGCAGAAGTAGGACATTCACCCACAGAGCTCATGATATTTTAAAAACATCCGATTCTGATAATCTCACTAACAAGCATTCTCCAGTACTAGGCATTTTGGGAACTAATATAAAACCCTACAAAAGTCACCTAAGATCTACAAGGCCAAATCTATCATTACCATATCAGCATAAACTTCCAAAATTCATACAAGGGGCCTACCCATAAAAAAGCAGCACTATAAATACTGAAGCAGGCCATACAGCATCCATGCACCTATTTGAAAAGCTGAATAAGTCAATTTACTACAGTACAGTATAGATCCCTATGTACAAACTCCATATTAACAGAACACCTGGCCTCAGTCACACACTCAGAACACAGACCCTCACCAAGTACAGAAGTGATTACAACCTAAAGTAAAAATAAAAATATGTAGACAAAAATTAAACTAAAACCCCAAGAAGCCAGACTCCGCATGCAGTGCAACATCAGATAAATAAGAGATGCAGTTCCCCATACTGTGTAAAATATAAAGATAGAGCAAAGTCCAATCACTAAATTTAAAATAAAATTATTTTTCTACCTTTGTTGTCTGACCATTTTATTCTCTGATCTTGCTGGTCCTGATCTGAGGCTTCTGCTTTCCTGTCTTCTCTTAGCTTTCTTTCTATGGGCTATAGTCCATGTGCCATTTTGTGTCTCTTCTTTTGTTTTCTTCACTTCCTTCCATCAGCCTATTTCCAGTCCTAGTAACCCTCCCCAGTATCAGCCCCCTTTCCAGTCCTCCCCTCCCTGTACTTTCCAGTGTCAACCCCCTTGCATTCCCAGGACTGCCATTGGTGTCCATTCCCTTCCAGTCCCCCTCCTTCCCCACTGTCCAGCCCCTTCTACTCAAAATACCATTGCAGGTATCAGTTCATTTCCACTCCCAGTGCCTCCCTCCCCCTGTGTCAGCTCCCTTCCAGTCACCTTGCCTTCTGTCCATCCCCCTTCCAATGCCATCCCATGTGTCAGCTCCATTCCAGTCCCAGTGCCCCCTCCCTTCCAGCCTCCTCTCCATTACCCAGCCACCTACCAGTCCCATACTCAAGTGTCAACTCCCTCCTGTCCCACCCCAAGGTGTCAGCTCCCTTTCAGTCCCCCTCCGGTACCATTTCCAGATGTCAGCTCCCTTCCATCCCCCTTCTCCCTTCCCTAATGTCATCACCCTTCCAGTTCCTTTTCAGTACCATCCTCAGGTATCAGCTCCCTTCCAGTCCCCTCCTTCCCCCCCCCATGTTAGCTCCCTTCAAGCCCCCTTCTTCCCCTGTGTCAGCTCCCTTCCAGCCCCCATCTTCCCCCCCCCCATTAGCTCCCTTCCTGCTCCCACCTCTGTCCTGTGTCAGCTCCCTTCCTGCCCCCTCCTTCCCCTGACAGCCACGGCTGCGATAGCGCTAGTAATTTAAAATAAAAGCAAAACAGTGCAGAGCCTTTCCACCTCTGCTATGCAAATCCCTGCTCCTGTGTCCCATTCTGGGATGCAGTAGCAGGGGATGCATAGCAGAGGCAGTAAGGCTCCGCACCAGTTTTGCTTTTATTTTAAATTACTAGCGCTGTCGCAGCTGTGGCTGCCAGGGGAAGGAGGGGGCAGGAAGGGAGCTGACATGAGGGGGAAGTCCCATGGGCAGGCTCAACTCTCACTCGACGGGGAGGGAGGGTAGAGGGGTTGATTCTGCCACTGCCGAGAAGCAGCAGCAGCTGCTTGCCCACCTTTTTTTTTTTTCTTTTTTTAAACTTTGAAGGCAGAGCGAGGTGGCTGTTTTGGGGGCATTTTTTTGCCCCCCCAAAAGTTTGCCACCTGAGGCAGCTGCCTCACTCTACCTCATTATGAAGTGGAGGAGTAGCCTAGTGGTTACAGCAACAGCGTAGTGCCCAAGAGATCTGGGTTCAATTCCCACTGGTGCTCCTTGTGGGCAAGTCACCTAACCATCCATTGCCTCAGTTACAAGCTTAGATTTACATTTCTCTCTGGCAGAGGAAAATGCATATGTACCTGAATGTAATGCACTTTGAGCTACCATAGGAAAGGTGTGAGCTTAATAATAATAAATGTATTGTTACCAGAGGATGTAATGAAAGCCGTAAGTGTACTGGGTTGAAAAAAGGTTTGGACAAGTTCCTGGAGAAAAGGTTCATAAACCATTATTAAAGAGGACCTGGGAAATCCGCTGCGTGCCCCAATACAAGCATTGTGGAACCTGTCTGTCTTTTTGGGAAACTGCTAGGTACTTGTGACCTGGATTGGCCACTGTTGGAAACAGGATACTGGGCTTGATGGACCGTGGTCTGACCCAGTATGGCATGTTCTTATGTACCCTTGGGGCAGAGGCTAGACTGAAGGGGAGATGAAGCACAGATACTGTCTGTGCAAGGGATGTATCAGCAAATGTATGTACACCTCTTTTAGGTCTAGAGAACATAGCCAATCGTGTCTCTGGAGGTATGGTAAGAAGAGTTCCTAGAGAAATCATTTTGAATTTTTCTTGGACCATGAACTTGTTTAGATCTCCAAGATCCAAGATGGGCCTGACACCTCCTGTTTTCTTTGGAATGAGAAAGTATGGAGAGTAGAAGCCCCATTTTTCTAGAGGAGGAGGAACTCTTTCTATGGCACCCTGGGACAACAGGGTGGTCATCTCTTCTTTTAAGAGAGTGCTTTGAAGGGGTTGTAAAGCAGGTGGGGGTAAGGTTTCGAAGTGAAGCTGATAACCCCTTTGGACAACCTGGAGCATCCACTGCTCTGATGTTATGAGGTGCCATCTGTGGGCATAGTGACAAAGTCTGCCTGTTATGTGGAGGGGCTGGGGGCCCTCTAGGGGCAGATTGGCAATGTTCTCTAGGAAGGAGTAAAAAACCAGATGCAGGCTGTGCCTGTGCAGCTGGTTGAGGCTTAGGAGCCTTTGGTTTCTTGGGTTGGCGAGGACCCTGCTGCCTCTGTTGAGGTTGATAGGCAGCAGAAGGTAGGTAAGAAGGATAGTATCTCATCTTTATAGAATAAAAACATTTCTTGGGGAGAGCCTTCCTCTTGGATCAGCTGTCTTCTTGGAGAGGTGTTTTAGGGTGAGATCATCTGTTTAAATCTCCCCTGCCTTTTCCCTCCAATCTTTGCCAATAAAGGTTTTCTCCAGTGCATGGGATATTGGCCAGTTTATCCTGGACCCATTGCTCGAGGTCTGATGCCTTTAACCAGGCCATTCTGCAAGCCCCAATGCAGACTGCTGAAGCTCTGCTTGTGGATTCAAAAGCATCAAAAGAGGCCCTGATAAGAAACTTAGAAGTGTACTGGCCTTGCTTGATGAGTGTCTGGAATGCACTCCGTTTATCCTCAGGAAGCAGGGGGCGAAAGTCTCCAGATCTCTGGTTTCCTTCAGAAACATGCCCGTGTACAGCATGTAAGGGTTGGCTCTTGAGGCCAATATGCATGCCTGGAAACATCGACGCCTGAAGGCATCAAGTATCCTCAAGTCTCTGCCAGGAGGCATGTATGGATGGTTCTTTGAGCTCCTTATATAGCGCATCGCCGATTCCACCACCTTGAGCAGTGGGGGAGCTGAGGTTTTTGGAAACCTGGGCATTCTGGTACTTGGTACATGGTATGGAGTCTCTTGCTGACAGGCGGAACCATGACCAAGGCTTCCCACATCTGGAGCATAAGATCCTGCAGGATATGCTGCACCGGTAAGGTAGCCGCCTCCTTGCACGTGGGAGGGTATTGTAGTATCTCTAGTTCCTCCACCCTCGGTTCCTTTTCCGAGGCTACTGTGATGGAAAGCCCTGCTGTCATATCACATATGAAGTCCTGAAAGGACTTATCTTCTGGTGGGGACCGACACCGTTCCTGAGATGGTGAAGAGTCTGAAGGGACAAGAGTGCCCTCCTCATCAAGCTGGCAAAAGGGGTACAACAGCAAAGCCAAGTAAAAGGGAATAACTAGTGAGGTTATCAAATTTGCAGATGACACAAAACTGTTTAAAGTTGTTAAAACCCAAGAGGATTGTGGAAAACTGCAGGAAGATCTGGATAAATTGGAAGACTGGGCATCCAAATGGCAGATGAAATTTAATGTGGACAAGTGCAAAGTTATGCACCTAGGAAAGAACAACCCACACTATAGTTACACGATGCAAGGCTCCACATTAGAAACCACCACCCAGGAAAAAGATTTAGGAGTCATCGTGGATAACATGTTAAAACCCTCCGCCCAGTGTGCAGCGGCGGCCAAGAAAGCAAATAGAATGCTAGGTATCATAAGGAAAGGGATGGAGAATAAAACAAAGGATATTATAATGCCTCTGTATCGCTCCATGGTACGACCGCACCTTGAATATTGTGTGCAATTCTGGTCACCGTATCTTAAAAAGGACATAGAGTTATTAGAAAAAGTACAGAGAAGAGCCACCAAATTGGTGAAGGGGATGGAAGGCTACTCCTATGAAGAGAGGCTAAAAAGGTTAGGGCTCTTTAACCTGGAAAAGAGACGGCTGAGGGGAGATATGATAGAGGTCTATAAATTAATGAATGGAGTGGAACGGATAAACGTGGATCAATTGTTTACGCTATCAGAATATAGAAGGACTAGGGGACATGTAATGAAGCTACGGGGTAAACTATTTAAGACAAATAAGAGAAAATATTTCTTCACTCAACGTGTAATCAAACTCTGGAATCTGTTACCGGAGGATGTAGTAAGGGCTGTTAGTATAGCTGGGTTTAAAAAAGGTTTGGACAAGTTCCTGGAGGAAAGGTCCATAAACCACTATTAAAAAGGGACCCAGGATATCAATGCTTGACCTAGTACAAGCACTGCAGAACCTGTGTCTTTTGGGGAAACTGCTAGGTACGTATGACCTAGATTGGCCACTGTTGGAAACAGGATACTGGGCTTGATGGACCTCGGTCTGACCCAGTATGGCATTTCTTATGTTCTTATGTTCTTAACAGCTTAAGAGATGCTGTGACTAACTGTTAGGATACATTGAGCCCGATTCCCTAAGGGGCACATCTGGGACGTCCAGACGGCCCAGGGCAGTATGGGTCTATTTGGATCCGATTCTGAACCACAGGAGCAAAATATTCCTGTGGCAATCAGAAACGGGCCCAAGGATGGCCCGGAGTGCCCCTTCTGTTGCTATGGGGATGTCCTCCCTGTGGCAGCACATGTGTGGCACACCCTGGGACCCTGATTCCCCGTCACCCATGCCCAACGGGGACAGCCAGTGCCCTGATCTGGCGGAAGGGACCCACATGCACCATAATCTGACTCTGGGGGAGGGACTGGCAGGCGGGATCGGGGGGGGGGGGGTGGCCTTATTCCACCTTTGAGGTGGAATGAGCAGGCTGTCCCCCTGTGACCCCCCGGACTTAGAGGGCCTACAATGGAATCGGTCCTGTATGTCCGGGGTTTGAACCCGCCCAAGCCGCACCCCATCACACCCATGTCCTCTGCTGCACGCACAGTGGCTCTGCATGCAGCGGAGAGGCAGGCAGAATACTGACAGTGGGAATAGCAGGTGCAGCCCTGCTCTTCTTCTTACAGAATCGGGGCCATAGCTTCCATGGTCCATGTCATCCCCTACGCTCCATTACACATGTGATAAGCGCAGTGGACTCTGTCTTTCCAGTGGACCCAAGCGAAGGGTTGACTCAGAGACAAGATCCACATCACCCCTCAACTGATCAAGTCCCTTCAGTGGTGGTGTCTCCCACAAAACCTACTCGTCGGGTCACCTTTTCAGATGCCTCCACCTCGATGCACCCTGATGATGGTTGCTTCCAAGTTGGGTTGGGGGGGGGGGTGCATCTGAATGACCTGACCATACAGGGACTGTGGACCCCACAGGAATCTGCCCTACAGATCAACCTGATAGAACTACAGGCACTGACAAATGCTCTTTGGGTTTTTCAACTCCAGCTATTGGGGCAACCTGTTATAATCAGAAAAGACAATCAAGTTGCCATGTTCTACATAAACAAACAAGGGGGAGCAGGGTCCCATCACTTCTGCAAAAAAGTGATTCGCCTATGATCCTTTGCCATCTTTCACCACATTCATTTCAGAGCGGTGTACCTCTCGGGCAAACTCAATGTTTGGGACATGGGATGAGGATGAAAGGGGATAGATTCAGGAGTGATATGTGGAAATATTTCTTTACAGAAAGAGTGGTGGATCTGTGGAATAGTCTCCCAGTGGAGGTGGTAGAGATGAGGACAGTATCTGAATTCAAAAAAGCATGGGACAAACACAGAGGATCTCTAAAGGAAAAAAGGGGACTGTTGTAGTTGTTGATATGGAAGGACAGACTAGATAGGCCATGTGGTCTTTTTCTGTCGTCATTTTTCTATGTTTCTAATATCCTAGTAGACATACTAAGCCATATCCTTTGTCCACATGAATGGACCTTGCATCAGGAGATGGCTGCTCGGATCTTCCAAACATGGGGAACCCCACTCCTAGATCTTTTTGCCACTCCACAAAACACACAGCTTCCGCTCTTCTGCTCCAGGGTTTCGTCACAGCACTGACAGGCCCCAGATGCCTTCCTTCTCCATTGGGGACAGGGACTGCTCTACGCATTCCCTGTCATCTCCTTGATACCCAAGACACTGTTCAAGTTACAGGCTGACAGGGGCTCGATGATTCTCATAGCTCCCTTTTGGCCCCATCAACTGTGGTTTCTTCTGCTTCTTCACCTTGCGCAGACTCAGCCACTCAACGTGGGATGTGTCCCTGACCTTCTCCATCCTAATCTTCACTCCCTATGCCTGACAGCATGGCTGTTGAAGGGTTAGTGCTCACGAATCTCGACCTTTTTTTTTTTTTTTTTTTAAACTTTGAAGGCGGAGTGAGGTGGCTGTTTTGGGGGCACTTTTTGCCGTCTCCCCCAAAAGTTTGTGATCAAAGATGTCCTTCTTGCATCTCATAAGGATTCCATCTGGCGATCTTATGCCTTTAAATGGTGTAGGTTTTCTCTTTGGTGCTCCCCAAAAGATTGTGACCCCTTTTCTTGCCCAGTGGAGTTGCTTCTACAATATCTCCTCCACGTATCTTTGACAGGTCTTAAGACTAACTTGGTAAGAGTTCACCTTAGTGCCACTGCGGCCTTTCACAAACCAGTGGATGGACAGCCTATCTCCTCACACTCCTTAGTAGCACGCTTCATGTGGGGTCTCCTGCTGTCCAAGTTACCCATTAAGCTGCCTGTGGTGGCCTGGGATCCTAATGTGGTTCTGGTACAACTTCTAAGGCCATCTTTCGAACCTTTAGCCACCACTTCACTGAAGTTTCTATCTTGGAAGGTCATCTTCCTTATTGCTCTCTCTTCAGCTCACCACATTAGTGAGCTGTAGGCTCTAGTGGCAGATTCCTCCCCCTACACTCGGTTCCACCTTGACAAGGTGGTTCTGCATACCCATCTGCATTGCCTCCCGAAGGTGGTTTCCATCTAAACCAATCGGTAATTCTCCCGATTTTCTTCCCTAGATCACATGCATCTCGGATTGAAGCAGCACTACACACTTTAGATTGCAAGCATGCACTGGCCTACTACTTGGATAGAACTAAAAATCACAGAAAATCCT
Source organism: Ichthyophis bannanicus (assembly GCA_033557465.1). Lineage (NCBI taxonomy): Eukaryota > Metazoa > Chordata > Amphibia > Gymnophiona > Ichthyophiidae > Ichthyophis > Ichthyophis bannanicus. The sequence continues at coordinate 113,291,796 of CM066043.1, forward strand.
CTCAATTATTAATTTCCTTTGATCCTAGTCACCTGAGCCTACCGTTGACGAAACATACTCTATCTAGATGGATAGCAGATTGCATTTCTTTTGCTTATGCACAAGCAGGACTCTCATTGGAGGGTCATGTCACTGCTTATAATGTGCGGACTGTGGCACCATCCATAGCTAATCTCTGTTCAGTAACTATTGAGGACATTTACCAGGCAGCAACCTAGTCCTCCATTGATACTTGTGCTGCACACTACTGTCTGGACAGACTCCCGTCGGGATGCTGTCTTTTGCCAAGCTGTACTCCAGCACCTCTTTGGGACAAACTCAACTCCTACCCTCTGTCCCGGACTTCTATAAGATACCAGACTATCAATGGGGAGTATTGCCTTCTGGAATCAAGTCCAATGGCCCACAACTATTCCAGACTCTTTGGCTACACGTTCTTTGCCTCAGGGATTGCATTACTCTCCCCCCATACCAGTCTGGTACCTGGGAGCTAGTAAGTCCCATATGTGAAGACTGCATTCCTGCTTATTCCTGGAGATAGTGTAGTTACTCACCTGTAACAGGTGATCTCCAGGAACAACAGGAATCAGTCTTCACAACCTACCGTCCTCCCCTAGGAGTTGTAGGGTTCTTTTATTTTCTTCTTCTTCTCAGCTTCAAACTCAACTGAGGAGAGAAGTTGCAAAGGCAGTGAAAGCAGGCACACAGGCGCAATGGAGTGCTCCTAATGGCTTTCCTATTGGCTGTTCACCATATGTGAAGACTGATTTCTGCTGTTCTCGGAGATCGCCTGTTACAGGTGAGTAACTACGCTTGCTTGCCATCCCCACCTCTGCCCCCATTACTGCTGCTGCCGCCACATCTCTTTGGGAATGGTGGTGGTGATGGTAGGCAATGGCAATAAATAGTGCAATAGAAGCCACAGAACCTGTGTGTGCTGCACTCTTAAAGTGCAGTCAGTCTACCCTGATGCAAACAGGAAGTCTGCATCGGAGAGGAAGTGGAATCAACTGCACTTTCAGCGTGCAGGGGTTCAGCAGTTTCTCTCCATTCTGTGCTTTCTTTTCTTCTGTTGTATTTCTTTTCTTGCTTCCAGTTTGTGCATATGTTAATTGGCGTTTTAGTGAATGTTGTTGTATACTTGTTTGTTCCCAGCTTTTCATTGAAATTAGTGGAGCTATTTGTTGACCCCTTCAATAGTTTTAATAGAAGACCATCTCACGTGGCTGTGGTCTCTCTCCTCTCCTTCCTTTTACTACATAAACTTCACCAGCAACAGGTGCACAGTTGAACTGGGATGTTTCTATTTGCAACTCACCCACATAATAAAAATATTAAAACTCTGGTATTTCATTAACAGCAATACAAACCTCCTTAACTGAGGGCTGGCTTTAACATTTTGGTGCACAAAGGCAAGACCAGAGAGCTGGGGTGGGGGGAGGGAGGGAGAAAGTCAGATCCCAAAGATTGGAGAGCTAGAAGAGGAGAAGAGGAAGGTCATAGTGCCACAGTATCATCTTTTTGAAGCACTATATGCATAGGACTCTGAAGTAATCTACTTCTGTTTTGACTACCAGGAACCATAAGAACTGCCATACTGGTCAGACCAAAGGTCATTCAAGCTCAGTATCCTTTTTCCAGTAGTAGCCATATTGCAAAAGTAGTCAATTCCACCCTACCTATCCCCAGAGATAAGCAGTGGTTTTCTCTTGGACTCCTTAATAACTGCTTATGGACCTTTCCTCCAGGAATGTGTCCAAACCTTTTATAAGCCCAGCTACACTACCTGCTTTTACCACATCTGCCGGCAGTGAGTTCCAAATACTAACTATACACAGAGAAAAAATATTTTCTTTTAACTGTTTTAAGTATACTACTTTGTAGCTTCATAGCATGTCCCCTAGTCCTTTTATTTTTTGAGAGCATAAACAATTGATTCATGCCTACTCATTCCATTTCACTCAGAATTTTATTAACTTCTATCATATCTCCTCTCAGCTGTCTTTGCTAAGGCTGAAGAACCCTAACCTCTTTTGCCTTTCCTCATAGGAGAGTTGTTCCATTCCCTTTATCATTTTGGTCATCCTTCGCTGTACCTTTTCTAATACCGGTATATCTTTTTTGAGATGCAGAATAGCACGCGATACTAGAGGTCTAGTCATACCATGGAGCGATACAGAGGCATTATGATATCTTTGTTTTATTTTCTATTCCTTTTCTAATGATTCGTAACATTCTGTTTGCTTTTTTGACCATTGTCACACATGAACAGATTACAATGTATTGTCTATGATCACACCCAGATCCTTTTCTTGGGTGTCGACTCCTTATTGGCTCAGTCAGCTGTGGTTCCTTCTACTTCTGTAACTTTCCATTTGAGATCCAATACATCTTGGGCAAACAACAAATCTGATATTGCAGGAGAAAGGAGCGATGTTGCATCCTGACATCATGTTCCTTGCTCTCACAGCTTGGATGTTGAGAGGCTAATATTATCTGATCTCAACCTTCCAGCTGGTGTCACCAATGTCCTTTTGGCCTCCAGGAGGCCTCAACAAGAAAAGCTTACTCTTTCAAGTGTAAGAGGTTTGCTGTTTGGTGTGAGGAATCCTTTTGCCTGTTCCACACAAACACTTTTTGAATACCTTCTACACCTCTCAGTATCTGGACTCCAGTCCTGTTCCATAAGGGTACACTTCAATGCAATTGGAGTTTATCACCGTGGTGTAGAGGGTAAACCCATCTCTGTACAGCCCTTAGTTGTTGGTGTCATGTGGGGCTTGCTTCTTCTGAAATGTCCCTATAAACCATCACAGTGCCTTGGGACCTCAGTGTGGTTCTCAGTGAGCTAATGAAAGCTCCTTTTGAGCCGTTTAATACCTGTCCTCTGAAATTCTTGACCTAGAAGGAATTATTTCTGCTGGCGGTCACTTCAGCATACTGAGGGCCTCCCTATTTCGGCCCCCTCCCCATGGTGACTCATCCCTGCCCCCAAGTGGCGGTGGGGCAACCCCCCCCGTCAACCTCACTCCTGAGGCGGCAGCCCCATGTGCAAACTTACTTTTATCTGTTTACCACCGGAGTGAGACTTTGGCCCGGGAGGAACACTTCCAGGCTTGGAATGGAGGAAGCATGGCAAACAGTTTGCCATACTGTCGTGTGAGCCCCCTTCCTGCCTGGGCCCCCCTCATTGTAGGGGCTGCTTGGTCGGAATTTACGCCACTGGTTCATCCATCTTACCCTAAGTTTTATCACAACAGAGTGGTGCTTCGTATTCATCTTAAGTTTCTTCTGAAAGTGGGGTCAGATTTCCATCTTAACCAGTCACTCATCCTTCCAACGTTTTTCCCAAAACTCCATCCTCACAAAGGGGGATCTGTGCTACACATGTTGGACTACAAGTGAGCCTTAGCTTTCTACTTGGAGCAGATGAAAGCCCATAAAGTCCATCCAACCTTTTGTTTCTTTTTACCCCAGAAAACTAGGGGTGGCCATCTCCAAATGAACCTTATCAATTTGGCTCACACACTGCCTCTCTTTCACTTATGCCCAGGCAGGCCTAAGCCTTGAGGATAAAGTCATGGCTCATAGTGTCAGTCATGTCTGCGTTGGTGGCCCATTTGTGTTTGGACTCCATGGAGGAGATATGCAAAGCTACAATGTGGACTTCACTTCACATCTCACTACTGCCTAGATGGGGATTCCCGATGTGACAGACGTTTCAGCCAATCAGTACTTTGAAATCTATTTGAGGAGTAAAATCCAACTCCATTTCTTTTTGTTCGGGCTGCTTTAAAAGAAAAGGATATAATATACAGGTGCATAAAAGACCTGTTGCCACCAAAAATAATAAACTGCCCTGGTTGGGTAGTTTATTATTCATTTTTTTTGTTAAAGGTAGCCTGTAGCTAGGGAGTCCCATACATGAGGACCTTTTTCCTATTTGTGCATGGAGAAAAGGTAGCTACTTACCTGTAGCAGGTGTTCTCCTTGGACAGCAGGAAAAGTCCTCACAAAAGTGGTAACAGGGAAGAACTACAGGCCAGTAAGCCTTACCTTGGTGGCGAGAAAAGTAATAGAGGCGCTCCTGAAAGAGCAAATAGTGGACTTTCTCAAAACCAACAGGTTGCATGATCTGAGGCAACATGGTTTTACCAAAGGACGATCTTGCCAAATAAATCTGATTGAGTTCTTTGATTGGGTGACCAAAAAACTAGATCAAGGGCATGCAATGGATGTCATCAAAGACTTTGATACTGTTCCTCATAGGAGGCTTATCAATAAACTCAACAGTTTGGGGATGGGTCACAAGGTGGTGAACTGGATCAGAAATTGGTTGACTGACAGATGACAGAAGGTGATGGTAAACGGAACTCACTTGGATGAAAGGAATGTGATTAGCAGTGTGCCCCAGGGTTCGGTCCTGGGACCAATACTGTTCAATGTGTTTGTGAGTGATAATACTGAAGGACTGAATGGAAAAGTCTGTCTTTTTGCAGATGACATGAAAATTTGCAACAGAGTGGACTCCCCTGAGGGAGTGGAGAACATGAGAAAAGATCTACAAAAGCTGGAAGAATGGTCTAATGCTTGGCAGTTAAGATTTAATGTGAAGAGGTGCAGTGTCATGCACTTGGGAAGCAGAAATCCAAGGGAATTGTACACGTTAGGGGGAGAGAGGTTGGTGTGCATGGACCAGGAGAAGGACCTTGGTGAGATTATTTCTGAGGATCTCAAGGTAGCGAAACAGTGTGACAAGGTGGTGGCAAAAGCCAGAAGGATGCTGGGTTGCATACAAAGAGGAATTAGCAGCAGAAAGGAAGAGTCTTGAAGGACTAGAACAGGGGACTGTTACTTCTGGAGAGAGATCTGCAATTGTGAGTATATACTTCTGGGAATTTTCTGAAGGGAATTCTTTCTATTAAAGCTATTTAATCTGTGAACCCACTATTTTTTGTTCAGTCAGTCAGGGCCTAGTAGCAGCAGTTTAAGTTTAAATTTAAAACACAGAAGAGAACTTTCTGGTTACATTTCATACCCAGCAGAGAGCTTGTAGTTTTAATTTAATAGTCACTCAGGGCCTAGTATCAGCAAAGTACTTTTAGTTTAAATTTAAAACACAGAAGAGAGCTTTCTGGTTAATTTTGGAACCCAGCAGAGAGCTGTAGTTTAAATTTAATAGTCACTCAGGGCCTAGCATCAGCAAAGTACTTTTAGTTTCAATTTAAAACACATAAGAGAGCTTTCTGGTTAAATTTAGAATCCAGCAGAGAGCTTGTAGTTTAAATTTCATAATAAGTTAGAGCCTAGCAGTAGCAAAGAGCTATAATTTAAATCAAATAAGAATATAGATTAGCACAAAAGGCAAAACAGGGTCAGTACTCTTTGAGCAGCAAATAAAGTTTTCTAGAGACCTTTACAAAGAGGCCTTCTACCTAGGGGGCAAGAGACCTGTGAAACCTTTTCAATAGGTGTTAACACCAGGTGGCAGTTCAAAAGGCCATTTTGAAAGACTCCTTCTATCCAAGCAAGGACTGTTAATCATCCAAGAAGTTGGTCACAGCTTACCTCAGCAGCACAAGCATAAATAGCTCAACCAGAGCTCTGTGATCCTCAGTCTTGAAGGACTAGAACAGGGGACTGTTACTTCTGGAGAGAGATCTGCAATTGTGAGTATATACTTCTGGGAATTTTCTGAAGGGAATTCTTTCTATTAAAGCTATTTAATCTGTGAACCCACTATTTTTTGTTCAATCAGTCAGGGCCTAGTAGCAGCAGTTTAAGTTTAAATTTAAAACACAGAAGAGAACTTTCTGGTTACATTTCATACCCAGCAGAGAGCTTGTAGTTTTAATTTAATAGTCACTCAGGGCCTAGTATCAGCAAAGTACTTTTAGTTTAAATTTAAAACACAGAAGAGAGCTTTCTGGTTAACTTTGGAACCCAGCAGAGAGCTGTAGTTTAAATTTAATAGTCACTCAGGGCCTAGCATCAGCAAAGTACTTTTAGTTTCAATTTAAAACACATAAGAGAGCTTTCTGGTTAAATTTAGAACCCAGCAGAGAGCTTGTAGTTTAAATTTCATAATAAGTTAGAGCCTAGCAGCAGCAAAGAGCTATAATTTAAATCAAATAAGAATATAGCTTACCTCAGCAGCACAGGACAGGGTACTGTGTAGCAACCCACTTTTAAAAAGTGTTATTTCCCTCCCTCCCTCCCTCCCCACACCCACCCACCCCTGGGATAATCGTAGCTTTATAGGTACTTACACATCTTAAAAGACAGGAGGTGCTCTCCGGTGAAGCTTGTTATCCAAATCAGTCATACACTAAGGACCTGAGATTAATTAAGCTTCAGGTGAACATGGTATATTAAACGTATTAGGTACAATTTTATTGGTATAAATATCCATAGCAACCCTTAGTAAGTAAAGAACTTAAAGATCTAAACAAAAACTTAAAACTAAGATGCAGACAGCAGTCCAGCAGCGAGATGGGGTCTTTCCAGTCTTTTGCATTGAGTGTCACATGTATGATTTTCTCCCAGTAGGTGAGAGGTCTTACGTGTGCACTAGGTGCAAGGAGCTCTTTGCTCTCAGGGAACGAGTCCGTTCTCTAGAGGCTAGAGTAGCAGACTTGGAAAACATAAGAAAGACAGAGAGATACATAGACGAGACCTACAGGGATATAGTCCTGAAGTCCCACCTCCAGTCTGGCAGCATCCCTGTTGCCATGGAGGAGAGAGGTCACGTGACAGGAGAGCATCACCCTGGTGTGGCAGGAAGTGATCCTGTAACTAGGACCTGTTCTCCAGGTGATGTAAAACCCTCTCACACTAGGAAGTTTCTCCAGGGCCATGTGCCCATGAGGGAAGGATTAGGACAGCTGTTATAGTTGGTGATTCAATCATTAGGCATGTAGATAGCTGGGTGGCTGATGGACGTGAGGATCGCCTGGTAACATGCCTGCCTGGTGCGAAGGTAGCAGACCTCACGTGCCACCTAGATAAGGTCTTAGATAGTGCTGGGGAGGAGTCTGCTGTCTTGGTACATGTCAGTACCAATGACATAGGAAAATGTGGTAGGGAGGTTCTGGAGGCTAAATTTAGGCTTTTAGGTAGGAAGTTGAAATCCAGAACTTCCAGGGTAGTGTTCTCCGAAATGCTTCCCGTTCCACGTGCAGGACCCAAAAGGCAGGCAGATTTCCGGAGTCTCAATGCGTGGATGAGACAATGGTGCAGAGATAAGGGGTTTGGATTTGTTAGAAACTGGGGTACATTCTGGGGAAAGGAGGGGCTCTTCCGAAGGGATGGGCTTCACCTTAACCGGGATGGAACCAGGCTGCTGGCATTAACCTTTAAAAAGGAGATAGAGCAGCTTTTAAACTAGATAATAGGGGAAAGCCGACAGTCGCCCAAGAGCGGATGGTTCGGAAGAATGTATCCTTGAAGGATACTACCAAAAGCAGAGAGGATCCAAAAAAGAGTAAAGTAGCCCAAATGCCCTCGAGTATGGAGCAGACAGAGCTTAAAGATTTTATTTATTTTATTTATTACAATTTCTTATATACCGCACTATTCGGTATCAGCGCGGTTTACATTATAACATAATGACCATAAAAACAAGCTGTTTGGTTTTACATAGAACAGGAGTACAAACTTGGATAACAGGGGTGAACTATATACATGAAATATTTACACGGAACAAGATTGAAGTAACAATAACATAAGGAACGTAAGTGGTCCCAAATTACCCATGTCTACCAATAGCCAAATTAATATGAATAAAAAACAGTCTCTAAAATGCTTGTATGCAAATGCTAGAAGTCTAAAAAATAAGATGGGCGAGTTAGAATATATAGCACTAAATGAGAGGTTAGATATGATTGGAATATCAGAGACATGGTGGAAGGAGGACAACCAGTGGGACACTGTGATACCTGGGTGCAAACTATATCGTAATGATAGAGCTGATCAAATTGGTGGAGGGGTTGCGCTCTATGTTAGAGAGGGCATTGAGTCAGAAAGGATTAAAATTTTGCAGGAAACAAAATTTGCTGTAGAATCTCTATGGATTGAAATTCCATGTAAAAAGGGGAAGGTGATGGCAGTGGGGGTGTACTGTCGACCGCCTGGCCAGAATGAACAAATGGATGATGAAATGCTCAAAGAAATCAAGGAAGCTAACAAAAGTTACAGCTCAGTAATAATAATGGGTGATTTCAATTACCCCGGTATCGACTGGGTCAGTGTCACGGCAGGACATGCTAGGGAGATAAAGTTCCTAGATGACATAAATGACTGCTTCTTGGAGCAGCTGGTTCATGAACCGACCAGAGGGGAAGCTATATTAGACCTAGTCCTTAGTGGAACACCAGATCTAGTGCAAGAGATAAGGGTGTTGGGGCCACTTGGCAATAGCGATCATAGCATGATCGCCTTTGATTTAATTAGTGGAGGAGGGACAGTAAGGAAATCCACAGTACTACCTTTTAACTTTCGAAAGGGAGACTATGATAAAATGAGGAAAATAGTTAAGAAAAAACTAAAAGGAGCAGTTTCAAAGGTTAAAGACTTACATCAAGCTTGGGTGTTGTTGAAAAATACTATCTTGGAAGCCCAGACCAGCTGTATTCCACGCTTTAAGAAAAGTGGAAGGAAGTCCAAAAAACTGCCAGCATGGTTTAAAGGTGAGGTCAGAGAGGCTGTTGTTGCCAAAAAAGCATCTTTCAGGAAATGGAAAAAAGAGCCAAACGACGAAACCTGGAAACAGCACAAGCACTGGCAGGTCAAATGCAAGGCATTGATAAAGAAGGCAAAGGGAGCATTTGAGAAGTAGCTTGCTGCGGAAGCAAAAACGCGGAATAAAGATTTTTTCAAGTACATTCGTAGCAAAAAACCTGTGAGAGAGTCGGTTGGACCATTAGATGATAGAGGAGTTAAAGGGGCACTAAGAAGCGACAAGGAGATAGCGGAGAGACTGAATGAATTCTTTGCTTCGGTCTTTACTGAGGAAGATGTAGGGATGTTACCCATGACTGAAGTGGTATTTAAAGGTGCAGAAGAATTGAAGGAAATATCGATACATCGGGAAGATGTATTACAACTATTAGATAAACTGAAGAGTAGCAAATCACCTGGGCCGGATGGTATACATCCAAGGGTGTTGAAAGAACTGAAATATGAGATTGCAGACCTGCTATTAGTAATCTGTGAACTATCATTAAAATCATCTCTAATACCTGAAGATTGGAGGATCGCCAATGTAACACCAATTTTTAAAAAGGGTTCCAGGGGTGATCCGGGAAACTACAGACCGGTGAGCCTCACGTCAGTACCGGGAAAAATGGTAGAAACCATCATAAAGAATAAAATTACTCAGCATGTAGATAGTCATGGCCTAATGGGAGACAGCCAACATGGCTTTAGACAAGGAAGATCTTGTCTTACTAATCTGTTATGTTTTTTTGAAAGTGTGAATAAACAGGTGGACAAAGGTGAGTCGGTTGATATAGTATATCTGGACTTTCAGAAAGCCTTTGACAAGGTCCCTCATCAGAGACGTTTGGAAAAACTAAAGAGTCATGGAATAGGAGGCAGTGTACTACTGTGGATCAAGAACTGGTTAAAAGATAGAAAGCAGAGGGTTGGGCTAAATGGCCAATTTTCCCAATGGAGAAAGGTGAATAGTGGTGTACCCCAGGGATCTGTGCTGGGTCCGCTGCTTTTTGACATATTCATAAATGACCTGGAAAGTGGAATAACGAGTGAGGTTATCAAATTTGCAGATGACACAAAACTATTTAAAGTTGTTAAAACCCAAGAGGATTGTGGAAAATTGCAAGAGGATCTTGATAAATTGGAAGACTGGGCATCAAAATGGCAGATGAAATTGAATGTGGACAAGTGCAAAGTTATGCACCTAGGGAAGAACAACCCAAACTATGGTTACACAATGCAAGGTTCCACATTAGGAACCACCACCCAGGAAAAAGATTTAGGCGTCATTGTGGATAACATGTTGAAACCCTCAGCCCAGTGTGCAGCGGCAGCCAAGAGAGCAAATAGAATGCTAGGTATCATAAGGAAAGGAATGAAAAATAAAACAAAAGATATTATAATGCCTCTATACCGTTCCATGGTGAGACTGCACCTTGAATATTGTGTGCAATTCTGGTCGCCGTATCTTAAAAAGGATATAGCGTTATTAGAAAAGGTTCAGAGAAGAGCCACCAAAATGGTAAAGGGGATGGAAGGATACTCCTATGAAGAAAGGCTAAAAAGGTTAGGGCTCTTTAACCTGGAAAAGAGACGGCTGAGGGGAGATATGATAGAAGTCTATAAATTAATGAATGGAGTGGAACGGGTAAACGTAGATCGATTGTTTACGATATCAGAATATAGAAAGACTAGGGGACATGCAATGAAGCTAAAGGGTAAACTATTTAAGACTAATAAAAGAAAATATTTTTTCACTCATCGTGTAATCAAACTCTGGAATTTGTTATCTGAGGATGTAGTAAAGGCTGTTAGTGTAGCTGGGTTTAAAAAAGGTTTGGACAAGTTCCTGGAGGAAAGGTCCATAAACCATTATTAAGAAGGGACCCAGGATATCAATGCTTGACCCAGTACAAGTATTGCAGAACCTGTGTCTTTTGGGGAAACTGCTAGGTACGTATGACCTAGATTGGCCACTGTTGGAAACAGGATACTGGGCTTGATGGACCTTGGTCTGACCCAGTATGGCATATCTTATCTTATGTTCTTATGATACTAATGCCACTGTACAAGTTGCTGAGAGGCCTCGCTTGGAATATTGTGTTCAGTTTTGGAGACCATATCTCACAAAGGATATAAAAAGACTGGAAACTGATCAGAGGAAGGCGACCAAACTGATTTGGAGCCTGTGTCGTAAGACTTATGAGAAGAGACTTGAAGACCTAAATATGTATACTCTGGAGGAGAGGAGGGACAGGAAAGATATGATTCAGACCTTTAAATACTTAAGAGTATTAATGAACAAACAAACCGCTTCCAAAGATGGGGAAGCTGTAAAACTAGAGGGCATAAAATGAAACTGCAAGGGGGTAAATTGAAAGGCAATGTCAAAAAATACTTTTTCATTGAAAGGGTGGTGGATGCTTGGAATTCCTTCCTGATGGAAGTGGTGGGGGCAAATACAGTGACAGAATTCAAAATGGCATGGGACAGACAGAGTGGATCCCTTTATAGCAACAGGATAAAATCAAAATAAATATAACTATCTCATATTTCAACAAATAGGGGTGACCTACATGGAGCGGTGGGTACACCCCTAAACAAAGGCATGGGAAGGGGCAACCTGCATGGCGTGGCAGGTGCACCTACTCTTGCCGCTTTGTTTGGCAGAGTAGATGAACCATGCTGGTCTTTATCTGCCGTCATATGCTATGTTACTATGTTATGTAACCCTCGCCTCCCCACCAACAGTTGAATTCTTTTCAGCTCTTTGATTAGATAAGCAGGAAGATACACATGCGTGGTGGGCATCTAAAAGCTTCTAGAAGGAGCTGGGAATGCGCCTGCGCAAGGGGCTCCATCGGAAGATGTCATCCATTCATGAGGACCTTTGCTGCTGTCCATGGAAAACACCTGCAACAGGTGAGTAATACCTTTTAGTCTAATTCTATTTATCTAGGTCTACCTGATTATGTACTAAAGACATGCAGTATCTCCCCAACTAGAAACCCTTCATTGGTTACCAGTTAAGCAAAGAGTTAATTTTAAAATTTGTGCATTGATTTTTAATGCTCTTTGTATTGTTAGATCCTTATGAACTGTTAGGATCCTTAAAATTGGTTGTTTCATAGGGTGGCTCATCTTGTGATAACACTTAAGTGTTACAACTGAAAGGGATTATTTGCTATTCAGGAAGAAGTTGAAGGCTTTTTATTCTTTCTAACACAACAAAATGTTTGAAAGACATTATATATAAGGGGTCAAAAATGTCTGTCTATCTGTTTGCTTGGGGATAAATCTTAATGTAACAGAACCAAATCTTGGCATGGAGATAAAGTCAGTGAAAAGATATCAAGCTCAAAAATGGGCCAGATCCAACTGAGTTCCAGAGAAATGAAGCTGTGACCCAATGCATTTCAATAGGAGATGTTCAGCTTCTGTAGCATAGAAAGTTTGATACAGTGAAACATAGCAGTTAGAGATTGGCACCTTTCAAATTGTCCTTCCCTCTTAGTTCTTCTCCTAGTCACAGACCCACAAAGAGCCTACACCACACATGCAGAAATAATTCCATGAGCCATGCTTTGTATTCTTTGCCCACCATGCATTCCCCTCAATTCCCCTCCCCATCTACTGTCATTCCTCTATCCCTATGGGCTGGCTTCTAGTAACTTAACCATATGGCTTTCTTAATGGCTGCTATATATACCGAGGGTCTGTAGTTTGCTACTGATTGCTATATGTACAGCCTCCTATCGCCATGGGAGAGTAGCACCCCGTGGTTAAACAGCAAAATCCATTCTTCGAAAACTGACAGCAACATCTTAAGCTTGATAGAATCAAATGTCTAATAATATGTCTTACCATTAGATTTATTTACTTACATTTGTCATGCAATGTGTGCCTTTGACTCAGTCCTGACTCCTGGTGACCCAGAAGCTCCTGGGTTTTCTTGGCAGTGTCACCGGAAGTAGATTGCCAGGCCTTTCTTCCGAGGCAGTGGAGGGTTAAGTGACTTGCCCAAGGCCACAAGGAGTGCTGGTGGGAATTGAACCCTGGTTGCTTGGTTACCAAGCCAGTGTTCTAACCACTAGGCTACTCCTCCACTCCTACATTTGTCATACTTGTTTTTATTTCCAAACCAATGGAATATTTGGGTTCCTCTCCATTCTAATCACCCCTCCCATATTCCCTCCAGATTAGAGATGCACATAGAGATGACACAGACACACACTCACAAGCAGCACAGATATTAACACACATGGACACAAGGCAATTCAAGTGCATAAACTCATACATATGCGTGTACTCACATCCACATGCAGATGGGTTGGAGAGAATTCCATGAACCAAGCTTCGTATACTTTCCCCACTTGTTTATTTTCTCAGAATTTTTAATTCAGTTTGTTTTGCATCCAAACGTTATATATGGTTTTCATTTATATAGTAGTTGATCGTATAATTTGTTTCATTCTGTTTTGAATTATTTTTGACTTGCCATGCATGGACTGTTTTCTTTTGCAATGTTTTGGGTTCTGTTATCCACATTGAACATTCTATTTTATGCAGAAGATAAGGTTGTCAACTGATTAAATAGATTTGCACTTGCGGGTGGGACATTTCTCCCCTGGACTGAGGTATCTCTAGGACAGAGGCTGAGCTCCTGAAACCTTCTTCAGTTCATTTTTGTTCCAACAGGGTTGCTTCTTTAACTTTCTTATGGAGATGGGGTAGGGAAGGTGCTGCCTGTCCATCCCATTTCAGCTTCAGTATCCCTACAGCTTGGTTGTATCCTAAAGCCGTCTTTAGTGTTTGACTGAATTATATTTTGTCTGCCTTCTGAGGCTCAATTCCAATTTTCAGGGTGATATGTAGGGATGTGCCTGGCAAAAATGTTTAATTTAGTTCATCTACAGAGTCTGAATTTTTAATGGATCTCAATGATCCAAATGTCAGTGGGGCAAGCAATTTTGCACTAGCAGTTGGGGTTTCCATCTATTTTTATGGAAACTCATTTTTATTGGCACAACAGTAAAAAAACATACATCTTCACATTGAAACAAATCCCATTTTCACCTATTTTACATACCAAGTTCCAACACAACTTAGCTGACCAAGTATTAGCCTTCCCCACCCCACTCCCCCCGGGCCCTATGTCCAGACAGGTCAATTTAATAATAATACATTCAAGATCTCCCCATATTACAAACAACTCCATACCTGTTATACCAAAAGATCGCCCCATACTACAAATACTACAAAACAACTCCATAACTGTTCAGCTTAAGAAGAACCCAGTGTACCTTCCCTTATAACCTCCCCTTCCCTTGAACTTCCCCATACCCCCCTCAGCCCCCCTCCCCCCCACTCCCCCCCTTCGAGTGACTAGCCGTAGATTCCCGTACTCCGTCCTCCCTTGAAGTCTGTTCACGCCACTTACCACAACAACGGCCTCCTATTCCTTTCACGAGTTTAGCTAAATCCCTTAGTGGCCGCTAAATCAATCTCCCCTAACCTCCCGGGTACCAATGACTCACTGGGTCCCAGATCGCGCAATGCATATCCCTCTTGGGCCCCCCCAACAGCTGAGCTGTTCTCCACTCCTTGCCTCTTAACGCCAACATTGCTCTCTCCCAGATCACCACTCCTGGGGGCTGATCGGCTAGCCAAGTATCCAAGATACAGTGCTTAGCCAAAACAAACCCTTTCAGGCACAATTTCCTTTGATGAGTCTGCAAGGTCACTCCCGGGGCAGGTGCCCCAAATAGACACCAACCCGGGAAGGCAGGGACTTCATTTCTTAACCACTTACTTAATTGGGCACATACCCCCAGCCAAAAGATTTGGACTTGTGGGCACCCCCAGAACCGATGAGTTAGTGTACCCTTAGCGCTCCCACAGAGTCTACACACATCTGTCTGAGACAAACCCGCCTTCCAGGCCCATACATCGTGAACATATGCCTGCCAGAGAAATTTATATTGAACTTCCTGCAATCGAGCCGACTCCAACACTTTGGCCCCATCCGTGAATGCCCTCTGCAATAGCTCTGGTGTGACTTCCGGTAGTCCATCGGCTCCCCATCTTAAAGCTAATCTCTCCAAAGCTCCCCAACTGGGTGCTGGCTCCAACTGCTGCCACAGACTGCGTTTGGTGATTCTACCTTCCAGGGACTGCATAATGTCTATCATCCCGCCATCACCCAAGAGTGTAGGGAACTCATTCTGCAAACTGCGCACATAGTGCCTTGCCTGCAAGTAAAAATAGAAATCCTGCTGCCCTAACTGGAACCTTTTCTGCAGCGACTGAAACGAATCAATCTCTGGGGATTGTTCCATCTTTAAGTGCCCTACATACGTTAGCCCGCAACGAGCCCACCTCCTCGAAACCTTGTCCCTCATGCCAGGGGCAAAATCTATATTATCCGCCAAGGGCAAACAATCTGTCCCTCTCCAGTCCACTTTCCTGTGCTTACACAGTACCTTCCAGGCCTGACGTAACGATTGGAAGTACACCGAGGCCTTCCACTCCAGTGGCAATCTTCCAGCTGACCAATGTAATAAGAAGGTCCTATGCACTTCCCCTGACATAGCATCCACCAGCTTCTCCGGGAGAGTAACCTCCGATCCCATCAAGAAACCTCTCAAGGGCCGGGCCAGGCAAGCCAAGTTGTAAGCCCTAATTGATGGCAAATTCGCCCCGCCCACTTCCTTCGGCGCCATCAACACCGAGCATGCAATGCGCGCTCTATGGCCCCTCCATAAACATTTGCCTATATGTCTGTATAAAAGTCTTAGATCCTTTTTCGTGACCCATAGGGGCACATGCCTTAATAAATAGATCCATCTGGGAAGCTCAACCATTTTAAATAGAGCTATCCGGCCCATAAGGGAAATAGGGAGGTCTCTCCATTTCGCCAAACGTGCTATCGTCGACTCCAGCTGTGTCGTAATATTAATCTGATATAGATGCCCCATGGAGCTCGGGATCTGTATACCCAAGTACTGAAGTTGATCCTTAGCCCACACCAATGGGAAATCCCCTCTCCAATATGGTTTCACTAAGCCTCCCACATCTAGTGCATTGGACTTCGCTCTGTTAATTCTCAGCCCCGAAAACGAACCAAATTGCTCTATTATTCCTAGCTCAGTTCCCAAAGACTCTACAGGGTCTCGGAGTCACAGAAGTAAATCATCCGCAAAGGCACTCAACTTTATGCCCCCTTCTTTCCAACTAATGCCGCTAATCCCTTTCACATTAAGCAATGTCAAAAGTAAGGGCTCTAATTGTAAGACAAACAAGAGGGAGGAAAACGGGCATCCCTGCCGCGTCCCTCTCAGCAACGAAAACGCCTGCGACTGTTGTCCTCCCACTAAGACACAGGCTCTCGGGTCCACATACAGTGCCTTTACCCACTCTAAGAAGGGGCCTCCAAAACCAAACTGCCGCAACGCCTCAAACATATAAGCCCACGACACACGATCAAACGCTTTTTCAGCGTCTAAACTAACTAATAGCAGCGGGCACCGCCGAGCCAAGCACATCTCCATACCCAACAAGATTTTACTGATGTTCAAGAAAGCTTCCCTCCCTCGTACAAATCCCGACTGATGCATCCCAACTAATCTGGGAAGGATGCCCTGCAACCTGTTGGCTAGTACTGAAGCCAAAAGCTTCATGTCATAATTAATTAAAGATATCGGCCTATATGAAGCAGGATCATCCAACGCCTTCCCTGCCTTGGGAATTACTGATATAAGGGCTGTTTGCATATCCCTGGGGAAATATCCCACCTCAGCTGCCTCCCCAAACAGGGCTGCCAACGTGGGTGTTACCTGCGGCTCCAACATCTTATAAAATTCCACCCCAAATCCATCTGGTCCAGGGGCCTTGTGAGGCGTACCCGCCTTAATAACCGTTTTAATTTCCCCCCCTGTAATGGGTCTGTTTAAGTCCAGGACCTCCGCCTCTGTTAAGGACGGTAGTGTCACCGCATCCAAAAATCGGCGTTCCTCCCCTCTATCCTCCACATCAGGAGTATAGAGCCTCTCATAGAAAGCTTTAAAAACTTTGGTTATTGCTCGCGGATCCGTGTGTTTCACTCCATTTACATCTTTAACAACCGCCACAACTTTGGTACTTCCCCCCTCCTGCACTAGCCTAGCCAGCAACCGGCCTGACCTGTCCCCATATCTGAACAATTGATGCCGATAGTACTGCATCGACTGCACTGCTCTCTCATGCAACAAAGCATTTAGCTGAACCTGGAGTTGTTGGTACCCGCGCACACTTCGACCCCCTGATGTTACCGAGACCTCTCTCCCCAGGCACTTCAGCTCCTGTGTCAGCTGCAAAATCCTACTGTCCAGTTTCTTCCGTTCTTTTGCAACATAAGCTATAACGGACCCCCTGATCACTGCCTTCCCCGCCTCCCAGAACACAGCCGTCGAGGTCACCGGAGCTTCATTAAAACGCATATACGAGTGCCATCGTACTCTTCCCAATTCTGAACTAGATAGTCCCGAAATTCCTCATTTTTCCATAAATGTCTCGGGAAGGACCAGTTCCGCCCCACAGCGCCCCGCCCTCCCCAAACCATTTTTACCATCGCATGGTCAGACACTATAATAGGCTTGATATCAATACTCCGCACTCTTCCAAAGGCGTCTTTCGAGACTAAGATATAATCTATGCGTGACCAAGTTTGATGGGCCCGAGACAGATGTGTGAACTCCTTAGCCCCTTCATGAAGCACCCTCCAAGCATCCAACAAGTCCCCCATCTCACAAACATACCCCACACCTTTATGCTTCCAACCACCCTCCCCTTTGGAACCTGTCCTATCTAATGCCGGGTCATGCGGGCAGTTAAAGTCGCCTGCTAACATCACAGGCATTTTCGGTGACCGCATGAGCCGTTCCAGCGCTCCTTTTAAAAAAACATGGTCATACTGGTTAGGGGCATAAATGTTGGCTAGCATTATATCTTCTCCCCCTAGTTTCACATGCATAAATAGATAACGGCCTTGTGGATCCCTCTCTTCCGAGATAACATCCAACATGACTCCTTTCCTTATCAATATCGCTACCCCTCTCTTCCGTGTACCAGACGAGGCTCCATACACCTGCCCAACCCAATCCCGCCTTAATTTGTTATGTTATGCTTCAGTCAAGTGAGTCTCCTGTAAAAATACCACCTGAGCTCCTTTCCGTTTCAGGGCCTGCAATATCTTTGTTCGCTTGATCGGAGAATTAACTCCACCTACGTTCCAAGTAATTATACAAAGATCATTAGCCACAATCCCAGCGATGTGGTGTCTCCTGCAACTTTCTCAATGCTTGAATAAATCTGACTCAGAGTTGCCCAGCCTCAACTCTAGGCCCCGTTTTGTGCAACGTGCCGCTATGCATCCTTCCACCCTTATCTGCACCAGTCTCAACTCCAGAGAACGGAGCCCACTGACTAGTCACCCCCTCCCCCTCCACCCCCATCCCCCTCCCCCTCCCCTCCTCCCCCTTATGTGAAGCATATTATCTACCCCCCACCCCCAACCTCCTCCCCATCCCACCCCCCTGCTCCCCTTGACCCAACATCCCTCCCCAACACACAAAGTCTCTTTCCCCATTCCTCAGCCGCTGCACTGCTGAGGTTCGGCCCCATCGAGCGCCGCAGGGCTGTCTCACGCCTCTCCCCTGATGTATGATAGAAGTCCCTCTTTACAGTTTTCCGTCTCCAACAACGTTATTACTGCAACAGATTCATCGTCCATCTCTCCCCTCCCCCCCCCATCGGGAGTAGAAACGCCGACGGATGCACAGCATATCCGTTCACAAACGGGGGGGACAGTCCCAACATGTCCAAAGGCGACCCTTCGCTTTGCTAAACGCAGTAACAACGAAACAGATCCAGAAAGTCAAACACTGATGAATTCCCCAGCTCACACCTCCGGCTCTTCTGGTTGCTCTCCCTCGAGGCCCACCACATACCTCTTAGCAGCCGCCGGAGACTCGAACACATGCTGCTGCCCCTTATTGTTGACTCGCAGCACCGCCGGGAACGCCAACCTGAAGCGCATCTTTCGCTTGAACAATGCTGCGCACAGCAGGGCAAACTCTTTTCTCTTGGCCGCCACCATCGCGGAATAATCCTGGAATATCAGGATACGCTGGTTCTCCAACATAAGTTCTCCCTTCTTGCGGTACGCTTGTAAAATCATCATTTTATGTTGAGAGTTCAAAATACGGGCGATCACCACCCTGGGCCTTTGTCTGTTCTCCATCCGCACTCCAATGCGATGTGCACGTTCCACCTGAATCAGGCCGATCACTGATTCAAGGCCCAGCTCTCTGGGAAGCCACGTTTCGATCAGAGCGGCAGCGTTCGATCCGGCGTGGTCTCAGGGATGCCCACCAGTTGAATATTGTTTCTTCTCGATTGATTCTCTAAATCGTCCACCTTTGCTAGCAAAGCTTCAATTTGAACTCGCTGAGCTGTTAAGTCCCTGGACTGTCAGCCCTCCTCATCCTCCACGGCTGCCACGCGGTGCTCAAGTTCATCCACTCGCCTCCCTATTTCTCCCAGGGATTCTCCTACTTCCTCCAGCTTCTTTAAGATTAGGTCGAACTTAGGGTCCAGCAATTTAACGACTTCTTTCGCCACCTCTTCTGTCGAGGAGTCGGTACTCTCCGCTCCAGGCGATGTTGGTTGCATCCCCGCTGTGGCTGAGCCTCCGTCCTTGACTCCTCTCTCACGATCCCTTTGAGCTGGCAAAGGCATTTTTGCACTACACAGTGCCTCTGTGGAGTCCCCTCAACTCTCCACTTTATCCTTCACTTTGAGACCTTCGTTTCCAGCAAAAGATCTTTTTTCGAACGATTAATACATGAGGCAGCCCTGGAGCGAGGTATGACATGTCCTCACCCGCTCATGTGCTCACGTGACCCCTCTTCCATCTATTTTTAATCAGAACTTGCTAAAGGTTTGCTAGCATGCATCTTCCACAGAGTCAACAGCACTCTAAGAAATTTGAGAGTGTCTTGAAGACCTCAAGGAATTAAAGAGGCGTAAATGCACTAACTAGGGCATGAAGACTCTAAAACACTGTCAGGGGCCAAAGTGACACAGAGTGGAATGAAGATCCCAAGGCAGGAGGAAAAAAGGCAAAACAGTGTAATTTATTTAGACAGTTTTTTGTATACTGCCTTATCCTTCAATCAAAGCAGTCACAACACAATTGGGGGATACATTTAACACGTGGGGATATGAGACACATACACTAATACTTACAGGGAACATGGGCTATGGAGGGTTAAGTGGTTTGCCCAAGACCACAAGGAGCATCTGTGGGACTAGAAACCCCAGTCCTTCCGGCCCAAAGTTGCTGTCCTCTAGTGGGATTTGAACCCCTGACCTTCTGGCCTGAAGTACCTTGCCCCAACCACTAGGCTACTCCTCCCTCTGTAAGTGTTGACAGGAAGACCTCAAAGCAATAGGAGAGAGAGAGAAAGTATTACACACGTAGGCAGGAAGGCCCCAAGGCATCAGGAGAGGGGCAAACTAGCATTCACATTGGCAGGACGACCTTAAAGCACCAGGAGAGAAATAAACAGCACCAACATTAGTGGAAACATCCTGAAGCATCAAAAGAGGAGTAAAATTGTACAGATACTTGCATGGCAACCCCAGAGTTTTGTTCTTGACTAAGCTAATGCATGGCTATCCCAGTGGAGGGAGATACATATGAGGGGTCCCATTTTGGAGGGTTGAGGTCCTTGAGAAGGATTTGGCATTAGCTGCCATGGATTTTTGAGCAGTGCTGGGTGCATGCCTAGAGGCTAGCCCTCAGATGAGGGTCCTTTTCTCTGCTAATAGTCTTGTGGTTCCAGCCATATGGCTCTGGTCCTGTGTTTCTCAGGTTTGCAGGTTGTTCCTTGGAATATCTGGCTTTGCTTGGGACAAATGGTCATCAAGCCCAGTCTCCTGCCAAATACTAGGCGACTTGCAGTAGGCCACCTCAGTGGCTGCTACTGATTAAGTCTGGTTTAGAGTTTTTACCATCTTCATGGTGGCAGTTGTATTGGCCAGTTGATATGACTGGCATTTCCTTTAATCAACGGATCCTAGCTCCAATCTATGGAAGAGCATTTTTCCTAAGGGATCATTTCCTTTCCAGAGGGAGAAGCTCACTCATTGAGCCTTTTGGAAGACAAGCCTAGACGGGTCAATGGGCCTTGCCTGGCTGTGTGTAGAGCCTCAAAATATCTGCAGCTAAGGTGAATCCTTCGTGGCCTCAGTGGCAGTAGGGTCAGTCCAGGTGGAGCCTTTGCCATTTTCTAGTTGCCTCGAGGTCTTTAGGCAATTCTCCATAGTGAGGGCTGGCTGTAGCTCTCAAGCTGATGTAGCTCTGACTATTCTGTCTGGATGAACCTATACCACATTGCACATGTGTATTTTTGAGGTCCTTAGGCAAGGTCATAGTGGGGTTAACTCCTCCTAGTGCTGCCTACCTTCTGTCTTTGAAGTTCTGGTTCAGGCCGGCCTGAGAATTCTGATGTGCATATTTGTATTATGGCAGAGCTTATATGGGTCTCTCAGTATAGTCTCTCTGTACCGCTCCACTCGTGGGTGGCATTTGTGGAAGCTCTGCAGTGCCTCCTGCAATGACAGGTTAATATCACAGGTACACTAAAAAATTTTTTTTTTAAACTGCCTCTAATGTTTCGATTGATTTTTACGTTTTTTGGTGCGCTGAATCCAAATCTGGTAAACAATTTGCTCCATCACGTACAGATTTTTTGCTACATTGGGTTAGCAGTTTGAGGTGAACGTTTCAGATTGAGTGCGATCGAGATAAAAGTTTCTTGGATGAATTCTTTATACTAATTGTTTAGTAGTTATTCAAATAAGAATAAAGAAAATTGTAACAAGGCAGCACATAAGAATAGAGTAATGTCAACAAAACACACTGTGATGGTAGCAAAATTGTCTGCACTTAAAACAGCCACATACATGTGCACAAACATTGAGCATATAAGAGCGAGGTTAGACACAAAGCAAAGCAAAGAAATGTGCAAAAAATGTTGTACAGGTATGTATGTAAGAATAGAAAACGCAAACCGCACCATTGCAATACATGAAGACAAACACCCGATGGTGTGAAAATAAAATTCTAATAAATGAGATCCGACACTGTGGTAATAACTAGCAAATTTTTATTTCAAAGTTTAGTAAAAACACGATATTTGTCAACACAGTTTAGATTTTAAAGTCATTCTTGGGTCAATCAATCTCCTGGTGGGCCCGTTTCTTCTTCCCCCGAATGCTTCTCTTGGTGCGCTGCTTGGCGTATTTTTCATCTGTGGTTTCCCGCAGCAGCAACCAGCAGAAATCAGCCATCATAGTGGTGTTCCATCTTCCTTGGTACATTCTCTCTGCGTCCTTGATGTCCTGGTGAAACCTTTCACCTTGTTCTTCACTGTACGCCCCCAAGTTTTCGGGAAAGTAGTTCACATGGGAGTGCAAGAAATGGACTTTCAGGCTCATGTTACAGCCTTGTTCTTTGAAGGCATTGAGCATCCTGGCAACAATATCCTTATAATTCTCATCCCGCCTGTTCCCCAAGAATTTGAGAACAACATCCTTGAAGGAATCCCAGGCTTCTTTTTCCTTCTCAGACATCGTTTCAGCGAATGCTCCATCTGAAATGAGTTTCCTTATATCAGGGCCAACAAACACTCCTTCCTTTAGCTTTGCTTCAGAAAGTCGGGGGAACTTTGAGCAAAGGTACCGAAAGCACTCACCATCTTTTGGAAGGGACTTGATGAATTGCTTAATGAGACCCAACTTAATGTGGAGAGATGGTAATAGAATTTTATCACGAGGTACCAAGCTCTCATGAAGAACATTTTTCTCACCGGGTCTCAAATACTCCCGAATTGGCCAGTCTTTTTTCCCCCAGTGTAGGTCGCGGGCCCGGCTATCCCACAAGCAAAGGAAGCAGGGATATTTGGTGAAACCGGATTGCTGCCCTAATAGCATGGATAAAATTTTAAAGTCTCCACAAATCATCCACTTATGCTCATCATAACGAATCTTCTGAAGAATCAGGGCCAAATTCTCGTATTTTTCTTGGAGAATAACAGAGTGAGCAATAGGAACTGAAGCGAATGTGTTGCCATTATGAAGAAGAACACCTTTTATGCTGTCTTTTGATGAATCAATGAACAGCCGCCATTCAGCAGGATCATACTTGAGTTTAAACTTTTCCATCACTCCGTATATATCGTTGCAAAATACCAAATCTTCCTCTTTGCTGAAATACTTCAAAAATTGTGTCTCGCGGTTGCGGTACCAATAAAAAGTTGTTCCTGGTGACAATAGATTTTTTCTGTTTAAGCCGAGAACCTAGCAGTTGGGCAGCATCTTTTGGGAGTCCTAAATCCCGGACTAAATCATTCAATTCAGCTTGAGAGAAAAGTTCAGGTTTCGGATCTGGTTCAGTTTCAAACTCGGAAGTACTGGACTCATCGGGAAAAGCCATCTGATGAGTCTCATCATGATCAGAACCGTCCACACAAATATGATCCAAAGATTTTGGTGGTTCAGGCACAGGTACTTCGTTGCTATGAGGCATAGGCCTAATTGCTGAGGGAAGGTTGGGGTAACTTATTACGTTCTTATTTTTTAAGTTGTATCCCTTCACAATGCAAGAGCAAAAATAGCAGTCACTGCTGTGGTCTCTTTGTTCACGCCACATCATAGGTATTCCGAAACGAAATGCTTGTTTTTTACCTTTCATCCATAAGCGTAGATCTTCCTCACATGTCTTGCACACTTTGTGAGGAGCCCACGGTTTGTCTTGATCGCCTAACTTCAAACCGAAATAGGCGAAATATACTTTTTTAATAAATGCAGAAATGTTCCTCTGCCGCTTTTTCACGGTATATTCCCCACAAATAAAACAAAAACTGTCCAGAGAGTTGACCCAACCTCTGGCTCTGTGAGCCATCACAAATACACAGCACTGCAAACTACAACTGTAGTGAACCACTTCGGAATAAAGCTGGATTACGACTGAGCAAACAAAAGGTAATAATGAACTTGCAAGAAACTGAAATTTGACAGGAACGTTCATGTCGCAACCACCGTGTTTGAGCGAGCGAACGAGGCGAGGCGAACAGGAAAGAACATGCGCCAGCGCGAGTACTGGATTTAGCCCCCCGCCTCCCAATTGTCCTGTTAATGTATAAAATGAATACAAAACACTCTAAAATATCATGAGGGAGTGTTTCTAGTTAGTTAACCATTACAACCTCTATTTTGGGCCAAGAAAATAAATTGCAGTCGGCTAAAAAGAAATTATGTGAACATTCCTTATATGGGTAAGAAATCTAATTTTGCAAGAAAATGTGACGTGATGGAACATTTTGGCTATTTTTCCTGGATTCAGCACCCCAAAATCTATAGGAATCAGTTGCAAAACTGGAGGCAGTTTTTTGGTAGTTTACCTGTGTATCCTGTGCCCTCCACTGTGGGACCAGGAGCATTATCCTTCATGCATGAATGCCCTGGAAGGGAAGTTGCTCCCAGCATGCCTTGGACCTAGAGTTGGTTGTTTCATATTCATTCTCTCCTTTTCCTATGAGATCTGCTGGGTCTATCCTTGCAGTGATCCAGTAAGGGGTGCTTCTCACCTCCTGTACCTCACCATGGCATGGGTCACTTTAGCATTGTATACAGCATAAGCCCTTTCTCTGCTTCTGTATTCTAGACCACCTTTTTAGTGCCAGACCTTATCTTTGATCAAGGCATGGTTCCCTTTTCCTTTGCAAGGTAGTAGTGGTGGAACTGGGGCTATTCTTGATGCAGAGGCTGAGCTCACAGTGCTGGAGCTGACCTTGAGATCATGGAGCGGTATTGTTCGGCAGAGCAGCATCTGCTGGCCCTGTCTGCAGTACACGTCACAAGCTTCAACAAGCTGCAGGCAACCTTCTGGCATTGAAATGCTATGGGTTTGGGTGAAGTGAGAGCCCTGCTCTCCCCATGTGACTTGATAGTATGAAGATGGGGCCTTCTAGGGCTCCACTTGATGACCATTCAGGCGAATGCCAGTTAGTGGAGCTATTTCAGCTATGGGAAGGATCTGCAGATGGCAGACTTGGTTGCCCTGCTTCAAGTGTGGCCTGGAAAAAAATGCTTTATATCTCCTTTCTCAGGCTTGGGTGGGCTGTCCTTTACGCAGGTATTGGGCCCATCTGACTTGGGGATCTTAGTGGTCCTGAATAGACTTCACAGACTGGGGTAAATGAATTCTTGATCCAGGGAGTGTAGCTTTCTATCTCTGGCTACCTCATGAATTGGGCCTACTAGGGTGAGGGTCCCTCATATATAAGCAGTATATCATTAGCCTCTGACTAATGGTAGGGCAGCTTTAACATGCCTGATGACATCACAGTGTGCTCTGAGCTCACTAAAATAGCTACCTCCCCCCCCCCCCAAAAAAAGTAGCATTTGTAATTGTTTTAAATATTGCTTTCATTGTATTTTACATTATAGCATATACAGAGAAATACAAAAATATTTATTATACCGAACAGATCCAATAACAGTATCCCAGTCTACACAGTTGTGGTCAACATTATTGGCATCCTTGCATTTTAGGTATGTTGTGTACAATATCTTTAGAAATAATTGGATTTATATTCCAACTGTATGTTATCATAATATTTTAATAGTATGTTCAAAGGTATACAACAAAAAAAAGATGTCTATGCAACTTAGACACAGTAAATTCTGAGAAAAAAAATATGACCTGGACAAGATTAATGGCACCCTTCACTAATATTTGGTTGCACAACCCTTGGCACTGATGCAGCCTCCAAATGTTTCTTGTAGCTGTCTATAAGTTGTGTACATCTGCCTACTGGTAGTTTCTCCCACTCTTCAACGGTGATTTATTCCAGCTTATGAATGTTTCCAAGATTCTTTTTACCAATGGCAGATTTTATCTGTTTCCATAGGTTCTCGATTAGACTGAGATCAGGACTCATTGCTGGCCAGTTTAAAACAGTCCATTTTTTCCTTTTTAACTATTCTTTTGTACTTTGGATGTATGTTTTGGGTCATTGTCCTGCTGGAGGACCCATGACCTTCGACCCAGACTTAGCTTTCTGACAGTAGGTAGCACATTTCGCTCCAAAATACCTTGGTAGTCATCAGACTTCATGATTCCTTTAATATTTTCCAGGCCTCCAGTTCCTGAGGCAGCAAAACAGCCCCACAACATTATGGAACCCACCATATTTAACTGTAGGAAGAGTGTGTTTTTCCTTATAAGTTTAATTTCTTAGCCTGTAAATGTATCGCTGATCTGCATTGCCTAAGAGCTCAAATTTGGTTTCATCTGTCCACAGAACATGTTCCCAGAAGGATTGTGGTTTCTTAACATGGGTTTGGGCAAAGATCAGGCATGCCTTTTTATGTGTCTTTGAGCAGTGGGTTCCTCCTTGGCCTTCGCCCATGAAGTCCTTCTTTGTTTAGTGCGCAACATATGGTACAGGTTGAAACCACCACTCCAGATTGCTCCTGGTCAGCCTTAAGCTCTTTTGATGTTATTCGTGATGTTTTTCCAACAGTTTACACTGAGCTTTAAAGACTTCTTGGATTAATTTTCCTCTTTCAACCACATCCTGGGAGGTTCTTAACAGTTCCATGAGCGGAAAACTTCTTAATAACCTTGCAAACTGTAGACAGAGGAATCCCAAAGTCTTTGGAGATGGCCTTGTGTCTCTTTGAAGTTTGATGTTTGGTGATAATGGCTTTTCTGATGGTCTCATGTGGCTTTCTTGTCTTCGCCATTGTGAAAATGGAACAGGGAGTGAATGTGTCCATTTTAAACAGCCATCATTTATAGTTGATTCAAGTCATGTGAGTACTGACAATTGATCACAGGTGTGTCTAATTTTACTGCATTGGGAATGTGATTCTTCTGTTCAAACTGATTTGAATTGTTTATAAAGGGTGCCATTAATCATGTCCTAATGTAAAAATGATTCCCTGAATAAATCACTTGTAATAAACAAAACCAAAAACCTTAAATTTAGAAAAAAATATTTTTGTCAAATCAACCACCATGAGTAGATAGAAGTCTTGTTTTTTTGGAGGGGCCTTTTGAGACCTTATTGTCCGAGTTACAGCATAAGAGTTTTGGAACGGCATGTATTTGTGCGATCAGTTCCATGGTTTCTGGCCTATTTAGGTCTTTATAAAATTGATTAAAAATGAAGACCCACTACAAGAGGGGAGTTCCACTCGTGGTGGGTGATCCGAAAAAAAATAATTGTTTCTAAATTTAAGGTTTTTGGTTTTGTTTATTACAAGTGATTTATTCAGGGAATCATTTTTACATTAGGATAAACATATTGATGATTTTAACGGGTTTATTTTGGGTTATACTTTAGATTAATCATGTCCTGGCACTGTCCCTGTTTTTAAACAATTTTCTTTTTTAATTGGTCTTGTTTTATTTGATTCTTTTATGTGCCAAATATACATGCATATATAGTCCAAAGCCATTTCACTGGCCATTTCTTTTTAGGAGATATTGGACATTAAAGGTTTGAACTGCAAAGGTGCCAATAAAGTTAGCCACAACTGTAATACCTTATACATTCAGTTTAGATTTCTAATTAAAAAGTAACATGTTCACTCCTGAAAGTTATCTTTTCTTTTAGAGAATCCAAGGATGACATCCCCATTCTATAGTCTCACACAGTTGGCTGTGTCTGTACAAGTGCTTTCCCCTCTGTGATTGTCCTCTTCAGCTCTGTGACCCAAGAGCAGGCCCTAAATATGGGGGTAACAATGTTTTTAAAGCTCCATCTAGGCATCATCAAGGCCAGATCAACTGGCAAAATGTTTGAGTGCATTTAATTTTCAAAAATATACAAAATTCAACAGACATTTGTATTTTGGCAAAGATTTTGGAAGTGCGCTTCCACTGCTGAGAGTCAGGTAGGGGTGTGCATTCATGAGGATGCATTCAGTTCATTTGGGTGCCTAAAAATTTAAAGTGCCTGCAAATTGCTGGTATGTATGTATGCCTATGAACTAACACATGTACAACTGATTGTTTGCTTAAAGTTCTTGTGCACATAAAAGTGTGTCGTTCCCCCCCCCAAAAAAAAAGAATAGCAATTGAAAGAAACACTCATTGTAAATGAATGTGAACCAGATGTTTTGCTATGCACACCTCTAGATCCATCTTTAATGAAGAGTGTCATAGTAACATAGTAAATGACGGCAGATAAAGACCAGCGTGGTCCATCTAGTCTGCCCAGCAATATGGCAAGAGTAGGTGCACCCCTTCCCATGTCTTTTAGAGAATAGGTGCACCCCTACCCATGTCTTTGCTAAGTGGTGCACCCACCAGGAGCAGGTGCACCCCTCCCCATATGCCTTTGGCTGCTGAGATTTGGACGGCACTCACACTGAGTGAAGATTTTTGAGGCATTTTTGTGTGGGGCATCTCTGGCTGATTTCCTGATGCATAACCTTTAAAAGCCATTGGTTCAAAACATGGTACTGCGTTGATGATACCGGACTGCTTCCCGTGTGCTTTCAGCATTTGTATTCCAGATAAGTGAATGATTTTCAGTAATTCTTATGTGTTTTCTATATGGAGTTCAGTAGATTTATTAAAATGGGACAATTGTTAATGTGATGTTGTCCTCGACAAAAACTGCCCCAAAAAATTTGTTTTCCTAAGGCATCATATATACAAACAGTTATTTAGTCCTCTAGTGGTTCGATCCTTCTAGTCTGATTATATTGACTGTATTTTTTGGAGGGTTTTACTTGTTTGTGATTCACCTCTAGAGCCAGGCAATAATTTTGTTTTCTCCAGGACCAAGCAGGAAGTCATTTCTCGCATATGGGTGACATCGACATCGATGGAGCCCCCACGCGGAGCATTTCCCCAGCTTTCTAAGAAAGCCTTTGGGAATATTGCACGCATGCGCAGTCCCCTTCCCGCCTAAAGGTGCCATCTTGTTCAGTCTTTCTTTTTCCGTGGAGCCCAACGGACGTCTGTCCGTGTCACCTGGAAAAGTTGACTTTTTTTCTTGCGATTTCTTCATCCTTCTTCTCCGGTTCGACGCCGGTTCCCCTTCCCGCTGGGTTCGGTACACCGGTATCGAGCCCGTCTTCTATTTTTCGGTTTTTGCCCTTCGTGGCTGGCGTTCGCGCCCTTTTTTTCTTTTCCCTGGAAGGCCGGTCCTTTGACCTCGTGGGGTGCTTTTTTCCCCGATGGCTTCCAGTGGTTTCAAAAAGTGTGATTGGTGTAAGAAATTGATGTCTCTCACCAACACACACGACTGCTGCCTTTGATGCCTGGGACCGGATCATGCTCCTAAGGTCTGTGTCCCGTGTGGCAAAATGTCCACCAAGGCACTTCGAAGCCACCAGCATCAGAAAGAACGGATTTTTTCTGACTCTGCCTCCGGCCGGGCCCAGACCTCGTCTGAGGCCTCGACATCTCGGGAGTCTGACCCTGAGCACCACCGGGGTTCCTCGGACAGGGGGTTCCCTGATTGGGAGCGTAAGAGGAAGAAAAGGCTCATGAGGGCGTTGTCGGAGGAGGTCCCTGGTTCCTCGAGGGCCAGGTCTCGGACCCCCAACCGCCGCCCCGGGCCCTTGGAGCAGGAGAAGCCATCCAAGCTGCCTCGCATGGAGCCAGAGTCCGCCGTGCACGTAAGTCCTGTTGTCCTCGAGGACTCTCCTCCTCGGGAGCCGCCGCCGGGGCCCGAGTCGGTAGCTGCTGAGTCTCCTGAGCTTGGACTCAGGCTGACAGCCTTGGAGTGCAGATTGTCTGCCTTCATGGATCAGCAGCGGGTGCTGATGGCCGGCCTCACTGGTGCATCTGCCCCGACCACCGGGACATCGACGTCTAAGTCGACCCCGGAGACCGAGTCGATACTCGAGACCATGAAGGCTCGAAGTAGTCCTCGGTCACGGTCACCCTCGACCTCCCGCTCGGGATCGAGGGCATCGACGCCGATGCCTTCGGCATCAGGGCGGGTGCCACCGAGACCTGCGTGGTCGGAGCCCCCCGACTCCTCTTTGGACGAGTCCGCGTGGGAGATGGAGGACGAGGAGTCCCCCGACACCTTCCGGACTCGGTGCGTCCCTTCGGACACACCGCAGTCCGAGCCCCGGAGTAGGTCCCCCCCGGAGGACACCCAGTTCTCGGAGTTCATCTGGGATATGGCCAAGGCTTTGGCGATTCCCACGGACCCCGAGGAGGAGCCTCGAGCCGAAGAGCTCGAGGCCCTCCAGTATGACTCTCCTCCGAAGGAGGCCTTTACTGTGCCGGTTCCTCCGATGCTGGAACGGCTCCTATTCTGGATGTGGGAGGCACCGGCCTCGGCGCCGGTTTTGAGCAAGTGGGTCGATTCAATCTATCGACTCCGTAAGAGCCCTGGTTTCAGAAGGCGCAGCTGCCGCACCATTCCATGGTGGTGGAATCGGCCATGCATCATCTGAAGAGCCAGAAGATGCACTCTGCGGTGCCTCCCGGCAGGGAGGCCCGGAACCTGGATGCACTCGGCAGAAATTGCTTCCAGGGCTCGATGCTTGCTTGCCATGTCCAGTCCTACCAGCTGTACATGGGCATGTACTTACGAGACCTGGCGAAGGAAATTACCAGGTTCTCTGCTGGCCTCTCCGGGGAACCTTTGCAGAGGTTCAAGACCTTGTCCTCGGGAATCCAGGAATGCTCAAAGTTCATGTCCCGAGCGGCCTAAGATGACTTCGAGGCTTCGGCCCGTGTAGCGGCAGCCAGCATCGGGGCCCAACGCCAGGCATGGCTGCAGTCATCAGACCTCGAGCCCTGGGTGCAGGACAAGTTGGTCGATGTCCCTTACCAAGGTGAAAACCTCTTTGGCAAGCCCATGGCCGAGAAGGCTGCTGAGCTCGAAACCGAGCACCTGACTAGGACGAGGCTGTCCAGAAAAACTTCTGCCCCTTCTCATAAAAAGAAGGGCTCGGGTAAAAAGTCCTTTTACCCGAGGAAGGCAGCTGCCTACAAACCTTTCCCTCAGTACCAGGCCTCCCCAGCTCCCCAGCAGGGTCAGCATGCCAAGGGGCAGGGACATGGGCCCCGTAGGCAGAAGACCCCCAAGCCTCCGGCTCCTGCTCCTACTCAGTAGGGAGGGGGGTTTGACTCCCACAGCATAGCCTTTCCACCTCTGCTGCCCCATTCCTGCACAGGAGGTCGTCTAATCCTGTTTGCCCACAGGTGGCCACCCATTACAGGGGATGCTTGGGTATTGAGCATAGTCCACAAGGGCTATATGCTCCATTTCCAGCAGTTGCCTCCTCCCTACTTCCCAGGGGAGCCTCCACGACCTCCTCTGCACACAGACCTCCTCCTTCAAGAACTTCAAGGTCTGCTTCTGGACAAGGCGGTGGAGCCTGTACCTCCCCGCCTGCAGGGTCACGGTTTCTACTCCAGGTACTTCCTCGTACTAAAGAGAACCGGTGGCCTCAGGCCTATTCGCGACCTCAGGATTCTAAACAAGTTCTTGGAGAAAGAAAAGTTCAAGATGCTTACTCTTGGAACACTTCTGCCCTACCTCCAGCAGGGAGATTGGCTATGCTCCTTAGATCTAAAGGATGCATACACTCACATCCTCATTCATCCAGACCACAGAAAGTACCTCAGGTTCATTGTGGGAGGAAACCATTACCAGTACAGAGTACTACCCTTTGGCCTAACCTCTGCCCCAAGGGTCTTTACAAAGTGCCTGGCAGTGGTGGCAGCCTACTTGAGGAATCAAGGTATTTTTGTCTTCCCCTACCTGGACGACTGGCTCATCAGGGGTCAGACTTACCAGGAGGCCAGGCAAGCCACCCTCCAAACTGTTTCCCTCTTTCAGCACCTGGGCTTTGTCATAAACTTCGCAAAGTCCACTTTGCTCCCCTCCCAGAACCTGGAGTTCATAGGGGCGCGGCTGGACTCCCTGCAAGCAAAGGCTTACTTGCCAGAAGACAGGCTCATAGACTTGGCAAACCAGTTTCTAAGCCTGCCAAGGGTTTCCGCCAGACTCTGTCTGAGGCTCCTAGGCCACATGGCTTCGACAGTGCATGTGACCCCAAACGCCCGTCTCCACATGCGACATGCACAGTGGTGCCTCAGAACTCAGTGGAAGCAAGCCACAGGAAACCTCACAGACAAAGTACGGGTGTCCAAACCATTCCTGAGCTCCCTACAGTGGTGGTTACACCCCCCCCAACTTACTACTGGGGGTGCCTTTTCAACTGCCTGTCACCACAGTGGTGTTGACGACCGATGCCTCCTTGCAGGGCTGGGGTGCACATTGTTTGGGCAAGTGCACCCAGGGCCTGTGGTCTCCATGGGAGGCCACACAACAGATCAACCTACTACCTCTGGGGTTGCAACCTGATCTTCTCTCTCAGGATCAGGGTTCCCTCCTGCACCCCAATCTCAAATCTCTCAATTTGATGGCCTGGAGGCTGCAAGGGTAGTGTTGGCTCCCTGGGGCCTGCCTCAGGAAGTGGAAGAGGTGGTCTTGGCCTCTAGAAAGCAATCCACCAGGAAAACCTATGCCCTGAAGTGGAGAAGGTTCTCCTTGTGGTGTCAGCAACGCAAGAAAGATCCTTTCTCCTGCACTGTGCCAGTAGTGCTTCAGTACCTGCTGCACTTGTCCAATCAGGGCCTTAAGTCCAATTCTGTTTGGGTCCACCTCTCTGCTCTGGCAGCTCACCACTTGCTGGTGAAGGGACACTCTTTGTTGGTTCACCCCTTGGTGTCCAGGTTTCTCAGAGGCTTGCTCTTGCTCAAGCCTCCTCTCTGTCCACTGGCCCCTGAGTGGGAGTTGAATGTGGTCTTGCAGCAACTGACTTGCCCACCTTTTGAGCTGATGGCTACATGTCCTCTCTGCTTCCTTTCTTGGAAGACTATTCCTTGTGGCCCTGACCTTGGCCAGGCAAGTGAGTGAGCTTCAAGCCCTGGTCTGTGACAGGCCATACACTCGCTTCTATAGGAACAGGGTAGTCCTTAGGACTCATCCTAAGTTCCTCCCAAAGGTTATTTTATTTATTTACATTCTTATATACCGTGCTATTCTGCATCAGTGCGGTTTACATTGAACAAACTGAAATTACATTGAACAGGGCATTATAACTTGGAGATAACTATTTTACAGGGAACATGGGCTATGGAGGGTTAAGTGGCTTGCCCAAGACCACAAGGAGCACCTGTGGGACTAGAAACCCCAGTCCTTCTGGCCCAAGGTTGCTGTTCTCTAGTGGGATTTGAACCCCCGACCTTCCGGCCTGAAGTACCTTGCCCCAACCACTAGGCCACTCCACCACTCCTCTTTGTCTCCTCTTTCCATCTCAACCAGGAGGTGGTTCTTCCAACGTTCTTCCCTAGGCCCCATGCCAGCCGGGCTGAGACAGTCCTGCATACCCTGGACTGTAGAAGGGCCTTATCCTTCTACCTTGAATGTACGCAGGGGCATAGGAGGGCTACTCAGCTCTTTGTATCTTTTGACCCTAATAACTTGGGGTTACCTGTCTCCAAGCGTACCTTGTCCATCTGGGTGGCTGACTGTATCACCTGGGCTTACAGGGCAGCTGACCTTCCCTTGCAGGGTCGGGTCACGGCCCACCGTGTCAGGGCAATGGCTGCCTCAGTAGCTCATCTCCGCTCTGTACCATTGGCAGACATCTGTCAGGCTGCAACTTGGTCCTCAAGCCAGACTTTTGTGGCCCATTACTGCCTGGAGAGGGAGTCCCGTAGGGACAGTGCTTTCGGTCAGGCAGTGCTCCGGAATCTCTTTGAGGTTTAGGCAACTCCTACCCTCCAGCCCTCTGGTTGGGCTACCGGTGGGAGTATGTTTCAGTGAAATCCTTTCTCTGATGCTGTGGCTAGAGGGAGCTCATTTTTCAGCTCTGGGTCCCCGATAGCCTGAAGCTGGGGAGTCCCATATGTGAGGAATGACTTCCTGCTTGGTCCTGGAGAAAGAGTAGTTACTCACCTGTAACAGGTGTTCTCCAGGAGCAGCAGGAATCAGTCCTCACAACCCTCCCTCCTCCCCTGGGAGTTGCAGTTGTACATAGTTCATTTTTACACCTTTTGTGCTGTCTTTTAGCTAAGTCATCTGACTGAACAAGATGGCACCTTTAGGCGGGAAGGGGACCGTGCATGCATGCAGTATTCCCAAAGGCTTTCTTAGAAAGCTGGGGAAATGCTCCACACGGGGGCTCCATCGACGTCGATGTCACCCATATGTGAGGACTGATTCCTGCTGCTCCTGGAGAACACTTGTTACAGGTGAGTAACTACTCTATACTCCTGTATCACATGTTTCAATACAGATTTTGCATTTGTAGAAATGTTGTACTTGACCCAAATATAAATATATATATATATATATATATATATATATATACATATATTCTTTTTGAGCTATCAAATTCGGTCCAGAATCTATAATAAACATTTGCATTGTATTGAAGCAGAGTGAGCTATTGTTAAAAGTCAGACCAGGATGGGCAAGATGCAAATTGGTTTCCAACCTGAGGTGTCCTGAAGCCCCTTCTAGGTGCTAAAGATGCTCACTACATCTTTGATCCATGTGCTTCAAAGTATCCCCCACAAGGGAGAGAGGTAAAATCCTGGAAACATGTTCTGTGTCCATGCTTAACAGAGCAAGAATTATTTCCAGCAGCAAAGGACTTTCAGAAAAGTATCACCCTTACTTCAAACAGGAAAGATGTAGTTGAGGCAAGCACGTAACCCTCCATATCCTTATACACAAACTTAGATTTTAAGCCCTCCGGGGACAGGAAAATATCTATTGCACCTGAATATAACTTACCTTGCGTTATTACTTAAAAAAGACATAAGCTAAATCCAAACTTCAAAAAAATCCATAGGAAGGAGCGGAAAATCAGTTCAATGGTATGCAACTAGTCCTGTTCAAGGCAGGTTAGTACATTATTGAATGGAGCATAAAGAATAGAGGCCCTGTCTGAAAACTCTCAGCATTTCAGAAATCAACCAGCAAGGGACTGACTGAACACTCCCTCTTGCCAAGTCCATACAAGTTTTAATGGAGTCTTCTTGTGAGGTGTACAGCAATTACATCTCAGCTCATATGTATGGGGCATGAGAAATAAAATCTCTGACTTTGCTTCTTAGTCTTAGCAAACCAAGGGACCATATTCCTGTGATAGTTCCCCATCCCCCCAAAATCACTGAAACTGAGTGTTATTGGCACCTGATGATGTAGACTCCTGTTCTTGGAAGCTCATGCCTCAATAAATTGGCTAGTCTGTGAGGTGTCACCAGCTTTTGTTTTTTTTTCCTTTTGGCAAATCATTGTCCTTTGCTCCTCACAGTGGTATTTATTGCACATGTGGGAAGCGGTGGCACTTCCCTGAACTGCAGGAATGAGTGGGCTGGGGCACTACGCTATCACACAGCCCCTCTTGGTCCTCTTGCGCTGTTTCCTCTTGATGCCCTGTAGTGCTGCAGCTGTGGCCTCGGCAAAAATATTCATAATGTTCTCCTGGAACTTGGCAGAGCATTCGAGGTACATGAGGGCACGCACTTCCCGGGCCATGGATTGTCCCTGAGAGGGCAAAAGCAGATAGAGAAATCAGCCATTGGCTCCTGTCGCATGTGTGTCACTAGTCATAGTCACTGACTACTGTCCCATGTATGTCATTAGTTACTGTTGGTGGTTTCTGTCACATATAGGTACAGTGGCTGGTTCCCGTCACAAACTCCATCCTTGGCTGCTGTCACAAGCACATCACAGATATCACCCCTCTTCATTCACACATGTTCACAGATACGAAGAATGAATAGGGGTAACCTATATGAAGCAGCAATTTCAATGCTAAATGGCTGTGTCAGGCTTCTTAGAAGGTTGTGGTTAAAATCTAAACATCAGTAAACCCGAGAAGGCCAGATGATTTGGAGAAGGGCTTTGCTAGCAATGATGGCTGTGCGGATTATTAGAAAACATGGTTAAAACAAAAAAGACAGATGGGATTCTAGGCGATGGCATTAATACCAGTCTTGTAAGAATCAGAGAGGGGATAATAGCAAGATTCAGTGTCATTCACAATGCTGCTATATCTCACATATACACACAAGTTACACTCGCTGGCTCCTGTCGCCTATGTCCACACATATCATTAGGCACATAGTTGCTATGATGTGATGCCTCTGTACATGGTTGCTGGCTGTTACTGTGCTGACTTCTGTCATGAACAAAAAGGTAGAGATGGGAAGATAAGAAGATATACAGAAGGTGAGAAAGAAAAGGCACGAAAAGCTTATAGTGAAAGAGGGGTAAAGTTTCCTTCAATGACCAGCGGGCAAGAGACAAACACTCCCTAGCATAAATACACAGGAGACAGGCCTCTTTCAGTGGAAAGGAAGCTCTGCAATGAGGGGCATAAGATGAAGGTGAAAGGGGACAGACTAAGAAATAATTTGAGAAAATATGTTTTTACAGAAAGGGTGGTGGATATGTGGAACAGCCTGCCAGTGGAGGTGGTGGGGACGAGGACTAAATTTGAATTCAAGAAAGCATAGGAAAAGCGCAGAGGCACTCTAAGGGAGAGGAGAAAACTGTAGAACTTAGTAGTTGGTATGGATGGTCAGATGGCAGATAAAGACCATAGGACCTAGCCCATCATTTTCTTTTTCCACTAGTCTTGGGTAACCTTTGTCAGAGGGTCATTTGAAATGCTATTGGTATATTTTTTTCTTGAATGTTATCTGTGAAAAGCACTTTATCTGCATTTTATTTTTTTTTTAATATATATTTTGTGTTTCAGTGACCGCAACATGTGAGTTCTCTGTGTGACTTTTCTGCACCTTAGGCCACCTCTTCTCCATGAGTTATATTAGGAAAGTGACCACTGTGAGGAAGAACTCAGGAACAAGAGAGGGCAAGAAAATGACAGGGTGAGGAGGAAAGTAAAGGAGGCCATGATGGGCTTTCTGGTGCTTCTCGAAACAGTCCTTTAAGTTCTTCAGTCCATTAATAGTAAACCCATCTAAACAAAAAGTGAGGGAACATTGCCACCTGGTGATGAAATGTAAAGTTTGCATGCATTGCTGACTTTTTTTCCAAAGATGCCTATTATTAAAGTTGCACTTAATCTCAGATCTGTGCTGCAGGAGCAAGGGAACAGTTTGGGTGGTGCTCTGCTCTGCTGCTGGGAGGTGGCTCTCAATCCCTTTCTTTAAACAAAACATTGTTTGATATTCTGTCTCTGTTATTGTCAATGTGGGAGGGTTCCTGCTATGCAGACCATAAACCTCATCTTTATTAGGTCACTAGTGTTATTCTGGTAACTATAATGACCAAAGATTAATCTTCTGAGTGTGTCTGTCAAAGCAGCAAAAGCCATGTGATTTTGCATTACTCATCAATGAGACTGAATAGAGCACTGGGGTAGAACAAATGATTAACGTAAATAATTATCTCATTACTATCCATGTACTCACTGCAAATGTCTTATGCAAACTGTTGTTTTACTGCGCCTTGTAAATAATTCCTGTAATTTAGTTCAGTTAATGTTCCATGTAATCTTACCTGTACATAGTTTAAACACTGTTCTATGTAAAGTATACTGAAGTATACAAAATTGTTAACTGTTCCATGTAAACCGCCCTTGATCTCTGGAAGGGGCGGTATAGAAGAAATTTATAAATAAATAAATAAAAAAAAATGGTGTGTGGAAGGGATGATATTACAGAGGCAAACTATGGACCAAAGGACCATTAATTCCCTGAGTAAGAATGGTAATATTGATGGAAGAACTTTCCAATCTGCTCTGGAGAACTTGTAGCCAGTTGGGTTTTATGACTATACATGACTTATACTGGAAGCAGGGGTGGCCAACTCCAATCTTGCTGCACCAAAATCCAGCCTAGTTTTCAGGATGTCCCTAATTATTTATTTTATTTTATTTATTTATTTACATTCTCTTATATACCGTGCTATTCTGCATCAGTGCAGTTTACATTGAACAAACTGAAATTACATTGAACAGGGCATTATAACTTGGAGATAACTATTTTACAGGGAACATAGGCTATGGAGGGTTAAGTGGCTTGCCCAAGACCACAAGGAGCACCTGCGGGACTAAAAACCCCAGTCCTTCTGGCACAAGGTTGCTGTCCTCCAGTGGGATTTGAACCCCTGACCTTCTGGCCTGAAGTACCTTGCCCCAACCACTAGGCCACTCCTCCACTCCACCCACACTAATGAATATCCATGGATATATTTGCATACAATGTGAGGTAGTGGATGCAAATATACCTCATGAATATTCATTAGGGTCATCCTGAAAACCAGGCTTGATTGTGGTGCACCAGGTCTGGAGTCGGCCACCCGTGCTTGAGAGTGAGGTGGTTTTGCCATACCTTGGTGTCTTTCTCCTTACTATTTTTTCTATACTTGAATTGGCGTTCTTTTTCCTTTTTAATGTGTTTTTATATAATTTTCTTTGTACATTTTGTGAATTGCTCTGTTACCCTAGAAAAGCGGTGTATTACATTTTAATAAGCCATAGTATGTGTAAATTTATCTTATGTGTAGTCATTTTGGATAGCCTGATAGAAAAGTAACTGGGCTTTCTATAGTGTAACGGCTCTTACCTTGTGGTAGGTTATGGGTTCCAGTTTGTCTTCTCGGAGTCTCCTCAGCCTGACCTTGTCTTTTCTTAGGTCCGTCTTACAGCCAACCAAAAGAACCGGCACACCCTTACAAAAGTGATTGACTTCTGGATACCACTGTACAATACAGAATTTGTCAAAAATGGCATTAAAAGAACTCAGAGTTTAGCTGTCTCCCAGCTGGAGATATAAAATTGAACTGTGATGGAACTTGCAGAGCCTGCAGTGTCATCCTCTCACAGAAGGAGTCGCTGTAGGGAATGATTCAGGAGCTCTAGCTGTGAGGTGCTCACAGTTCCTATAATCCCAGCCTTTTCCAGGAGGAAATAGGTTGAGTTTGTGCATAAGCAACATAAGCAATTTTTAGAGTATCAGATTTCAAAGATGCTACCTGGTCTACCCACCACTAAATGAACCCTACTGGTGGAGATCCAGGTAGTACCATACTGTTTTTAGCAGACAAGAAACACCAGTGCAGGGCCATTGAGCCAGCATATGTTCACAGTCTTACAGTGGTCCTGCCCCTTCCAAGGAAGCCCACCCATAAAGAGGGAGTGGGATTACCTCAGGCCTCTGAGTGCATGTTGACGTATAGGCTCCATGCTAATCTTTCTTGTTTGCTACTGAAGGTGTGGTGCCTCCCACAGGATGCCAAAATTTGAAATCCAGCCATGAGCACTGAACTTCCAAGGGGGGAATCATTTTTAAGTGAGGGATTTTTCAGCATAACATACCTTCCCCCTCCTCCCCATGCCCTGCTCCCTCACCAATCCCTCCCCCCCTTCCATAATCCTTATCTATACACTCACTGCAGAAGCCCACCACTCGGCTTCTTTTCTGCCCAGCAACCGCAAGTAACTTCAGATCTGGTAGTCGGCTCTTCCTTCCTGTTAATTTTATGAGATCAGTGGCAGGAAGAGTCGGCCATGAGACTTGAAGCCTCCTGCAGCCGTGATGCTAGCAGAGAAGAAACCAAGCACAGAATGAGTTTCCACTGCTACTCCTCTGTGTCCGAGGTGTGGGGAAGCTCCGCTGGCAGGTTCATTACTGACATTTACCAGTCTCTTGCATTCAGTGGGAGACTTGGTACATCTGTCAGCAGGAGGTGCTGTAGGAATGATTCAAGAGGACTAGTTGTGAATATTCTTTCTTTATTAATTGTTCCAAATAATATGCTTAGCCCTGGTGAAGTCTGCCTGTTGGGACCAATGGGAATGGTCACTGAGTATGTGCGGGCCAAGAGTGTAGTTGCATACATAGTATCCCTACACAGGCTAGATGCAGGAGAACAGATCATCAGGTAGATGGAAATGTCCAGCTGCATGATGCTTAGCCACACACAGTTACGCAGCAGAGCTGCCGAGGGCCATATGGGCCACGTGGTTTTGGAAAGCAGAGCCGCAGAGTTGCCACTTCACAGCTCTCTTTTAGGGGGAAGGCAGGCAGAATGCTGGAGTCCACTGAATTTTCAGTAGGTGTTAACTACTATGTTTGTATTAAAGTAAAAAAAGAGATCATTTGCACCTTTGTGAGAACATTGTCAAAGCTTCCAGGGTTGGTGACATCATAGCAGATTAATACCACATGGGCACCTGTGTAGGAGAGGGGGCGGAGTCTGTCATAATCTTCCTGCCCTGCAAGAGAAAAATTGTGACTGGATGGATGGTACCAGCTGTGTTACACAATGGTGCGGTATTTAATGCATTAACAGGGTGTCTCTCTGTTGCTGGTTCTGCCCTCAGTATTCCTCCAGCATTTTTGAGTCTCTCAGAGCTCTGCTAGGATCCAGAAGATCATGATTCATGCACTGGGGGACAGGTAGTAGAAATTCTGATATAAACTGTGAGAACATCTCCGTCAAAATCTGTGGCATGTCATAGTAGCTGTTGTAAATGAGATGTTGGCTATTCTCTCCTTCAAAATAAAAAAATAAAGTCCTTCAAATTCCATATTATATATATCACTTGCATTATATAGGCAGAATGATTTTCCAATCTGAAATTTGCCTGATCCGTCTCTGGGTAAAAAGGGGCAGATTCAGCTGGCTGACCACTTGCAGAAATTTTATTTGGAAATCCCTGTGGATGGTTTAAAAAGCAGACTTTTGTCTCGATGCAGAAGCCCAGTGCTAGAGCCCATTGCTAAAGCTGTAGTGCAGGGTTTCCTAATACAAGCTTAACACAGTTTTGCTCAGCGATGATGTAGGCAAACAGCATTCAAAGACTGCATTAAGCAAGGAGAGCAAGCGACACATGTGCACACAGGCCGGCATTATGTTTGGCACCTGTGTACAAGTGCTGCCATGCTTGTAAATATCTCCCTTCCTAGCAGTGAGTGGGGATTGGCTCACACACTGATAAGGAGGGAGATAAAAAAGAAAACCCAACAGTCCGTCTTCCACCTGATTCCCCCCCCCCCCAAGAAAGAAATCATTGGTGGTCCTAGTGGGCTTTGCTTCCCCCTCCCCCGGTACTGACAGAGTTGGGAGGCAGGAGCATAGCCTCTGTGCCACCATCTTTGCAAATGGTGATACCTTACCCCCCCCCCCCCCCCATGCTACATCCTGGGATGCACTTGGTGAGGTAAGTTTGCCAAATAAGGCAAAAGTTCATGCAGTGCATTGTGTGGGGTCCAGTGCCGCTATTTACAAAGATGGGAGCACGTCCATTTAAGTTTAGAACCACTTATTCAGCAAATCTACTTAAAAGGATAAACCAGCTGAAAATCTGGCATAAAGATAAATGGATCATTCTTTACATGGTGGCCACTCTGCTGGATACTGGCCTCCTTTTGTCCTGAACTGTTGTACTACCCACATTTCACAAAGACACACAATAGGAGACACTGCATCTCTGTTATTACTTGTTTTGTATTTCCGTGGTGTCACGATATCATATCTCTTGCATTGTGATCATTGTGCTCTAAACAGTCTTCCTACACATTGTATTGGTGCCATCTTGCTGTCTCTATTGCATTTCTAATACTGACAATTGGGCATAACACAATGAGAAACAAATACCAATCCTCGCAGAACTTGATTAGGGACATTATACAGCACCTCTTTGTAATAGATGCAGCTATAAGAGCAATCATCAGTCCTAATAATCCCTTTATATTCTCCAAAAAATGGAGCAATTCTCTTAATATAAAATTTATAAATAAAATCATAAAGTTTTAAACTCCTGTTACAATGTAAGCACAGAACAGGCTTCTGACTGTGTACCCTTGTTGTATGTAAACCGCACTGATAACAAATAGCGCGGTATATAAGAGTTGTTAAATAAATACAGTAAATTAAATAAATAAAAATGTTTTATTTTTAGCCCAGCAGAT
Source organism: Ichthyophis bannanicus (assembly GCA_033557465.1). NCBI lineage: Eukaryota > Metazoa > Chordata > Amphibia > Gymnophiona > Ichthyophiidae > Ichthyophis > Ichthyophis bannanicus. The sequence continues at coordinate 113,333,572 of CM066043.1, forward strand.
TTTTATGTTCCTTTGGACTTTGAAACCGGAATCACAAGAATCTAACAGCAGGAACCTTCATTTCCCAAGATTTTGTGTCCCTTCCTAACTGGTCCAGTCACTGTGGCAACGGTCCTGGGCCAGACTATGCTCCAGGGCTTCTTGAACCCTGCATTCATGGACTCTGAATTAGGCCATTAGGTGGCGCTGTTGCATGATAACTGGGACCCCACAGTCTCTCATCCCAGAATTATGCAGGAGCTGAATTAAAATTCTCCACATGGCAGTACAAAGTGCTGCTACTGAGTCACTGGACTGTTGCAGAAATGATGTTTAATGGGAAAAAATTCTTAAAAATATTTTAAATGCATTCCTTCAACACACATTCTTTATAATGGCACATTTTGCAAATTCAAAAACGGACCCCTCTAAACGATGCTAAACTTAATCCTCTTGCAACTTTAACCTGTCTCCTGTGACTGATAGCACACCTCTTCTCCTGCCGTGGCTACCTGCCAGCTTTGATCACACTAACACTATTTTGACCTTCACGGCAGCGCAGTCTTATGCTGTTGCTGCATGTAATTGCTTGTTACAGTTTTCCATTACCTTCTGCAATGGCCTGCTTTTCCCATCAAGGCATAGGCAGATCAATCAATTGCTTAGGACCCCAAGTAGCTCAAGGCAGACCAGTGGACCTCTGCTCTTCTCTCCTCATTCCACCTATCTCCTGCCACCTTCTGTAGCCCTATAAAGCCAGACCTAGCCCTTTACTAGTGAGTGGACAGACACCAAATTGTGGTGTACAGTGAACTGTTGGAAAAGGCTCAGAAGGCTGTGTTATCACGACAAATTTTGCTGATGTTATAAAGAAAGCTAAAACATGTCACTTCTTTCTCTATAACATCAGCAAAATTTGTCCTTTCCTTTCTACACCCACTACTAAGACCCTTATCAACTCTCTAGTCACCTCCCATCTTGACTATTGCGACCTGCTCCTCGCTGGCCTCCCTCTGAATCATCGTTCCCCCCTTAAATCTGCTCAAAGGTTAGCTGCACGGCTTATCTTCCGCCAGTGTCACTTTGCTCATGTAACCCCTCTTCTCAAGTCACTTCACTGGCTCTCTATCCATTTCACATCCAGTTCAAACTTCTCCTAGTGACTGACAAGTGCATTCATTCTGCGGTTTCTCACTGCCTTTCCTCTCTTATCTTACTCAGCACCCCTCCTCAAGAACATCCCTTTTATCTGTGCCTTTCTCTGCTACTGCCAACTCCAGACTTCGTTCATTCCACCATGCTGCTCCATATGCCTGGAACAAACTAGCTGAGTCTATGCGTCAGGCTCCTTCTCTGGCCCCATTCAAATCCAGGCTAAATACCCACCTCTTTGAGGCTATTTTTGGATCCTGATGTTCCTCACTCTCTTGTCCACTACTGATGTGTATCTTGCCGTATTCTAGCCCCCAATATTGCTATGTTTTTGTCTTGATTAGATTGTAAGCTCTGATGAGCAAGGACTGTGTCTTACATGTACAGCGCTGCATATACCTTGTAGCGCTATACACAAGCTTAGTAGTAGTAGTAGTAATTAGGGACCCTGCATTTTCATTTTTCCTGGGAATTTATTTCAAGAAGAACAAAAGTGGGGAAAATAATCAGTGGAAAAGTGATTAACCATTTTTCCTGGGGAAATAGAAACATAGAAACATGATGACAGAAAAAGACCACAAGGCCCATCTAGTCTGTCCTTCCATAACAACAACTACAACAGTCCACTTTTTACCTTTAGAGATCCTCTGTGTTGGTCCCATGCTTTTTTGAATTCAGTTACTGTCCTCATCTCTACCACCTCCACTGGGAGACTATTCCACGGATCCACTACTCTTTCCGTAAAGAAATATTTCCGCATATCACTCCTGAATCTATCTCCCTTCACCCTCATCCCATGTCCCCTCGTCACAGAACATGCTTTCAATTGAAAGAGGCTCTCTCCCTGAACATTTATGCCACGGAGGTATTTAAACATCTCAATCATATCACCTCTATCCCGCCTTTCCTCTAAGGTGTACATATTAAGATCCTTAAGTCTGTCCTCATATGCTTTATAATGAAGACCACTAATCATCTTAGTAGCAACCCTCTGCACCGACTCCATCCTGTTCACATCCTTTTGAAGGTGCGGTCTCCAGAATTGCACACCATACTCCAAATGAGGTCGCACCAAAGACTTATACAGAGGTATTATCACCTCCTTTTTTCTGCTAGCCATTCCTCTCCGTATGCACCCAAGCATCCTTCTAGCTTTTGCCGTCGCCTTTTCTACCTGTTTAGCTACTTTAAGATCATCGGACACAACTATGCCTAGGTCCCGCTCTTCTTTAGTGGACAAAAGTACTTCACCTCCTATACTGTATTGCTCCCTTGGATTGCTGCAGCCCAAATGCATGACCTTACATTTTTTAACATTAAATCCCAGTTGCCAAATTCTAGACCATTCTTCAAGCTTAGCTAGATCCCTCCTCATGTTATCTACATCTTCCTGGGTGTCTACTCTATTGCAGATTTTGGTATCATCCGCAAAGAGGCAAACCTTACCCGACAGCCCTTCCGCTATATCACTAACAAAGATGTTAAAAAGAATCGGACCAAGGACAGATCCCTGGGGCACACCACTGGTAACATCCTTCTCCTCAGAGTGAGCTCCATTTACTTGTACTCTTTGTCGCCTCCCACCCAACCAATTTCTAACCCAAGCAGTAACTTTAGGGTCCATCCCTAGGGTGCTCAGTTTGTTTATAAGTCGCCTGTGAGGAACAGTGTCAAAGGCTTTACTGAAATCTAAATACACCACATCTAGAGCTCTCCCGCGGTCCAACTCCCTGGTCACCCAGTCAAAGAAATCAATCAGATTTGTCTGACAAGACCTGCCTCTGGTGAATCCATGCTGCCTCGGATCCTGTAATCCGCTGGACTCCAGAAACATCACTATTTTCTCTTTCAACAGCGTTTCCATTAATTTACTCACCACTGAAGTTAAACTAACCGGCCTGTAGTTTTCAACCACATCCTTACTACCGCTTTTGTGTAAAGGCACCACATGAGCCTCTCTCCAGTCCTTTGGCACCACTCCCGACTCCAACGAGGCATTGAAAAGGTCAGTCAGTGGAGTTGCTAGAACGTCCCCAAGTTCCCTCAGTATTCTAGGGTGTATCCCATCCGGTCCCATCGCTTTGTCTATTTTAAGTTGAGCTAGTTTCTCACGAACACAGTCTTCTGAAAATTGTTCAAGATGTCCCTCGCTTCTGGACTTTATTTAGATGGACAAAAAATATTTTCTTTTGAGTCAATTGCTTACTTTGCTTTCATGATTTTATTATATTGTATATCACAGTAAAACCTTTGTCTAGTCAATGGCCTAACTATGGGCCCTATTTACTAAGGGGGTAATATTCAGCCCACGGTGGTCAGCATGGCAGCTGCGGGTAAAGAGCTCTGGATATTCAGCATCCGTATCAGCATAGGCAATCTGCATAGCACGTAGGATGGCTTTTTGCCTGTCCAAAGTTACACTATGTGGTTTATTATCTGGATAGTGGCTTCTTCCCAGCTCCCCCTATGGACCATCCCAGCATGTCTGAATAGTGCCGAGGTCAGAGGAAATTATTCAATGACACTCTCTGGATAGTGCCGCTTAATATCCCTCTCACCGGGACTTCCTTCTAACTGGAGAAGTCCTTTTGAATATTGACGCCTAAGCATTTTTCCCAACTGCAGTGCCTTTGAGGGAGGCTCTGGCAACCATAGGTTGTGGTGTTTCTGGTACCTGCAGAGTGCTATTAGAAGCCTCCTTGCCGTCCACAGCCCTCATTGCTCACGCTCACTCCTGTCTGGCACGCCTGGGTCTTAGACATTCAAAGCTGTACCTATAATCCCACAGTTCTGGCCAATCATCATAAGAATCTAAGATCTTCCATACTGGGTCAGACCAAAGGTCCATCAAGCCCAGGATTCAGTTTCCAGCCATGGCCAATCCAAGTCACAAGTACCTGACATATCTGCAAAATAGCCAGATTCAATGCTACAGTACTTATCGCCAGGACCATGAGAACCACATGGCATTATGAGTAAGAGCCATTTTGCACTGAGAGTCGATAGTTTCTGCCTTACCCCAAAATGCTGTTCTTCCTCTGCTTCTCTTATTTGGAGCAGTAAGAGGTCTGTGCTGTGGCTGGCACAGCAATTAAGCATAGTTACTCACCTGTAACAGGTGATCTCTGGGAACAGCAGGAATTTAGTCTTCACATATGGGTATTGTCGGTACCGATGGAGCCTGTGCGGGAACGCTCCCCAGCATCCAATTAGGAAGCTTTTGGGAGCATCCCACAGTGCCCACGTGCTGCATTCCCGCCTTTCCCAACTGCCTCTCTCCAGTTGAGTTTAAAGCTGAGACAAAGAGAGAGAGAGGGAAAGAGAAAGAGATAGAGAAATACAACTCCTAGGGGAGGTGGGTGGGTTGTGAAGACTAAATTCCTGCTGTTCCCGGAGATCACCTGTTACAGGTGAGTAACTATGCTATCTCCAGGAACAAGCAGGAATGTAGTCTTCACATATGGGGACTCCCTAGCTTTAGATGCCAGGGAGAGACCTCAGAAGTTGTGTGTCCCTGTGAAAGGGCTCCACCTCCCCCCATGGATCTCTGGCATCCAACCAGGGATGGTGGTAAGAGTTGATTAGATATGGAACAGGTGTTGAAGAACAGCCTGACCAAACAAGGCATCCCAGCGGGAGTCCTTGTCCAAGCAGTAATGGGCTATGAAAGTATGAACCGAGGCCCAAGTGGCTGCTCGACAGATGCTGTCGATAGACACAGAGTGCAGATGAGCCATTGAAGCTGCCATGGCTCTCACATTGTGAGCTGTGACATGGCCCTCCAGAGGAAGATTCTTACTCTGATAGGCAAACGAAATACACTGAGCAATCCAGTTGGACAGTGTTCTCTTGGAGACTGGAAGTCCCAAATGAGAAGGATCAAAAGCAACAAAGAGTTGAGAGGACTTTCTATGTTGCTGTATTCTTTGCAAGTAAAAGGCTAAAGCTCTTTTACAGTCCAAAGTATGAAGATTCCTTTCTGCATTAGATGCATGAGGCCTTGGAAAAAACACAGGCAGGTAGACCGCTTGGTTTAAATGAAAAGGCGAGACCACCTTTGGCATAAAGTGTGGATGAGTCCTAAGGACTACCTTGTCATGATGGAACCTTGTATAAGGTGGATCAGCCACTAGTGCCTGCAACTCACTGATGCGACTTGCTGATGTGATTGCAATGAAAAAGATAACTTTCCAAGAAAGGAATTTTAATGAGGTAGTAGCTAAGGGTTCGAAAGGTGGCTTCATGAGCTGGCCAAGAACCAGGTTTAAGTCCCATGCCACCGGTGGTGGCCTAATGGGAGGCTTAGTTAGGAGAAGGCCTCTCATAAATCTTGCTATAAGAGGATGGGAGGCAGGGCCGGCCCGTCCATTGAGCGAGAATGTTGTTCGCACAGGGCCCCGCGCTTCAGGGGGCCCCGCGCGAACCACATTCTCGCTTAATGGACTGCTGCAGAGGGAGCCGGGGAAGCCCGCGCGAAGCCCCGGCTCCCTCTGCACAGCGCGCCAGCGTGAAGAGCCTTTACCTTCACGCTGGCGGCTGTTTCAATGAAGCGTGCACCTGGAAAATAAAAGTTTGGACAAAAAATATAATATATATATTTTTTTTTTAAAGAAAGAAAGAAAGAACTGGCGGTACCAGTATAGCGTCGAGGAAGGCAGCCGCGACCACAAAAAAGAAGGAATAAGGGAAAAATTTTCTGCGGTGACAAGAACAATGACCTGCTGGCTCTGCAGAAAATGAAGAACTGGAGAGAGGCAGTTGGGAAAGGTGGGAAGGCAGCATGCAGGTGCTGTGAGATGCTCCCAAAAGCTTCCTAATTGGATGCTGGGGAGCGTTCCCGCACAGGCTCCGTTGATACCCATATGTGAAAACTACATTCCTGCTTGTTCCTGGAGATTGAATTTTAAAAAGTAGCTAATGTAGGCAATAAAATGAGGAAGCTTTAAACTGATTTTCACCTTTCATAAAATCTGAGATTTATGGGTAAAAATGGATTTAAACTGAATAGAAAAGTCCCTAGAAAAGAAAACCCATAAATATCACTCGAGAGAAATACTAAATAGCACTATGGGAGAACCTAGCTATGCCATGGTCACTGCTCAGTCAGGGTGAGAGTGACATCCCAGCAGGACATGCTGTGGCCACCCTGTCCATGCAGGTGGTGGCCGGGCACTACAATGTCCCAGCCATTGCCCTATGCCCTGTGCAGATGCATCCTGCCCAGGCCACCCTGTCCGGGCCATACCCACAGTACCTTGCTCCTCATTATGCACATTGGCAGGCTAACACTGGAAACAGTGCAAGCAGTAAGGGCTGAATAAAGTGTAGGCAGCCACAACACACTGGATAGACAGACACACACTCCCACACTTATGCCAGCATTGTGCAAATATAGAGGCTTTTGGCAGCCCTGGCCACCACACCAGTCCTGGGCACAGTGCAGGGATGGCTATGGTACGCAATACTGTTGGGGTCACTCTCCGGGGTGGTAAACACTGTCAGAAACCAAAACGGAAACACACTCCACAGATATCAGAAAGTTTGCTATGATGCAGCCCTATCAGCAAATTGTGCTTAACTTAGGAATTGATATCTGCCATTAATCATAGCAACCTTTATATATATGTGTAACGTATTCCCAAGTTTAGGGCGGCATTGCTAAAGTATGCAAGTGCTAGTATTGGGAGATGCTGCTGCGCAAAGGGCCCAACAGCCTGACTCTCCATGAGGCTTTGGATAGTGGAGCCTGTGGTTGTGGGTGTTTATGCCCCTGTCGGCCGCTGCTCTAGGGCAGAGGTTCCCAACTCCGGTCCTGGTCGGCCAAACACTGTTCAGGTGTTCATGCTGTCCCTAATGAATATGCATGAGATACATTTGCTTACAATGGGGCGGCGCATACTACTGCAGCACAGGCATATTTATTAGGGACAGCATGAAACCTGAATGGTGTTTGGCCCTCCACGACTGCAGTTGGGAAACTCTACTCTAGGGATTGCACATGTTTATGGTGTCTTTGCTCTGTAGGGTAAAATATAGGCGTTTCAGGCATGTTTATGTTATCTGCAATAAAGGTTCCATCTTTATTATCACGGTTTAGTACTGGGTAAAATATAGGGAAAAGGTTGGCAGGAGCCACAGCTGGGACTTGAACTTGTGACCTTCTGCTCCTGAACACACTGGCTGTGTGTACTGCACCAAACTGTTGCCACAGGGACAGTTCATTCCCTGGGGATACCATGACTGTTCGTCAGACAGACCTTGTCTGTTGCAGTGCATGGCACCCACCTAAATGGGGCTAGGCCATGGTCTGCTGTGGGCAGATGCCACTGCCCCCTCCGCCACCAGCACCCCTCCGCCACCATGCTGCCATGCCATTATGCCGGTGGTGTGCAGTCCCAGGCCATCCAGTATGCTGGTAGGCAGATGCCTATGGTGTGGGTTCTCAGGTAGGGGTGCCTACATGGACATGCGTGCTTCCCCCCTGCCTGGCAATGTTATGTGCCCTTGGGGGTACCTGCTGGGTAATCTCCCCTGTGACACTGTGGGACACACACTCGTGCCCATGTTGGACCCTCAGCCGTTGCTGTCTTGCTGCTTTACAGTTTTGGCATTCCTATGTGCCACCTAGGCATCTGCCTAGCCCACACTGTGTCCCAGCTGGACCACAGCATGTGCTGCCTGTAGCCCCCTGATCCCATTTACAGCATCAGTACAGTTGCCGTTTCCTACGTGCCCACTCTGCTGTTGCTGCACATGTGCACGCCATAACAAACCTGCCCAATCAAAACGGCAGAAACCCTGATCAGCGCTATTTCAATGTGGGATCATTCACTTTGTAAGGAGACAGAGCATAGACCCTTCCAAACATGATATCTTAATTTATACGCTTTATTTATTTATTTATTTATTTATTTACAGTCTCTTATATACCGCACTATTCAGCATCAGCGCGGTTCACATGGAACAAAAAATGCTCAGTACAATTAACATGTAAGAGTTTACAGATAACAGGGCAAGAAACTTGGATAACAGGGGTAAACTATTTACAGCATTTGCTACATAAACTTGTATAACAGTGGCAAACTATTTACAAATATTGCTACATAAAGTCGTATGATCAGTAGTGTTGCTTTATGTTTATCATTAATATCACTATTGGCCAGCTTGGTTATTGGGATTTTAGATGTGGTTCTGGTCCTTTTATATGTTTATTTGCCTTTGTGGTCCCTGCACATGTATCACAAGTATCACTTTTCTGGGTTTCCCTGCCTGAAATGGTTTCTCTTTCCTGCAAATGTGCCTTAACACAAGGGTTTCACTGGCATTAGTGTTCAGACCTGGATTTCACAGCATTAGTGTGTCTGGAGCCTCTCCCCTCCCACTCACCCTTCTGTCCACCCTCTGGGCAGGCTTACTCCACCCTTCAGACCCAGATTTCACAGTGTTAGTGTGCCTTAACACCACCACTGCATTATCATGTGCTAATACCACTGCTGTGGCCTTAAGTTGGTTTAGTAAACATACCCCTAAAACTTACAGGGAACATGGGCAATGGAGGGTGAAGTGGCTTGCCCAAGACCACAAGGAGCACCTGTGGGATTAGAAACCCCAGTCCTTCTGGCCCAAGGTTGCTGTCCTCTAGTGGGATTTGAACCCCCAACCTTCTGGCCTGAAGTACCTTTGCCCCAACCACTAGGCCACTCCTCCACTCCAGCCAGAGCCACAGTATCAGTAAGTGACAGCATCAGTAGAGGAGTGCAGCAGCTGTGCAAAGAGCCACTGAAGGTGTGCCAGTGGAGGAGCAGTGACATTATGAGGTGAACCACATCAGCCATAGATAAAAATAGGGGCCCTGTTGTGAGGATGACCCTCAAGAGGGGGTAACTGAGAGCTATGGAGGCTGAAAAGCCATGACATGGTGGAAAGGAAGCTGGAAGGTTGTGGTAGTCGAGTAGCCATAGGAGCCACCAACAATAGCATAAGGATAGTGGAAAGAGTAGTGGTGGGAAAACAGCCCCAGCAGTTCAGGAAGCTTGGCAGTAGCCGTTGGAGCCATGGGTAGGGTAGGATGGGGTGACTTGGGAACTGAAAGCATGGCTGAGGAGGGAGTGGTCATGAGAGAGAATAAATGTGGTTGCTGCAGTACAAGGAGAACCAGACCCAACTGGCAAAGGGGGAAGAAGGACCAGCCACTAGAAGGGCCCCTGTAGAAACTACCTACAAAGAAGGTTCCTCTGGGAGGGGAACAAGAAGACCTTTTAGGGTGGCAGAAAAAGAAGAAGAAAAGCCTATGGATTTTGCATGCTGTGAAGAGAAGGCCCATGAAAGAAGGAGCTTCTTGAAGCACCAGTAAGGTGTTAGTAAGAGGCAGCTATAAGAGGTTGTGCTGAGCAGGTGAGTCACCAAGAGGGTGCTGGATCTGAGAAGTCAATGGAGGTTGTGTTGACCTGAAGGGCCTGTAGATTGGAGTCTTGAGGTTACCAGAACCCAGCTGAGAGAGATTTGGTGATAGACTACCCAGCTACTGAACAGCAGTCCTAAAGTAAAATGCTATGGGGTAGATTCTGCTCAGCCAAAAGCGGGGTTGTAGTCTGGCTTGGATATACAACCCCTGAACAAGCCTAGGATGGTATTCTGCCCTTCCTGCTTCCCGCAGATACAGGGCCTTTGTGCGGGGAGCACTGGAGGGGGACAGGAATACGCGGAGTGGCGGGGGGGGGGGGGGGTCAAAGCTCCCAGATGTACAGAGGTCATTCAGGTCAGTCCTCTGTATGTCCGGTGGCCCCAGTTTAGATGTCCAACTTATTCCACCTCAAAGATGGAATAAGTGCCGGGCATGGGGTGATCAGGGCCTGCAGCCTCCCAGATGACATTGTGTTGCCGCGGTAGGTGTCCTGCCACCCAATCCCGGCACTGGCTGCCCCCACTGAGGGTCGGGCAACAGGGCAAAGGTATTTTTGTGGGGTCAGGCATTAGGTGCTTCTGCTGGATGTGCCAGTGCCATGGTGACAGGACATTGCTGCACCAGCACACCAGCAGGAGCGGTGGGAGGGCTGGCCGGGCAGCGATCTGTACGTCTCTTGCAGCAGCAAAGGGGGCACGCCGGCCCGTCCAAGTGCCCTGATCCTGCAACAGTGGGAATGTATAGCTCCCATGGTTGCAGAATCAGGTACAATTGGGGCACATATAAAGTTTTGGACATCTGGATGGCCCGGAGGTGCCCTGCTTAGAATTTGCCTCCACCTGTATAGTGGCTGAATATTACCACTATACAGTCAATTTATAGTTCCCACTCTCACTGTGCCCTAACTAGGGGAGTGGAATTTGGTATGGGAGGTGCCCGGTATACACCAAACAGCAAGTCTATGCAGGCCAGAAATTTTTGTTTTGTTTAGTTTCCCCAAGTCGTTGACAGATTTTTTCATTTTATTTAGGTTTTTTAACATTTTTACTTGTTTTGGGAGCAAAGTCATCAATAGAGTATACTACTGTGCAACAGTGCATCTGTTGTTGTTGTTGTTGTTGTTGTTAAGTGCCGTCAAGTTGGTGTCGATTCATGGCAACCCTCTGGATAGTTGTCCTAAACTTTGTTCAGTCTTTAGCCAGGCAGCTCATTGTTGACAGACTGGCACACATAACTGCTGTTACTGTATCAATCCATCTCATTGCTGGCCTTCCTCTTTTGCGTTGACCTTCTACCTTACCAAGCATGACGTCTTTATCTAACGAACTCTGTCTTCACTTGATGTGTACAAAGTATCAAAGTCAAAAAAAAGCTTAGGTTTGATCTCCTCTAATACAGATTGGTTTGTTCTTTGTGCAGTCCATGGTATACACAGTATTTGTCTCCAGCACCATAATTCACAGGCATCAATTTTCTTTCTATCTTTTTCACTGTTCAACATTCGCATCCATATGATGTTATTGAAAATACCATGGCTTGAATGAGTCAAATCTTTGTATGGAGAGAGACATCTCTGCTCTTGAGAATCTTGTCTAGGTCCTTCATAGCCATTCTGCCAAGAGTAATGCATCGCCGGATTTCTTAACTGCTTGTTGTTTCTTTATTGATAGTTGATCCAAGTAGGTTAAAGTTGTCCACTATTTTGGTTTCTTTTCCATCAATGATGAACTTATTGATTTTGCCAGTTGTCAGGATCTTTGTCTTCTTTACATTAAGATGCAGGCACATTTTAAGACTATTGTAACACAGAAGATCTGCCCTCTGCCTCAGAAGCACAGAAATCTGCTGTTTGCAGTTTAGATTCTGACAGGCAGGCAAGTCACAAGGTTCCCAGTTATCATAGGCAACGTAAACAAATTCAGACACGAGGTCTGCAGTCACGCCTAGCTAGTAAGCATTCCCCAGCTGCTGATGAAAACGGCTTTCACCTGTGCAAGGGAACGCCCAGGAAGCTGTATAAAAAATGCTCAGTGCAGTCAGAGTTAGACTGGCAGGATACGAGAAACTTGCAAGACTGGCAAGACAAGGGAGACTTGCAAGACTCAGAAGAAAGCTCAGAATATTCAGGAAATACAGATACAGAGTCAGAACTGCCTGAAACTTCTAGCAGGAAGCCACAAAGAAATTCACGGAAAGAAACACGGAGAGTTTCACACAGAGAGGTCAGCTGTAAGAAGCACTTACCTCTGACGCAGCTTGAATTTCCTAAGCACCGGGCTGTGCTGAATGAATGGGAGGCAGCAAAAGGCAAACTGTATGTATCTGAAAAGCATGGCAGCTTAAAACAGTTACAAACCCTAGAGAGGGAAAGAAATGCTATTGAATGCTATGTCATAATATTCTGATCAGAAGTATTATGACATTGTAGCGATCCGGGAAGAAGAGGATAAGAACGTTTGGTTTAGAAGTGCCTTTTTCAGATAACAGAGAAGCGATTAGTCCCGTTGACAATATAGCTACAGTGCTTTATGTATAGTTAAGAAAAAAAGAGGTCGTTGATGTAAACGAGTAATAAGCCCTCTGTCGACAGCAGTCCACAAGGTTTTACAACAGTTTTTTACTGAGACCTCGTTAGTAATGTATAATTGAGTTTGTGGCAATTTAAGTCTCTAGTTCATTAACAGTGAGCAACTTTTTTCTAGTAATTATTGTTCTTTGATAAGGCTTTCAATGCTGCTTCGACTTCTTCTTTCATCACCCAATGGTTCATGATCATAAGGTACAAGTTGAAACAGCTGCTGGTCCACTTGATCTTTATTGCATAATGACTCTGTATATTCTTTCCACCTTTTCTTGATCTTCTCAGCATCATTCAACATGGATCCTTGAGCATCTTATAACATTCCAATTCGAGGTTCGAATTTTTTCTTTAACTCTCATAGCTTTAGGAAAGCTGATCTTGCTCTTCCTCTAATAGTTTCTGCTTCTATTTCCTTGCATGTGTCATTGTAGTATGTCTCCGTGTCTTGTCTTGCTGCAAGTTGGAAATCTCTGTTGAGTTCTGCAGTTGCCTCTCTTTCTCCTCTAACTTTAGCTTCTCTGCATTTCTGGGCAATTTTCAGAGTTTCTTTGGTCATCCATTATAGCCATTTTGCTTTTTCACCTTTCGCAGAGACTTCTCACTTTCTTCCACCACAACCTTCTTGATATCATCCCATAACTCTTCTGGAGTTCTGTCATTTGTATCTAAAGCAGCAAGTTGATTTTGCAGGCAATCTTTAAATTCCGGTGGTATATTCTCAAGGTCATATTTTGTTACATTCATGAGTGTCTTGCGCTTTTTCAACTTTAGCTTGAATTTGCATACTAGTAGTTGGTGATCTGTACCACAGTAAGATCCAGGTTTTGTCTCTGTTGATGTTATAGAGCTTTTCCATTGTTGACTTCCACAGATATAGTCAATCTGATTTTTGTACAGTCCATTGGGTGAAGTCCAACACATGTTGGATTGTCCAACACATGTTCACTCGCTGTTTGTGTTGCTGGAAGAAGGTGTTTGAGATGAATAGATGGTTGGTCTTGCAGAATTCAATCAGTCTTTCTCCAGCTTCATTTCTGTTGCCAAGTCCACATTTTCCAACCACTTTGCCTTCTTCTTTGTTGCCAACTTTTGCGTTCGTCACCCAGGACTATCAGAATATCCTGTTTGCATGTTCCGGTAATTTCAGCTTGTACTCGTCAACTTCAGCTTGTAGAACTCATCAACTTCATCCTCTTCTGCAGCTGTTGTTGGTGCATATACTTGAATTATAGTTGTGTTGATGGGCATTCCTCGTAGACGAATAGAGCAATAGAGTAGACACCCAGGAAGGGGTAGATAACATGAGGAGGGATCTAGCTAAGCTTGAAGAATGGTCTAGAATTTGGCAGCTGGGATTTAATGTTAAAAAATGTAAGGTCATGCATTTGGGCTGCAGCAATCCAAGGGAGCAATATAGTATAGGGGTGAAGTACTTTTGTCCACTAAAGAAGAGCGGGACCTAGGCGTGGTTGTGTCTGATGATCTTAAAGTAGCTAAACAGGTAGAAAAGGCGATGGCAAAATCTAGAAGGATGCTTGGGTGCATACGGAGAGGAATGGCTAGCAGAAAAAAGGAGGTGATAATGCCTCTCTATAAGTCTTTGGTGCGACCTAATTTGGAGTATAGTGTGCAATTCTGGAGACCTCACCTTCAAAAGGATGTGAACAGGAAGGAGTCTGTGCAGAGGGTAGCTACTAAAATGATTAGTGGTCTTCATTATAAAGCATATGAGGACAGACTGAAGGATCTTAATATGTACACCTTAGAGGAAAGGCGGGATAGAGGTGATATGATTGAGATGTTTAAATACCTCCGTGGCACAAATGTTCAGGGAGAGAGCCTCTTTCAATTGAAAGCAAGTTCTGCTACGAGGGGACATGGGATGAGGGTGAAGGGAGATAAATTCAGGAGTGATATGCGGAAATATTTCTTTACGGAAAGAGTAGTGGATCCGTGGAATAGTCTCCCAGTGGAGGTGTTAGAGATGAGGACAGTAACTGAATTCAAAAAAGCATGGGACAAACACAGAGGATCTCTAAAGGTAAAAAGGGGACTGTTGTAGTTGATATGCAAGGACAGACTAGATAGGCCATGTGGTCTTTTTCTGTCTTCATATTTCTATGTTTCTATCTTTGCAGTTTCTGACTCTTATTTCACGCGCAGCTACATCAGCAGTCACATGTCCCGAGGGCTTTGGTCCAACCATATCATACATGCTGGCTTTACTCTGAAAAGTCTTCAGCTCCTCCTCCTCAGTAGCCAGTTGAGTGCCTTCCGACCTGGGGTCTCATCTTCCAGCAATACAGTGGTGTGCAAAAGTCTGGAATCACTTGTGAGTTTTGCGTTTTTCGTACTTTCTAACTTTTTAAAAAAATTTTGCGTTAGCCCAGGATATTTATCTTTCTACCACGTTAAAAGGGATACATTTGGCTATTAGAGTTGACTTTTTTGCATTCCTTGCTTCCAATTTAAATACTTTACAGACACTGGGAGATAGCTACTGCGATTTTTGTGGATCCTGCGTCAAAACTGGATCGAGATTATCCAATATGTACATGTTATTTCTGACCAATCAGGAGGCTGGTTTCACTAACCAATCACAATGCAGATATCTAGCCAACAGTGCTGCTATAAAAACGTGCAAAAATTTTGAATTTCATACGTTTTCTGGATCGACCATGAAGATGACATTGGAGGAGCGTGTTCGTGTGTCCTTTATGAGCGAGTAAGGATTTTCAAGCTGTCAGATAGCCAGGAAAGTTGGTTGCAGTTAGAGCACTGTTGTTAAGATTGTACAGAAAAGAAAGAAACGGGTTCAGTGGTGGACAAGCCTCATTCGGGTTGTCCACATGCTTCAACATCACGCCAGGACCGTGCACTACGACACATTTCACTGACTAATCGCAAGTTGACCTCTCCTCAGCTACTTCAAGAGTGGTCAGACAAGAGTGAGGTCAGTGTCAGCTCATCAACAGTTCATCGCCGGTGCCTGCAGTTTGGTCTCTGGGGCTGCAAAGCACGGAATAAGCCACTGATGACTGACATTCAAAGGCGCAACCGGATCATGTGGGCGAGAAAGCACTCAACCTGGTTGACTGAAATGTGGGAAGAGGTGCTATTCAGCGATGAAAGCACCTTCTGCCTGTTTGATAACCAGGCCCACACCTATGTGAGGAGATTTCCTGGAGAGGAATTCAAGCCTGTGTCTCAACCTCACTGTGAAGCATCCTTTGAAGGTCATGGTCTGGGGCTGCATGGCTGCCAGTGGCGTTGGACGTCTTCACATCGTCGATGGAATGGTCAACGGGGCCAAGTACATCACCATACTGCAAAAGTGCATGGTGACATCAGCACACCAGCTGTTTTCTGGCCAGTTGCTGTTCCAAGATGACAATGCACCCTGCCATCGCTCCAGACAGGTGCTCAGCTGGAAGCAGCAGAAGAACATCAAGTCAATGGACTGGCCTGCCCAGTCTTCAGATCTGAATCCAATCGAGAACCTGTGGCACAAGGTGGCCTTGGAAATATCCAAGAGGCATCCGACATCAAAGCGTGAGCTGATTGAGTCACTCATTGCAGCTTGGAACTGCGTTGTCACCAACGATTACCTTGTCAGACTGGTTCATTCAATGCTGACAAGGGGCAGTCAGGTGATCAAGAACAAAGGGTGGCCCATCAAATACTGAGCCATCACTGACACATAAAAACAGCCTTTTTCAAGGCCACATACATTAATTTGAAGGAAACCTGGCATGCGTCCATAATATTTTAAAGCATACTTACAATAATATATCGTTGGCCAGCGATGTACATTACGAGATTTTCACAGAAAATCTATCAACAGGACAACTATGGGGAACAAACTCAGAAAATAAGGGCCAAACCAATACTAAAAGTTGGCCCTAATAGCCAAATCTATCACTTATCATGAGATACACAGAAAAAGCCACTGGGAGGAAAAAGAAATTAAGATATAAGGTCACGAAGTTGAAAAAATGTCAAATTTACAAGTGATTTCAGATTTTTGCACACCACTGTATAGTGCAATTTGTTTTGTTGTGACTATCCGTTGGGTTTTCATGGCAAGATATGGTAGTAGATTGCAGGCCTTTCTTCCGCACATTTTATTTCTAGTGTTGTTGCCGTTGTCACAGAAATTGATCTTCTGCCACCAACACCAACCCATATGTATTGTTAAGGAACCAAATGCACTGTTGAGCACAGTGAGCCCTACTGATGATACAGGAAAACAAAAAACAAAATCCCTAATGAAGACCCCAAATCAATAACCTGCAAACCACCACACTGAGTGCTGTGATGGAGGCACAACTTTGGATGGATGGGTATGCTAGAATGTATTCTTTTCTTTTCTCCATCAGGATAAAGGTAAATTAAACTTGACAGTGTAGAGAACTATTGGGAACTGTCCTACCCCTGCCACATTATCTTGGATCTGTGCCATGTATTCTGGCATCTTGTTTTCTTGTGGAGTTCTATCAACCATTATCTCTCTGTTCTCACCATTATTCCACCATAAAGGAGTCTGCAAAGTTACATTATCACTAATATCTCATGTAATGTACCATCATTGTGAACATTTTCAGATAAGTTTCCTTAATTGGAGGGTTAATGAGCCCTTCATTTCCGTGTAAGAAAGCCAAGAGAATGACTTCAGGGAAAGGATCCCAGGTTTAGGTGATGTTATATCTAAAAGAGCCTCAAGGCCTCTCTCTGATGTTACAGCTGCAAACTCTAAACAATCTGAAGATTCTGAATGTGTAAGAAGACGAGGGGATATGCAATGAAGCTACAGTGTAAACCATTTAAGACTAATAAGAGAAAATATTTTTTCACTCAATGCGTAATCAAACTCTGGAATTCGTTACCGGAGGATGTAGAAAATGCTGTTAGTGTAACTGGGTTTAAAAAATGTTTGGATAAATTTCTGAAGGAAAGTTCCATAAATCATTATGAAAGAGGACCCGGGAAATTCACTGCTTGCCCCAATACAAGCATTATGGAATCTGTGTGTCTTTGGGAAACTGCAGGTATTTGTGACCTGGATTGGCTACTGTTGGAAACAGGATACTGGGCTTGATGGACCTTGGTCTGACCCAGTATGGCAGTTCTTATGTTCTCATCAATACTTGCCATGGGCCTGTCTTGGTATTCAAAGACATTTTTAAGGGTTTGAGCATTTTGTTCAGATCAAAAGAGCTGTTTTAGAGTTTTATAAAATGTATTTTTTCTGTGGTGGTACTTCCATGTATAACCATCCAGATATATATAAATCTGGAGATCAGCGGAGAAATCATGATAATAAATCCTGCCAGGATCAGAATATGTGCCCTGATGGTGGGCTTTATTGGACTATGATTCTAAATCACATTAAATAGGTCCTGAAACAGCAGGGGCAAAACTTCCAAAGTCTCTGGCCATAGTTGGCAATAAAATTCTAGGTAACTCTTCACAGGAGCAATGCAATGGCTAAATGGTGCCACACAGGAGCTCTGGATATGTGTGTGTGTGTGTTGGGGGGAGCACTGTAGATACTGGGTGGGAAGAGTGCCACCTAGCGATTTGTAGGAGAAGGGGGAGTGACGAGGGCACCGTGGAAATTCCCTGTTCACATCTTCATATGTACTCTTAACAGCAGTAAGAAAAGCTGCAGCAGGTTTAAGATTAAGCAGCAAAGATTAAGAGCTGGAGGAGTTCTGTCTATCCCTTTCCTTGCCCAAAACATGAAAACCGGGTGATGGCATCAATCAGGCAATAGACAGTGCCCATATGAAAGCACAATGTAAGTAGTGCTGAGATTAAGGTAATCCTAGACTTTAGGAACACTAGACATCTTCCTCCTTTCTTTCACCCCAAACTGAGACCACCTGGGCTCTCAGCCTCTTCAGCTAAGAGACAGTGAAGTTCATCTTGATAGTTTGAGAAGCTCTTTCAGATTCAGATTCTGATCCTTCAAGCTCCTGTAGTCAGGGCCGGATTTACCTTGAGTGAGGCCCTACGCCAACAAAAATTGTGGGCCCCCAGAAAAGATAAAAATGAGCACGCCGGATCAGCTGCGCGCTGTTGGCCCTGACGTCATAATTAAACTGGGAATCCCAAAAGCCAAACTTGGAATGTACAACACTGTAGAAATAAAACTATACATTAATTTGCTCTTGTACTAAACAAAGTGCAGACGTTAATGATGCACATTTACCAGAGCTGACATATTCCAATTAATAAATTCAAAATAAAGAGATATTTTTCTACCTTTTGTGCATTTTTTTTCAGCTGCAATTGCTCCAGCCACTTTCTTCTGGTTTCTTCGTGTCAGCCCAACTCCAGTCTTAACCCCCCAGCCCATTTCCAGTCCCAGCCCCCCCCATCGGCTCAAGTAAACTTTAATAAAAAAAAAAAAAAAACGCTGGCCGCTGCCGCTGCCGCCGCAGCAGCATGGACTGTCCCGCGGGACCCCCTCTGCCCGGCTGAGCCCCTCTGTGCCGGCTTTGAGAGGCGCGAAGGGAGAGTGTCTCCCTCGCGTCTCTGTTAAGCCCGCAGGGGCTGATGGGAATCAGCCCCTGCGGGCTTAACAGAGACGCGAAGGAGACACTCTCCCTTCGTGCCTCTCAAAGCCGGCATGGAGGGGCTCAGCCGGGCAGAGGGGTCCCGCGGGACAGTCCATGCTGCTGCGGCAGCAGAGGGGGCCCCGTGGGACAGTCCATGCTGCCGCGGCAGCAGAGGGGGCCCCGCGGGACAGTCCATGCTGCTGCGGCAGCAGCCAGCGTTTTTTTTTAAAATTTAATTTAAAAAAAGCTAACAATTTGTTCAATTTTTGTGGGCCCTTGCCAGCTGTGGGCCCTACGCCACGGCGTAGTTGGCGTATAGGTAAATCCGGCCCTGCCTGTAGTGCCATCAACAAACAGCTCCAGGCCATCAGGGACAAACCAAGCCCACTGCATGTAAGGATTTGTAGTTCTAATTACCTAGAAAAAGGAAGACTACATGTGCACAGGGAGAACCAAGATAGTCATAATAAACCTTCCATGCCTCAAATTGTTTAACTATGCATAGTTTAGAGTAGAAGTGTACTAAAATATTCTGTTACAAAAACAAACGACGAACACTTTCTTTTTACGATAAACATATTTATTTTATTTTATTTTATTTAATTAATTAATTAATTTAGCTGTATTTATATCCCGCTTTTCACCGGGTCAAAGCGGTCAATTGGGGAATACATTTTTAACACGAGGGGATATGAGACACATACGCTAATACTTACAGGGAACGTGGGCAATGGAGGGTTAAGGATTAATTCTTAATCCTTTGTTGAACTGTTTTATTTATTTATTTTATTTAGACAGTTTTTGTATACCGCCTTATCCTTCAATCAAAGCGGTCACAACACAATTGGGGGATACATTTAACACGCGGGGATATGAGACACATACACTAATACTTACAGGGAACATGGGCAATGGAGGGTTAAGTGGCTTGCCCAAGACCACAAGGAGCATCTGTGGGACTAGAAACCCCAGTCCTTCCGGCCCAAGGTTGCTGTCCTCTAGTGGGATTTGAACCCCCGACCTTCCGGCCTGAAGTACCTTGCCCCAACCACTAGGCTACTCCTCCCTTGTTTGTTCAACTCTCTCATTGACTAAGAGCACATTGTGATGTCATTGCCCATTGTTAAAGCTGCTCTGCCATTGGTCAGTACTTCTGACTGAACATCAAAAAATTTCAGCACATAATTATCTGCTGTTATTGGATAAAACCATAATGTGCAATTTTTCTCAATCAAGGGATGATAACATTGTATGATTAGGGCTTCTGTTTTTAGCTGTTTAGAAATGGTGAATTTAAATGTTTATTTTAAAGCGAATTAAGGGGTCTTTGAAGATACAAAAAAGTCAGTGTTTATCAATGCTTTTGCAGTATATTGCTGGGTCCCTTTTCCAGCTGAATCAAATACATACATTTCTACAGCTGAGGAGTTGTCAGTGCAGAAAAGACACAAAAACAGACTGGTTGAGGAAGCCTGAAGAGAAACAATGTTTTTCTGGTGTTTATCTAATAAACACTTATTATTCTTTTCATGGGAGTATTTCTTGAAGTTTATCTGTTAACAACCAAAATCAGAAGCCCATAACATTATCTTTATTTTTAGGCACTGAACAATGTATTTGGTAATTCCCCTGCCCACTGGCTTTTGGATTTGAATCCTACCTGCCGTATCCCAGAGGTTCATCTCCACTGGTTTGTTGCCCAGCTGGAAGGTGGTAGTGTATTTCTCAAACACAGTTGGTACATAAACCTATGAATCATGGGGGGGGGGGGGTGGGGGGGGGGGGGGGGGGGGGAGGAGCAGGAATACAAGACAAAGAAACATGATAAACAGAAATAAGAGACAAAAAGAAGGAGAGAAGATTAGAGAGGTAAACTGGTATTCTCTTCATTCACAAAATAGCCTAGAAGTATAGCAGCGAAAGTTCAGAAGTTGGGCCCCCAAGCAAAGCTTTGCTGAGGACCCACCATTTTCATGGTGGCAATGATGGCAGTGGGGACTGTAGCAAAGGAGGCCTTCCCTTCCCAACCCTAGCCCCACAAAAAGGAGACAGAGCATGGCAAACATAACTTATTTTTTAAAATGCCTCCAACTGATACAAAACACAGCAGTCAAACTCATCTGCAAGACTAAACGTTCTGACCACATGTTGGTTGAACAACATTGATTACCAGTTTTGAATAGGATCAGATTTAAGACCCTTATGTTTGCTCATCGCAGTCTTTACACAGATTATCCCCATTATTTGTAGTCTCATTTTATTCACTATTCTCCTACAAGACAACCAAGATCTTCTCAACTGCATATGTTAGTTGTCCCTTCTGCTCCCAAATTCAAACTGGTGTGGACAAGAGAGGCATCTTTCTTGTGTTGGGCTCCTATCTTCTGGAGCTTCTTACTTCTTGACATTCAGACAGAAAATTCCTATAAGAAGTTCAAAAAACTTGTGACAACTTGGCTAACAGTTTTACTCCTGGAGGGCTGCCACTTGGTTGGTGTAATATGTCTCCTGTTTTTGCCATTGTCCTTAGGTTTTGCGCTTGTGACTTGGGGGTATGTTTACTAAACCGTCTTAATGTTAGCGTCGCTAGTTGCAGCGATAATGTGAAGAATGCCATTTAAGGAGTGGGCATTCCGGCGGCAAGGTAGCTAGAATCTGTATCACGCGATAGTGGGCGCCATGGCACTTTAACGCACTTTAACCCTAAATTCATACCAGTGCAGTGTTTAAAGCTATAAAGATGTAGCCCACTGGTTACTGCAATGTCTGTGGAGGCAGAAGTCATGGGTTCGATTCTGCAGTGGTGTTATGTAAGAAGGCTGTCTGAGGCATTTCCTTTTAATTTAAATCAGTGCTGTCTGAGGCATTTCCTTTTTTAAATTTAAATCAGTGCTGCCAGCAAAAACACCCTCACAGTGCCGTAACCTAAGGTGCTGCATAAGGCACCTTATAAGGCACTCCATAGGGCACATTATAACGTGCACTGTCCTCCAAGGCACCTTATAATGTGCCCTATAGGGCGCGTAATAGGGCGCCTTATGAGGCACCTTAGGCTACGGCACTGTGAGGGTGTTTTTGCTGGCAGCACTGATTTAAATTAAAAGGAAATGCCTCAGACAGACTTATTAGATTACATCACTGTAGGATCATACCATGACCTCTGCCTCTTCAGTCTTTGAAGTAACCAGTGAGCTGCATCTCTATAACGCCTAAAACACCGCTGGCTGGCTACAGAAAGACTGCAGGTCACCACACAAACTGTCTGCTGTGGTTACCAGGACAGGGTAAACCCACCCATACCCATGATGCACTGCATATGCAGATCAGCAGCCTAAAAAAGCCTACAAGCTGCTCAAAAGATGGGGTATGCACCTCTATAGCACCCCGGCCTGGTAGGGGGAAATGACTATGTGTATTACAGGCACAGAGTAGCTACAGACCGTGACATTGTGCGGTTCTTGTGCTCACCCTGAGGGTAGGTGGGGCGCCCAGCACCAGGTCCGCAGCACCTGGCTTGGCTGAGAAAGGCTGTGCTGCAGGTCCCCATCAGTGCCAGTGTGTGATAGGTAGTTCTTGCAGATACACCTGTGTCCATCTGTATTTCCCAGTCACATCTAGCCCTTGTGGACTATGATTCACTCAGAATAGTGCATATCCCGTGTGGTTGCCATGTTATAAGAGAAGGGCGGTGGTTGGCCCCAAAAGTGGATTATGTAGCACCACCCAACCCACCCTCTGTGGGTCAGGGTGGGGGACAGGATCTCCCACCAACAGATCCACATTCTACATCTCTGCAATAGTGGTAGTAGAGGGGACCATCAACCCAGTCCTGCTGGAGAATAGGCACCCTACAGGGCATTCAATGCAGATCTGTATACATCACATAGGGCACTGGCAGACAGGCAGTAGGCCTAGAAAAACTCATCAGCCCCCCCATCTCTATCTGACATTCCCCAACAGAGGGCATAGTCAGTCCCCACCCATACACATGCTAACTGCAGACAGTCTGCTAGCTAGTACATAGTGCATGTTCCTGGAAGAACTGTGTGCACCGACAAATGGGATGTGAGCACACACTCCAAGCAGGTATGTCAGTGATTGGGCCCCAGAAAAGGGAACCCATAGATATCACTTAAGAAAAATACTTTATAGCACTATGGGGGAACCTAGCCATGCCATGGTCACTGCTCAGCCAGGGTGAGAGTGACCCCCCCCCCCAGCATGACATGCTGTGGCCACCCTGTTCACGCAGGTGGTGGTTGGGTACTACAATGTCCCAGCCATTGCTCTATGCCCTGTGCAGATGCATCCTGCCCAGGCCACCCTGTCCGGGCCATACCCACAGTACCTTGCTCCTCATTATGCACATTGGCAGGCTAACACTGGAAACAGTGCAAGCAGTGTGGGCTCAGTAAGGTGTAGGCAGCCACAAAACACTGGATAGACATACACACAGTCCCACACCTATGCCAGCATTGTGCAAATAGAGAGGTTTTTGGCAGCCCTGGCTGCCACACCAGTCCTGGGCACAGTGCGGGCATTTCTATGGTATGTAATACTGTTGGAGTCACTCCCCTGGGTGGTAAACACTGTCAGAAGCAAGAACTGAAACACACTCCACAGATATCGGAAAGGTTGCTGTGATGAATCTCTGCAACAAATTGTGTTTAACTTAGGATTTGCTATCTGACATTAATCATAGCAATCTTTTGATATATGTGGAACGTGTTCCCAAGTTTAGGACGGCATTGCTAAAATATGCAGGTGCTAGTATTGGGAGATGCTGCTCCACGCAGGGCCCAACAGCCTGACTCTCCATGAGGCTTTGGGTAGTGGAGCCTGTGGGTGTGGGTGTTTGTGCCCCTGTTGGCCGCTGCTCTAGGGCAGAGGTTCCCAACTGTGGTCCTGGTGGACCAAACATGGTTCAGGTTTTCATGCTGTCCCTAATGAATATGCATGAGATACATTTGCATACAATGGGGCTGTGCATACAAATGCAGCACAGGCATATTTATTAGGGACAGCATGAAACCTGAATGGCGTTTGGCCCTCCAGGACTGCAGTTGGGAATCTCTGCTCTAGGGATTGCACATGTTTATGGTGTCTGTGCTCTGTAGGGTAAAATATAGGCATTTATGGCGTGTTTATTTTAGCTGCAATAAAAGTTCTGTCTTTATTACCACGGTTTAGTACTGGGTAAAATATAGGGACATGGTTTGCAGGAGCCACAGCTGGGACTTGAACTTGTGACCTTCTACCCCTAAACACATTGGCTGTGTGTACTGCTCCAAACTGTTGCCACAGGGGTAGATCATTCCCTGGGGCTACCATGACTGTTCGTCAGACAGACCTTGTCTGTTGCAGTGCACGGCACCCACCTAAATGGGGCTTGGCCATGGTCTGCTGTGGGCAGATGCCACTGCCCCCTCTGCCACCAGCACCCCTCCGCCACCATGGTGACATGCCCTTGTGTCAGTGGTGCTGGTGATGCACAGTCCCAGGCCATCCAGTGTGCCGGTAGGCAACTGCCTATGGTGCGTAATATTGGGTAGGGGTGCCTGCATAGACATCCATGCTTCCCCCCGGCACCACCTGCTGATGTTATATGCCCTTTGGGGTACTTGCTGGGTACTGTTCCCTGGGACACTGTGGGACACACACTCGTGGCCATGTTTGCCCTTGGTCAGTTGCTGTCTTGCTGGTTTTCCGCTTCTACATTCCTATGTGTCACCTAGGCATCTGTCTAGCCCACTCTGTGCCCCAGCTGTCCCACTGCATGTCTCGCCTGCAGCCCCCTGCAGCCTCACTGTAGTGCCCTCTCGTACTTGGGCACTATGATGTTGCTGCACATGTATAACTACTATCACTTTTCTTGGTTTCCCTGCCTTTGCTGCACATTGCTGACTTAAATGGTCTCTCTCCCCTGCAAATGTACCTCTAGCGCGAGGTTTTCAATGGTGCTATTTTTCAGACCTTCATTTCACGGCATTAGTGTGCATGGGGCCTCTCCCTGCCCGCTCTCCACCCATTGACCCCTTATCTCCACCCCTGGGGAGCCTTAATCCGCCCTCTGGGGAGCCTTACTCCACCCTCTGCGCACCTTAACACCACCGGAGATGTTATCGCGCAATACGTGACGTTCTCGCACGGTAATGCTCCATTATCGCGAGATAATGTCGCAGCTGCAACGTTAGCGCCATTTAGTAAACATACCCCTTGGTATTGTAGGTTTATATTCTTGCTATATTCACCTCCCTCCCTCTTGTAACTGATAACCTAGTCATTTATATCAGTGGTTCTCAACCCAGTCCTCCTGTATCCCCTAGACCAGTCAGGTTTTTAGGATATCCATGATGAATAAGCATGAGATAGATCAGCATACAATGGAGGCAATGCATGCAAATCTATCTTATGCATATTCATTGTGGACAGCCTGAAAACCTCACTGGCCTAGGGGGTACTAGAGCAATGCTTCTCAACCTTTTTCATGTCAGGGCACACTTTCAAGGTTGCTTGAGCCTCGAGGCACACCAGACCAAATCTTTCAAAGTCATTGTATTTGCTAGGCGTTGGCTACTGACCACTTGCTTGTTAGCAGTCAAAAATGTGTGCTAACTGCTTACCACAAGTTGGGGCATGGATTGGGCAGAGAGTCGGCAAGGGCTGCACATCAGGGTTGCTATTAGTGTGCGATAAGTGCAAAAACCATATATAGCAAACATGCCCCATAGTAAGTAGTGCACATGCTCCCCCATACTGTAATACATACAAATACATATCCTGAATTCATATAATCCACCAGTCCATCTCGATAAACAGCAACATAAAACTTCTCAGAACCATGCATATTGTGAAGTAATTCAAAAAATGATGAAAAGTCATGCAGGATCTATTCTAGAGCAAACTTCCAAAATTTACACAACATGGGCCCAACTTAGGAAAATCATGGGAGGGGGAAGGAGCAGGAAGACAAGACAAAGAAACATGATAAGCACATTGTGCAATCAGTTCTAGAAATAGCAATATACATACTGAGAAATTACTACAGATTGCTATGTAGAAAATTCATGCTAACAGAATACTCGGCCTTCATACACACAGAACACACATAGACCCTCACCAAATACAGAGTAAGAGACCACAATTAAAAATAAAATCTGTAGATAAAAATTACAGTAAACCAAAAGTAGCCAGACTCTGCATGTAGTACAACATCAGAGAAATATAAAGAGATGCATTTCCTCCATACTGTGCAATATGTAAAGATAGCACATGTCCAGCCGGCATGGGGAGGGGGGGGGGGGAGTACAACCAGGGTCCCACTCCCCAGGCCAGAAAGGCCCCAGGTATGCCATGGGCCCCAGCTATGTCTAATACCAGTACTGGCAGCTGTAGGTTACTGAAAACTTGACATATTCCAGTCACTACCTGGTTGATTTATTGTTCCCATTTGTGTTCTGCTTTCCTGTTTTAATATTTTCCCAAGATCCCCTGGCCATTTGCCATTTTTTCTCTTTGCTTCTGTCTTCACTTCCTCCCTTCCATCAATATCTAACATTGATGTGTTTTCTTCAGTTTGCTTCCATATATTTTTTCACTTCCTAACCACATTTCATTCCTCTTTTTTATCAACCACTTCTTAATTTTTCTTTTTTTACTGCAGGCTTTCCATCTTTACCTTCCCCCAACCCTTCCATGCTCCACCAATCTCTCTCTCCTTCCTCAGCCTCTTATTTCTTAGTTTTTCACTAACTCCTGTCTCTTCCCTCCATGTCCGGAATCTCTGCCCTCTTCTCTTCCCAGTGTCTTCCTATCCCTCCATGTCTAACATCTCCCCTTTGTATCCCTATTCCTATCCTTCCCCCCCCCCATGCCCAGCATAACCCTTGGTGTCTCTATCCTCTTTTTTCAAGCATCTCTCCTCTGAGTCCCTGTCGTTCTCTTCCGCCCCCCCCCCCATGTCCAGTATCTCCCTCCCCTTGTTTCTGTCCCCTATATCCAGCATCTCCCATCAGTGACCCTTTCCTCTCCTCCCTCCCATTACGGCCTCACCATATAGCTAGCAACTCCAATGCAATGACTATAGAAGACCGAAGACAGGAAAGAGAAAAAAAGCACAGGACCTGTGTGTATTCCATGTGTGCACTGAAGTGGCTCTGATGCATCCCACCCCCTCCGATGTCCTCAAGGGGTTGGAATTCATCAGAGCCACCTCCATGAATGGCGTGGCCCCAGACTCTCTCAGGGTTTAATGGGCCTGCAGCACTTTTTTCTCTTGCCCTAAAAAGCTATTTTATTCTTTTCTCCACCCCTCCCCACAGGACAGGTGGAACGTGTAGAAGTGTTGCTTGTGGGGAGGGGTGTTATAGGAATGCTGCCTGTCTTGTGGGGGATGGGGGTGTGGAGAAAAAATAATCCTTTTTAGGGCAAGAGAAAAGAATATTGCAGACACACAAAAACCTGAAAGTGTGTGGGGCCTGCATGTAGCCCATGCTGTTCGTGGAGGTGGCTCAGACGCATTTGGACCCCCTCAAGGACATTGGAGGGTATGGGATGTGCCAAAACCACTTCAGTGCACACATGAAATACAGGCAGGTCCTGAACTCTCTCATGTTTTTATTCTCCTCTCCACTCTCCTCCCCTAGGACAGGCAGCACTTCTGCACCCCTTCCCCCACAAGCAGCACTTCTGCATCCCCCTTCCCCATAAGCAGCACTTTGTACATTTTCCTTTCCCCCCATCCAGCATGCAGGGCCATCCACAAAACATTGCTAAAGCCTGAGCTCAATACAAAAATAAAAATAAATAAATGACAGCATTTTTACCTGTCTTCCCTCCTTGTTGACTGGGCAGACAACAGCATCAATGGGTGAAAGGGGGGGGGGGGAGGGGCGCCTCCAAGGCCAGCAGCAGCAGCGTTTGAGTGGAAAGGTGGGGGTGGCCAGGAGTAGCAGAAGCAATGGTGGAGTAGGGCTTAATCCCTGCAATTGCTCATCCTCTTCAGCCACTGCAGTGGCATGGGGATGGGTGGGGGGGGGGGGGGGAGAGGGAAGGAGTGGCAGCGTCTGGGTTGGAATCGGGGTTGGCATGGCAATGAAGACAAAAGAACACCATCAGAGAGGCTTCAGAAATGGTACAAAAAGGCTGCTTTACACAGGATCTAGGGTGGTACGCCGATAAATTTGCCGCGGCACACCAGTTGAGAAGCACTGCACTAGAGGACTGAGTTGAGACCCACTGATTTTATATAGTTCCTTGCCTGTTATTTGTCCTGTATATGTAGTTTAGATTATTATTTGGCTTCCTTTTATTACTGTGTCTGTTATCGGCTGTAATCTCTGGATATTTTAATGATTGTCATTTTTAATATTTAAATAGGGGTATAACAAATACTTATAAATAAAATAACTAAAACGTTGCTGTGCCACCTCCTTCCAGCTTTTCCCAGTGATCATACTACTCTTGCCCGTCCCTTGGCAGCCAGAGAAGTGAATAAGCTCTTCACCTCCTGTTGTTGCCCTGAAGTCCCATGTGGCTGTTACTGCGAGACTGCAGCTGTACAGCCAGAGGTAAGGTGCTTAGGCGCTTCACTGGGGGCTGTTCAAGAGTAGTACACATCATTGGTGAAAGCCAGAAGGAGGCAGTGCACTGTCAGTAGGCTGACCAGGCCCCTGCCCATACTGCGGGGGCCGCATGGGTGGAATTGGTCGCTGCATTAGTAAGCCTAATAAATAGATATGGACAGGGTAAATAATAGTAGAGATGTGCTTGTCTATTTAAACCTATGCATGCCATATAAGAGGTCATTTTATAAGAAGCTGTGTAAAGTTACATACCATCAACACATGAAAGTCAACATTTTCAATGACATAGGTGTGTCAATGTGCTTTTCCATGAGTACTCTAGCTGGTTGCTAATTTTGTAAGTACACAGGTCAGGCCAATGGCCCATACTTTTGGTGTGGATGTGGATTAACACTCTGCACTGTTTTTAACTAATGTACTACTCCAACTAGATTGTAAGCTCCGATGAGCATGACTCTGACGGGCAGGGACTGTCTCATGTATGCTGACTACCTCTTGTAGGTTAGGTTAGCTGCGCAGCGCTACATGCATGGCACTCTAGAAGTGCTAAATAGTAGTAGTAGTAGTAGTGGTGGATGTGTACAGGGCAGAACATGGACGGAGTATAAATTTCCGCACATAAGGTTATAGAATACTATAATTTACACATGTTCTTTAGAAATCTAGGCACGGGCATTTTTGTGAGCCCTAATGCAGGTGTACATGCTTGCGCTTAGATTTGACACGTGTTTTTGGACACGTATGCCCCTATTTTCTAAGGAAAAGTAGGTGTTTGCTTTTCTTTATCGAATAGGCTTAAGATAGGTGCCTTCTGGGTGCCTAAGAGTAGACGCCCAGTTATAAAACAACCTTCACAGTGGCAAAATGAGAACATGCCAATAATCAAACTGAGACCCAGACTCACTGACAAAACATATGCGTGTGTAATACTCTCTACTGATTGTCAAGGAACTATGAGGTTACAGCTGGATGTCACAAGCGCAGCCCCTACTGTCATCTGGAAGCTCAGAGGTAGAATGTGCAGCAAGGGTTAGAAAATTCTGCAGCAAACTTTTCAACGCTCCTTGGCAAATGTGTTTAAATGTGAATAATTTTGCATACTAACTAAATATTATTTTACTTATACAAAAATAAAGAGAGATCGGTGCAGGGGAGGGAGGTGGGGAATTGGCATAGGAAGGAGATCTCAGGGATGAGAGGAGAAAAAGGAGAAAAGACTGGGAATGGTAGAGGAATAGGATACAAGATCTGGAGATCAGAGAGGGGAAAAAAGAGGGGTAGGAAGGTAGGATTGATGTTGGGGTGAAGATGGGGGAAGAAGAGGAGGGTGGATTTGGCATTGGTGGGGAGAATATTCTCCGTTACAAACCACTTTCCCAGGTCCTTTCCCTTACACATATTCTCTCTCTCTCACCTCTACCTTGTCATAATAATGCTCTCTGCTTCCAGCAGATCTCCGCTTTCTCCTGGCCAGTGCATATCCCCTTCTTTTTTAACCCCTGAGCAGGGCTTCTCAGCCCTCCATACCCTGGTGATTACTTCTTACCCATCTACCAGGTAGTTGATCATAGGTAGAGAGAGTGGTTGTGCCTTGGGCTGCATCTGCCTCTTCTGTCACCAGGAGCCAGATTCATGCTTTGAACCACATGGGACACCATAGTGCTGCATGATTCAGAGCATGTTTTTGGCTCCTGTGGCATAAGAGGAGGACATGGCATGAGGCACCATCCTCATGCCATGTCCTCCTCTTATGCCACAGGAGCCAAAAACATGCTCTGAATCATGCAGCACTATGGTGTCCCATGTGGTTCAAAGCTGGAAATTAGGATTGGAGCTAGGTCAAGGGGTAGGCAGCTGAGTGAGCAAGAACATTTTATTTATTAAAATTTAATATACCGCGCTAGTTCTCTTCCTCCTCCTCCCACCCCCTACTCTAATCCCTCCTCACATACTGCCCGATACCACCCCCATTCGTCAGCTGGCAGTAGAAGCTGACGAATGGGGGTGGTATCGGGCAGTATGTGAGGAGGGATTAGAGTAGGGGGTGGGAGGAGGAGGAAGAGAACTAGCGCGGTATATTAAATTTTAATAAATAAAATGTTCTTGCTCACTCAGCTGCCTAAGCTGACGAATGGGGGTGGTATCGGGCAGTATGTGAGGAGGGATTAGAGTAGGGGGTGGGAGGAGGAGGAAGAGAACTAGCGCGGTATATTAAATTTGAATAAATAAAATGTTCTTGCTCACTCAGCTGCCTACCCCTTGACCTAGCTCCAATCCTAATTTCCAGCCAGTTTTGCAGGAAAGGCCAGATTTTGTGGACATTACCATGGAGCCTTGGGAAGCCGGGGGTGTGTTTATAAGTCGGTAAGGGAACGCCTGCAGAGAATGGTCCTTTGTATATTTACTGACCTAAAGGCAGTCAGGCAATAGACTGAAAAAAGTCTGCAGAGTCAGTTCATTATATGCCCTTCGCGAATAGTGCAGGGATTTAAGTTCTTACAACAGGAAGAGAAAACAAAAACCACAGAAAAGATACTACACAAAAAAACATTTTCAAAAAGGGCTCTGGGACTTTTGCAAAACTTAAGCAGCAGCAAAGGTTCTGCCATGCTTTTTCTAAAAGTTACTGCTAAGCAAGTCTTTCTGTGGAATTTCTTTTCTGTTCCAAGGGATGAGGAAATACAGACCTTGGGTAAAAGTTCCGGATTGTGTGAGCAAGCTTGCCTGCGGACATTTTGCTCTGACCCTTAATTCTGCCTGTGCATGTTATCTCTAGAATTAATTATCTGACGCTGTTATTCAATCATTTCACAATGTGCAGGAATTACACTCAAGGCCCAATAACAATGACCCCCCAGCTACTATAGAGAAAACACATTGTGAGCTTGGTATTTTCTTTCCTTTGTGCACTAGCTGAAAGGGTAGGCCAGAGAGATACTTTAAACAGATCTGAGTTCAGTCTGGAATGCTAAGAATCATAGGGAAAGGAATGGAGAATAAGATCAAGGATATTATCATGCCTCTGTAACACTCCATGGTGCAACCACACATTAGGGTCTGTTTACTAAGCGGTGCTAACAGCTTCTGTGCGAAATCGGAGTCGCGGCCCCATTGAATTTCGCACGGAAGCCGTTAGTGCTGCTTAATAAACAGACCCCTTTGAATATTGTGTGCAATTCTGGTTGCCATACCTTAAAAAGGATATAGCAGAATTAGAAAAGGTACAGAGAAGAGCCACCAAAATGGTAAAGGGGATGGAAGAATACCCCTATGAGGAAAGGCTTAAAAGGTTAAGGCTCTTAAACTTGGAAAAGAGGTGGCTAAGGGAGTATATGATAAAGATCTAAAAATTAATGAATGGAGTGGAACAGGTAAACATAGATTGGTTGTTTATTCCATCAAAAAGTAGAAAGACTAGGGGGTATGTTTACTAAACCGTCTTAATGTGCGCCCAGCGATAATGTGCAGAATGCCATAAAAGGAGTGGGCATTCTGGTCTCAAGGTAGAAAGCGTGGGTTATCGCACAATATAGTGCGCCGCGCACATTATCGCACGTTAACCTTAACTTTGTGTGCTGACCTACAATCACAGCAATAGAGGTGTAGCACACTGGTTATTACAATGCCTGCTAAAACAGGGGTCTATGAGTTCAATCCCCCAGTGGGCCTAATGAATAAGGTTGGCCGAAGCAATTCCTTTTCCTGCTTGCAACAGTACAACAATCTGTGCTGCCAGCTAAAAATACCTGCACCCCAGTGCCATAAACGAATGCACCTTTTAGGGCGCACTAGAAGGCACATCCTAAACCACCACGTCAGCCAAGGCGGGTTATAATGTGCCCCAGAGGCCATGTCGAAAGGTTGTCAACTCCCAAGGCACCATAGTAGGCACCCCATAAGCTGGCTGAATCTAAGGTGTGGCTGAAGATGCCCCAAGGATGTATAGGTGACCCCAAAAATGTTGGCCAAGGGCAGTAAGGTCCCCCAAGTTGAAAAGCAAGAGAGGTATGGGCCAAACACAGATTTAACCCTAACACTGCACAGAGCAACAAGGAAAGACAATGCACAAGTAATGGAAGGAAGTAGATCTGAGCTGATGGACCAGACAAATTTGTGTCCAGCCCATGTGGCAGTTGGAAAAATGGACAAACATATCGGGGGCAGCTGTAGCGATGCACAGGGTGATGGTAATGTACCATGCAACAATGATAGTGTGTGGCAGAGGATGGGAAGACGTGTCCAGCAGAGGAGATAGAAGTGGCAGGATAGGTGTAATGACAGGACGACAGTGGAGTAGCAGTGCTATGCAGAGTACACACAGGAGAGGTAACCAGGGAGAGCTGCAATGCAGAAATGTGTAGCAGTGCAGGACGTGGGGTAGCAGCATGCACATCAGGGTAGAATGGCACACAGCTGCCTGACACACATAGATGGACAGAAAGATGGTTGACAACTGTGATAAGGGTACAATGTGCTAACAGCACAGATCTGCACCAACGTGAGGTTATTAGCAAAGGCTGCATACAAGAATACTGCAGGGCATCACACAAGAAGTCTGCTGGCTGCCAGGATAGGCAAACCTCCAACAGTAACCATGATGCAATGCACATGCAGATCAGCAGTCTACAGATGATCACAAGATGGGGTATGCACCCCCACAGCACCTTGGCCTAGTAGGGGGAACTGACCGT
Organism: Ichthyophis bannanicus; assembly: GCA_033557465.1. Taxonomy (NCBI): domain Eukaryota; kingdom Metazoa; phylum Chordata; class Amphibia; order Gymnophiona; family Ichthyophiidae; genus Ichthyophis; species Ichthyophis bannanicus. The sequence goes on from CM066043.1 coordinate 113,366,526, forward strand.
GTGTGTTACTGGCACAGAGTAACTACAGACCGTCACATTGTGCCGGTACAGTGCTCACCCTGAGGGTGAGGTGGGGTGCCCAGCACCATGTCCACAGCACCTGGCTCTGCTGCAGGTCACCATCAGTGCCAGTGTGTGATAGGTAGTCCTTGCAGATACATCTGTGTCGATCCGTATTTCCTAGTCACGTCTAGCCCTTGTGGACTATGAGGCACCCAGAATAGTGCATATCCTGTGTCGGTGCCATGATCACATGATTTAAGTGATGGGGGGGGGGATGTTTGGACCCATAGGCGGATTATGTAGCACCACCCAACCTGCCCTCTGGGGCTCAGGGTGGGGGGACAGGATCTCCCACCAACAGATCCACTTTCTACATCCCTGCAATGGTGGCAGTAGAGGGGACCATCAACCCCAGTCCTGCTGGGGAACAGGCACACCCCTACAGGACAGTCAATGCAGAACTGTACACATCCATAAGGCAATGGCAGACAGACAGTAGGCCCGCCCACCACTATCTGACATTCTCCAGCAGCAAGCACAGTGAGTCTCCAGCCGCTGCACTCTGCAAGGTGTTCCAGCCATACACATACTGTCAGACGGCTGCCTGGGTGAGAATCTTCACATTCTTGGCAAGTGCATATATCTATGATTTGCAAGGTATTGTGGGCAATGTAGTTCATTCACACCAGACACAGCTGCTGACAATAATATAGTTGTGCTCTTGGGTAAAGCCAATAAGATATTTATTTATGGGGTTATTTCTCCCAACACAGATATGCTTGGTAGCACATAAATTAGGTTACTGGCTTTCAGTGTTAACTTGGAAAAACAAAGTCAAAATCAGGAAAACAACAAATGAAAAGCCACAAAGCAAGAAACAAACTGTTCTTTTCAGGTTAACTTCTGATTACTTCCCACATAGATACAGAAGTGATTCTCTCCTAGCTCACAAGCAATTAGGTAAGGCTTAATTGCTAGCAGTCACCAGCTGAAACCCCTTAGCTGGCTTGCCTTCCACTGTGTGGGTCAAATCCTGCTTCAGGAGCTTTTCTGAGTAGATCAAAGAACAAATTTGTATTTCTTTGTGATGGTTGCTGTACTTTATAACAGAAAGTTACCAACGGAGTTTAGATAGAGAGCAGTCCATATAAACAGGATCCTCATCTGCTATTATTCCCCCTTGTTCAACAAGCATGGGTTCAATATCATGGATTGGCACAGATGAATCTCTCAATGGAGCATTTTCAGGAGAATACTTGTTTCCCTGCTGTCTTTCAAGGTTATAGCTAGGGCATAGATCAGTGTTCATACCTGAGCTTCCATTGCTGCTAGAGTTCCTCTCTATATAGCCTGGCCAGTATGTAGTCCAGTTCTTATGTCCAGCCTTCCAATCCAGATCCCTGGACACTGGATCTCTCTTCACATACCTTCTGGCACAGGTCTTAGGGTCCCTTCCACGTGCAGCCGTCTCCCTCACAGGTAGCCTCTGGTGATTCCTAGCTCTGCAGCACCATTCCTCTGGCTTTCCCCAGTCCAATGGTGTATGCTGGGCCTTGGAATACCTCCCAGTATACGTACTGCTTTGGACTCTTCTAGACCTCTCAAAGGCTTTTCTCTTCCTTCTTCCAAAGGGTCTCTTTCCCTCTCTGTCCGTCCGGTTTGGCTTCTGCTTCTGATGATCCTTCAGATGAAACTGATGATCAAACTCAAGCTGATTCTCAGGATACTGAGGACAATTCTCTGGATATCCAAGGTGATCATGAAGATGGTCATCTGTAGAATAAACTCTACTCTTATTCTGCTTAGATGAGTGATCCTCCCTAACACAGCGCAGCTGTGCTGAATCAGGCCCTGCCCTTTGAGATGAGTGCTTAGGGATTACCTCATAGCCCTCCTGATTGAACACACGTTTCCCCACTTCAGCTCCTCTAATGGCTGTTGGAAACCTGGTGCATTCTGGGACTGGTAGTCTTTTATGGGAAAATTCTGTTTTCTTATTTCTACCAGAACTGACAGGTTGCTTGTTCAGAGACACTTCACCTTTTCTATAGCTCCTTCCTGAGCTATGATAAGCTTCCTTATCACAATACTAACTGCAGACAGTCTGCTAGCTAGTCCACAGTGCATGTTCCTGGAGGAGATGTGTACACCCAAAACTGGGATGTGAGCACACCCACCAAGCAGATGTGTCAGTGATTGGGCCCCAGAAAAGAGAACCCATATATATCACTTAAGAGAAATATTACATAGCACTATGGGGGAACCTAGCCATGCCGTGGTCACTGCTCAGTCATGGTGAGAGTGACCTCCCAGCAGGACATGCTGTGGCCACACTGTCCGTGCAGGTGGTGGCCGGGCACTACAATGTCCCAGCCATTGCCCTATGCCCTGTGCAGATGCATCCTGCCCAGGCCGCCCTGTCCGGGCCATACCCACGGTACCTTGCTCCTCATTATGCACATTGGCAGGCTAACACTGGAAACAATGCAAGCAGTGTGGGCTGAGTAAGGTGTAGGCAGCCACAACACATTGGATAGACAGACACACACTCCCACACCTATGCCAGCATTGTGCAAATATGGAGGCTTTTGGCAGCCCTGGCCACCACACCAGTCCTGGGCACAGTGCAGGCATGGCTATGGTACGCAATACTGTTGGGGTCACTCCCAGGAGTGGTAAACACTGTCAGAAACCAAAACTGAAACACACTCCACAGATATCAGAAAGGTTGCTATGATGCAGCTCTATCAGCAAATTGTGCTTAACTTAGGAATTGCTATCTGCCATTAATCATAGCAACCTTTTGATATATGTGTAACGTATTCACAGGTTTAGGGCGGCATTGCTAAGGTATGCAAGTGCTAATATTGGGAGATGCTGCTGCACGCAGGGCCCAAGAGCCTGACCCTCCATGAGGCTTTGGATAGTGGAGCCTGTGGGTGCGGGTGTTTCTGCCCCTGTTGGCCGCTGTTTAGGGCAGAGGTTCCCAACTCCGGTCCTGGTGGGCCAAACACTGTTCGGGTTTTCATGCTGTCCCTAATGAATATGCATGAGATACATTTGCATACCATGGGGGCGGCGCATACTAATGCAGCACAGGCATCTTTATTAGAGACAGCATGAAACCTGAATGATGTTTGGCCCTCCAGGACTGGAGTTGGGAAACTCTGCTCTAGGTATTGCACATGTTTATGGTGTCTGTGCTCTGTAGGGTAAAATATAGGTGTTTCAGGCATGTTTATGTTATCTGCAATAAAGGTTCCGTCTTTATTACCACGGTTTAGTACTGGGTAAAATATGGGGACTGAGTTGGCAGGAGCCACAGCTGGGACTTGAACTTGGTGACCTTCTGCTCCTGAACACACTGGCTGTGTGTACTGCACCACACTGTTGCCACAGGGACAGTTCATTCCCTGGGGATATCATGACTGTTCGTCAGACAGACCCTGTCTGTTGGAGTGCACGGCACCCATCTAAACGGGGCTAGGCCATGGTCTGCTGTGGGCAGATGCCACTGCCCCCTCTGCCACCAGCACCCCTCCGCCACCATGCTGCCATGCCATTATGCCGGTGGTACTGGTGGTGCACAGTCCCAGGCCATCCAGTGTGCCGGTAGGCAGCTGCCTATGGTGTGGGTTCTCGGGTAGGGGTGCCTACATGGACATGCACGCTTCCCCCCCAGCACCGCCTTCCAATGTTCTGTGCCCTTGGGGGTACCTGCTGGGTACTATCCCCTGTGACAGTGTGAGAAACACACTCGTGCCCATGTTGGGCCCTCAGTTGCTATCTGGCTGCTCTACAGTTTCAGCATTCCTATGTGCCACCTAGGCATCTGCCTAGTCCGCACTGTGCCCCAGCTGCACCACAGCATGTGCCACCTGCAGCCCTCTGTATCTCATTTCCAGCATCTGTACAGTTGCCCTTTCTTACATGCCCACCCTGCTGTTGTGGCACATGTGCACGCCATAAGAAACCTGCCCAATATAAAGGGAAAACCCTGATCAGCGTTATTTCAATGTGGGATCATTCACCTTGTAGGGGGACAGAGCATAGACCCTTCCAAACATGATATCTTTTTTTTTTAGCTTTCTCAGTAGTGTTTCTTTATGTTTCTCATTAATATCACTATTGGCCAGCTTGGGTATGGGGATTTTAAATTTGGTTCCGGTCATTTTCTATGTTTATTTGCCTCTTTGTTCCGTGCACATGTATCACAACTATCACTTTTTCTAGGTTTCCCTGGCTTTGCTGTACATTGCTGACGGAAATCGTTTCTCTTTCCTGCAAATGTGCTTAACGCGAGGGTTTCACTGGCGTTAGTGTTCAGACCCAGATTCCACAGCGTTAGTGTGCCTGGAGCCTCTTCCCTCCCACTCTCCACCCATTGATCCCTTCTCTCCGCCCTCTGGGAAGCCTTACTCCGCCCTTTAGAGCCGGATTTCATGGCGTTAGGGTGCCTTAATGCTGCAGGCGCGTTATCGTGTGATAAATGACGTTATTGGGCGATAATGTGCCATTATCACGTGATAACGTCACTTATTGAACGATAATACCGCCGCTGCGATGTTAGTGCCGTTTAGTAAACATACCCCTAGGGTACACACAATGACGCTACAATATAACCCATTTAAGGCTCATAAGAGAAAATATTTTTTCACTCAGAACACGTAATCAAGCTCTGGAATTCGTTACCGAAGGATGTAATACAAACTGTTAGTGTAAGTGGGTTTAAAAAAGGATTGGACATGTTCCTGGAGGAAAGGTCCATAAACCATTGTTAAAGAAGGTTCGAGAAATCAACTGTTTACCCCAGGACAAGCATTGTGGAACCTGTATGCCTTTTTGGGAACCTGACAGATACTCATAACTTGGCTTGGCCACTGTTGGAAACAGGATACTGGGTTTGATGGAACTTGACCCAGTATGGCATTTCTTATGTTCTTATGTTATTCCTAGGCAAGGCCATACCGAGACAGAAATGCGTCCTGTGCAACTTGCACATTGGGTGCGCGCCCCCCTCCCGCACCTCCATTTAGACAGTTTATGGGGGTGTGGGAGGGGGGGCACGTGCCCGATCTGCAAGTCGCTGGCACGCTAAGCAGGTCTGGTCCCTCCCAGAGAGACCAGATGTGCTTAGTGTGCCGGCAGAAAGACTTAAGGGGCACATTTAGTCTCTCTGCTGCTGCCTGCCACCGAAATAGTGGCAGCGGCAGGCAACGGCAGAGAGCCAAAATGCGCCCTTTAAGTCTTTGCGCCCTGTGCGGCCGCACCACTCGCACAGGGATCGGTATGGTCCTGTTCCTAGGAAAGGAGAGACACCTTGAATGGGGAGAATTATACCCGGGAAGAGACTCAGGAGAGACACGATGGGTAAGGAGGATCATTCCTGGGAAGGGAGGGAGAGCAAATACTTGGCTTAACAGGTACAGCATGAACTGGGTGGGAGGATAGAAGAGGCAAAGCCATTTTCATGGGGTATCTGTCCATTGGTGTCTCTTCTCTCACACCTGCCCCATGGAATTGTGAATGTCACCAGCTTCCTCTGACTTTATTCCTTATACAATTCACTCTTTTTGCCCTGATCTTCACTAATAAATAATAATAATACAATTTCTTTGGTTGTTTCTGCCTCTCTGAACGCTGTGAGGTGTCTTTTTTCACTCGCTCTCTGTTCAGCTTTTTCATACCTGTTATGCCTTCCTTTTGCTCTCTGCCTTTGATTCTCTCCTTGGCTCTATCTATGGTCCCCTCCTCCCTACCTGTCTTATTCTTGCTGCCTCTCTCACTGTCATCACCTTGTCCCTGCACCCTAATCAGCCAGTTTAAACCAAATTCTTTGTGTATAAATGAACAGGCAGTTAGCTGCCCTGTGCCCTTAAAGGCTGGAACAGGATGAATCCTGTGCCTGGACTTGATCTACAGTAGAGGATTATATAACTCTGAATGGAGGGAAAGTGAGAACACAGGGTGGACTGAGGAAATCCACTGCTTACCCCTGGGACAAGCAGCATGGATTGTATATATCTTCAGAAACCCGACAGGTACTTGAGACATAGAATGGCCACTTTTGGAAAGAGGATACTGGGCATGATGGATCCTTGATCTGACCCAGTATGACATATCTTATGTTCTTAATGGGAGACTTCCTGTGACACCCAAGGAATCTGTGTGTTGCTTCTCACACCCCAGAAACTCCACATCCTGACACTGTGACAGTAGAAACACTTCTGCCCATGACTTGGAGAGAAGAGGTGGGGGAAGGGCAGGGGGTAGGATCCCTACTGTGGGGATCAGTGAGAGCCCAGGCTAAGGAATGCTCATCACTATACTCAAAGAGCACTAGTGATCAGTCTGTACCTGCCATGGACTCAGGGCTGGTGCAAGGGTATTGGGTGCCCTAGAGGAATCTGCAGTCTTCCTCCCCTGAGATTTTGGTAATTAAACTCATCCACACACACACAATCCTATAAAAATGTATAATTGGACATCATACTTTTAAATATTAAACTTTGCTTTGTATGTATGTGTGTGTGTGTCTGCACTCTCTGCGGGTAAAAGAAATGTTCTTGTGGCTCTGAGTTTGTCTGGCTGTTAAGATCTATTGTTTTGCTTTGGGTGTGTTGCCCCTCAGAAGCTGCTACCATATCGACTGCCTAGTTTTGCCTAATGGTTGGGGCGGCCCTGCATGGACTGAAATAATTCCAAAGGGCTCTGTGTCAATTAAACATTCTAATTCCAAAGCCCTTCCCTGAACACATGGGAGCAGCCATAGTGTCCCACATTACCTCACCTGGTGTGGAATCTGATTGGTTTGTACTATTTATGATGTCACAGAGAACATTATACATAACCAGCTGATGCTCATTCTGGGAGATGTAATTAGTGACCTTGGTTTAGCTGAGTTTCGGCCCTGGCACAGGGTGATACTGCATTTTCTAGGCACTGCTCATGCCTAACCTATATCCAGAGCACCTTGGCTATTCTTACCTAGTTGGCTATGCTGCCTTACATTTTCACTCTTATGCTTTAATTTATACATGTATCTGAATGGACATTGTATCATGATTCTGATTCAGATCAGGAGGAGGGGTAGAGTTGCAAAAGGTTAAAGATTTGCCTGAATAGATTGATCCAGCCCTGGGTTTACCCCAATGCAGTGATTCCCAGCCTGTGGTCCCTGGACCCCTTGGAGTCCATGAGACTATTAGAAGGGGTCCACAAGATACAGAAGATAGAAAACAAGAGACAGATGCTGGTGGGGATTGGTGGAGGGGGGGGGGAGAAGAGACAGACTGGAAGGAGATGGTTGGGGGGAGGGAGAGACAGACTGAGTGGCAGTGACTTGTTGGTGGGAGAGAGAGACTGGTGAAGACAGTAAGGGGACCGGAGATGAAGAGGGCTACTGGGGACAGGCTTGATGCTGAGAGGAGGGGGCCTGAGAAGAATGGTGGGGATGAACTGAGGGTCTCTAAATTTTTGGGAGGTTAATAAGGGGTCCACATAACTAAAAAGACTGGGAACTTCTGCTTTATAGCATGCATGCACTTGTAGTCTTGCTTTTATTAGAGAATTAATGGAAATCAAAACTACAAGTCCTTGCATGCAGCGGGGTAAATCCAGTACTGGATCAACCTGTAGAGCAAATTTGGAGACAGCTGGCAACCCTAGGGAGGAGGGAATCTAAGATAGAATAAAACAGGAGTCCCTGAATGGGGCTCTCTTTCCCTTCTCTGGATCGTACATTCATGCCCAAGAATCTTCATGAGTATGGCAATTTCTACACGTTGACAAAGTACTACATATACTTTTTGCCTGTCTCTCTTATTTCTGTCTTCTGTTCTTCTCACAGTTTCTAGAACTCTTGAATACTTTCTCAGACTAATTGTCTCTGGGTCCCTACTTTTCATATTTTCGTTGTCTCTCACTACCTGTTTCTCCCACCATACATGGCTCTATCTCATTTCTTCTTTCACCCATTCTCTCTGGTTTTCTGAAGCCCTTCCAGGGCCAGTCTTACCTCAGGAAAATCTCCTCTGGCAAATACCATCAGGAGTGAGGTTTTGCCGCAGCCTCCGTCCCCGACGATGACAGCTTTGATGTTGGTGACTCCTCTCTCCCCAGTATGCCCATTGCTGAGGCTATCGGCTCCCACCTGCATTACTGGGTCCATGGGAAACAAGGGGTAAAACAGTGGCAAAGTTCTTCTGTGAGTGTCCTGTGGTCAAGGGCTTCCTTTCACTGTTCTCCCGCAGCACTGGCTTTCCTCAGCCAGATCCGAGTCCAGACATGGACTCAGCAGGAGCACTTGAACAGAGTCCTCATTTTCACTGCCCAGTATTCCTCTTTTTTTCCTAAAGCCTTCCAATTTGGCTTGTCTCTGTTTCTGAATCTTCCTGAACGATTTCTAGGATTTCGAAACTTCTGGTTAACCCAAGTGAAATCTCCAGGTCTGTATCAGGAAGGGCTTGGGTATAGCTGGAATTTCCCTCAGACTTGGGTCAGGGTTACTGTGCTCAAGGCTGTTCATCTGAGTTACAGGAAGAGAGAGAGAAGCGCAGCTGCAGCTAGTTGTCATTCGTGGTCCTTCCCCTTTCCCAGGGGGGAGGGGGCAGAGAAGGACTTACTGTGGCAGGGTAGGCAGGTATGAGCCAGTTCTGAAAGGAGACTAGTTCAGAAAGGAGGACAAGAGTCACACAATCCAATAACATGGGGAGGGGGGGGGGGGGAGGGGGGAGGGGGAGAGGAGAGAGAAAGAGAAAGAGATAGTTAAGGGAGATTGCTGCAACACAAGGGGAGAGAGACTTCAGGATGGAAGGAATTATAGAATAAAGCAGAAAGAAAAAGAAACATATTCTGAAGGTACATCCTATATCCTGCTCTCAGAAGCATGATCACTAAAGGTTAACGTGCACTAACAAAAGTTAAAGCTTGTTAAGTATTGCCACAGCCTAAAGAAATAAAAGGACCATGGCAATACTTCATGCGGTTAACTTTCATTAACATGTGTTAACATTTAGTAAACAAGCCCCTCAGTGCGGGCTGGGAACCTACCATGTCATTTGAAAATTTGAAAAATGATAAATTTGTATAGAATTCCTGAAAAATACATAAATTCTAACTTTTAAAGCCACTAATGCACAAACTGTTGCTCCTGGGGAGCAACTTAAAAGGGTTGGCATGCTGAGTAAACTTACCCTCCTGCCCCCCCCCCCCGTTCCCTTTGCATAATCAAGTGCACCCCTCCTGGAACTGTCCCACCTTCCTAATCCCTTAGTAAAAATAAAGGGTCTCCCGACCTTCTCCCCTCCACCACACACACTTCAGAATCTCTGGTGGGTAATGGGGGGCAGTCGTATGTCCCTAGAGTTAGTATCATGATATTCCTGCTAGGGGTCAGGCTGCCAGACAAAAGTTAGACAAAAGTACATATGAGCCCAAAATACAAAATAGTTAGATCTCCAAGCAGACCTGAAACCACTGTTCAACTGCCTCTGCAAACATTTCTGTAAAAAGGATATTTTAACCTTTGATAAAGTAAAAACATCAGTCACCAATTCCAATTCCCTGGGCAAAGCATTCCAGAATAGCGGACCAACAATTCCACATTTCCAATTCCAGGTGTCCTGTCTCCAGCACCGCTGGAAGAAATTTAAACTGAATTCCTCACAATTAGGCATTACATAACTAAGTTGAGATTTTAGAAAGTAATTAAATTAAATAAAATATATATTTATATCTCACCTAACATAAATTTCTAGGCCAGTTCCAGGGTTACATTCACAGTTAAAATGCACAGCTTAATTCAGAAGTTATGTAAGATAGACTGACAAGCAGAAGTTAGGAGCTATTTGTCCTTGGCAGGAAACAACATGGTTTTTAGCTTTTTTTCTGAATGTCAGGTAGTGTATAATTCTGTGCATAGTGCATTCCATAGTTGGACTCCAATCGCTAAAATAATTCTGTTTTTTACCAGTCGAGTTGTTTGAATAGGGGGTAACATAAACATATCTTTTTGACTTGTAATTGACTTCTTGTTGAATCTTGATGTTTCACTATGTCTAGTAGATCCAGTGGTGTACCCAGGGTGGGGTAGTGGGTGCAGTTCACCCTGGGTGTCAGCCAGGAGGGGGTGCTGAAATTTTGGGGCTGTGCATGTGGCAGACTTGTTAAACTTCTTCGTTGGCTTATGACTTTGGCCTAGGAGGGAACAACTCCTGGGCCAGACACAGAGGCAGTGTGGCAAGCCAGCAAAGGAATTTAGTAAGTTGGCCAGGGGCATGGAATTTTGGCACCTCCTTCCTAGGGGGTGTTGCATCATGTCGGGGGGGGGGGGGGGAGACATCCGCTCCAGGTGACAAGTAGACTCGGCACACCACTGATGATCAATCACATGTGTTAGATTTTGAACTTGAGTAAATGAACCTGTTGTTAAACTGGTAGCCAGGGCTGTGCATGTACAGAAGGGGCACCAATATCACTACTGGGCTTCCCGGAAGCACAAAACGAGTGAGTTGCGGGACATGACTGGATGAAGTGGAGTCACCAGATTCATTAGTCGCACGGGGCGCATTTCTAACTTGGTACAGTCCTGCTGGTAGCCAGTGCAGTTCATTCAGTATGGAGCAGATATGATCATATTTGTGGAGAAAATAATGGCCCTTTTTTAACGCTCTTTAATTTTCATTGACATTTGTGGACCTTTAGTAAACATGCTCCAATATTTATTACAACAAATTGACATTTCATAATTTCCTTTTAAATTATTTGATTCCAGCTCAAGAAATACTTAAGAATTATCCCGAATGGGATACACCCTAGAATATTGAGGGAACATGGGTATGTTCTAGCAGCTCCACTGACTGACCTTTTCAATGCCTCGTTGGAGTTGGGAGTGGTGCCAAAGGACTGGAGAGAGGCTCATGTGGTCCCTTTACACAAAGATGGAAGTAAGGATGTGGTTGAAAACTAAAGACCGGTTAGTTTAATTTTGGTGGTGAGTAAATTATTGGAAATGAAGCTGAAAGAGAAAATAATGAGGTTTCTGGAGTCCAGCAGATTACAGGATCTGAGGCAGCATGGATTCACCAGAGGCAGGTCTTGTCAGACAAATTTGATTGATTTCTTTGACTGGGTTACCAGGGAGTTGGACCGAGGGAGAGCCCTAGATGTGATGTATTTAGATTTCAGTAAAGCCTTTGACATCGTTCCTCACAGGCGACTTATAAACAAACTGGGCACCCTAGGGATGAACCCTAAAGTTACCGCTTGGGTTGAAAATTGGTTGAGTGGGAGGCGACAAAGGGTACAGGTAAATGGAGCTCACTCTGAGGAGAAGGAGGTTACCAGTGGTGTGCCCCAGGGATCTGTTCTTGATCCGATTCTTTTAACGTCTTTGTTAGTGATATAGCGGAAGGGCTGTCGGGTAAGGTTAAGAACATAAGAACATAAGATATGCCATACTGGGTCAGACCAAGGTCCATCAAGCCCAGTATCCTGTTTCCAACAGTGGCCAATTTAGGTCATACGTACCTAGCAGTTTCCCCAAAAGACATAGGTTCCACAGTTCTTGTATTGGGGTCAAGCATTGATATCCTGGGTCCCTTTTTAATAATGGTTTATGGACCTTTCCTCCAGGAACTTGTCCAATCCTTTTTTAAACCCAGCTACACTAACAGCTTTTACTACATCCTCCGGTAACAAATTCTAGAGTTTAATTACACGTTGAGTGAAAAAAAATATTTTCTCTTATTTGTCTTAAATAGTTTACCCTGTAGCTTCATTGCATGTCCCCTAGTCTTTTTATATTCTGATAACGTAAACAATCGATCTGTTTACCTGTCCCACTCCGTTCATTCATTTATAGATTTCTATCATATCTCCCCTCAGCCGTCTCTTTTCCAGGTTAAAAAGCCCTGACCTTTTTAGCCTTTCTTTGCAGATGAAACCAAAATATGCAATAGAGTAGATACCCAGGAAGGTGTAGATAACATGAGGAGGGATCTAGCTAAGCTTGAAGAATGGTCTAGAATTTGGCACACAATGGTCTAGAATTTGGCAGCTGAGATTTAATGTTAAAAATTGCAAGGTCATGCATTTGGGCTGTAGCAATCCAAGGGAGCGATATAGTATAGGGGGTGAAGTACTTTTGTCCACTAAAGAAGAGCAGGAACTAGGCGTGGTTGTGTCTGATGATCTTAAAGTAGCTAAACAGGTAGAAAAGGCGACAGCAAAAGCTAGAAGGATGCTTGAGTGCATAGGGAGAGGAATGGCCAGCAGAAGAAAGGAGGTGATAGTGCCTCTGTATAAATCTTTGGTGCGACCTCATTTAAAGTATTGTGTGCAATTCTGGAGACCGCACCTTCTAAAGGATATAAACAGGCTGGAGTTAGTACAGAGGGTGGCTACTAAAATGGTTAGTGGTCTTCATTATAAAGCATATGAGGACAGACTTAAGGATCTTAATATGTACACCTTAGAGGAAAGGCGGGATAGAGGTGATATAACTGAGACGTTTAAATACCGCCATGACATAAATGCACAGGAGGAGAGCCTATTTCAATTGAAAGCAAGCTCTCCTACGAGGGGACATGGTATGAGGGTGAAAGGGGATAGATTCAGGAGTGATATGCGGAAATATGTCTTTACGGAAAGAGTGGTGGATCCGTGGAATAGTCTCCCAGTGGAGGTGATAGAGATGAGGACAGTATCTGAATTCAAAGAAGCATGGGACAAACACAGAGGATCTCTATAGGAAAAAAGGGGACTGTTGTAGTGGTTGATATGGAAGGACAGACTAGACAGGCCATGTGGTCTTTTTCTGTCATCATGTTTCTATGTTTCTATTTCCTAAATATATTGGATGTTTTGCCTACTTCATTACTGGGCATTTCCAGTGATTATTATATCCCAAGCTGTCTACAGAAGCCTGAAGTGGAAGCAGGCTAAAGAGATCATTTTTCTGTAATTTGAATGTGACAGATATATTACAAACTTCTATTGTAGAATATTCTATCGGGGCAATGCTTGCTAACTACTTTTAATTTTTTCTCTGTTAGGGATATGGTTTTAAATAACTTTTTTAAATTTAGGGAACGTTTATTTCATGGTCATAAAATTATTGGGATCAGTATTCAAAAACTTTATCTGGATAGCAGATTTAACTCGCACCTTTTTTCAGGAGTACCTCAAGGTGAGTTATATTCAGGTACAGTAATTATTCTCCTATCCCTTAGAGGCTTACAATCAAAGGGTCTCTTTTACTAAAGCGCATTACGTTTTTGCACATAGCGCCCATTTAGTTATAAAATAAATGTCTGTTGAGTGCAAAGCTTCCATGGTAACTGCTGAGGGCCTGCCAGCAAGTTCCTGGCACTTGCTGTGGGGGTGCATACCCTAATGTGCAGCACAATTACCGTGGGTGCACTTAATGCCACCCATTGCGGTGGCATGATGTGAACTCTTGCTAATTCTAACATTGCCAGTTAGCATGTAATATCTTTCCTCATGCCAACTGCAAAGTGCTCTCCATGCAAACTCTCTGCCCCTAACCTGCCTATGCCCTGCCCCAATGTGTGATTTGCAGTGACCACACAATTCAGTGCATGGTAACTGTCATGCCACAGTAATAGTTACCATAGGTCTAAGCACTTGGTTACTTCATGCCAAAGCAGGCACTAACTTCTTAGCATATTTTAGTAAAAGAGCCTCTAAGTTCGTACCTGAGAAAATGGAGATGACTGAACACTAAAGTGGTGATTTTCAATACTGCTATATAGATAGCTATCCATTTAGGTTGGGGCAGCAAAAAGCTGATCTAAATTGTTATTAGGGATATTCTGTACAGTGAATAGCGGGGTTGGATGTCCCATTTGCACGTCAATCCCCACTATTCGCCCCCCTGCTGGCCCCGGCTAAACAGCGCATTTGTATGGGGAGGCCTAGACAGGGATGGGAGGGGGTGTTTCCAAGGCAGAGCAAGAGTGGGGCATGGGCGGGCCACGACTCCGGACGTACAGGGCTGATTCTGAGGTTGGCTCTGTATGTCCCGGCCTGTGAACATAGATGGGAGACTTATTCCACCAAAAAGGTGCTGCCAGGCCTGAAAAAAAAAGGTAGGAGTCAAGTTGTGGTAGGCTATGGCCTATAATAGCCTGTAGAACATATGAGAAGCCTGAAAACTAGGCCTAAGTTCCCCACCCCCACATGGAAATAATAGTGCTGAGAAAGACCGAAGTCAGTAGAAGGTTGAGAATCCGCTTTAAACTGCTTTTGATAAGTTTGTATGAATCCTTTATTAAATTATTTTATGCTGATGATAGATATGTTCCAGTGTTCTGCATTCTCACATTCTCTGATCTTAGAAATGACCTTGCAGTAGAGATGTATCTATGTCTAGAAACTGAGCCTTTGTTAGAATAGCCTGAGAAGGGGGAACAGGGTGCTAGGCCCAGAGAGGGTCACTGATTGGATAGGTGTGAGGGGCGTTGGGACCAATAGAAAGGTTGCCTGTATCAAACTGTGAAATTGTATATAATGAATCTGCTGCTGTATTTGGTTGCTCATTCTTTTTCAGACACAAAAAGTGTCCGTTTGAGCCTGTGCACAATAAATTGGCTTGGATCTTTGAACTGACTCCTGGTATTATTTATTGCATGCTTATCAGCTGCTACATATTCTTGGAGCGTTGGGTCGGGAATGTGCGAGTAGTGGATGGTATTCAAGTGAATATACCACATACTTTCGCCTCCAAGTTTGGTCCGGCTGGAGCCGCACCTGACTGATCGCAGGAGAGCCTTTGGCGCCACCGGTCCTCTTGTATCGGAAAGGGCTCCTCCTTGCCTCCACAGGTTGCTGGTTCTGGCTGGCCAACACCTCTGAACCCGAGGGGAGTCCAGGATCCAATCCATGAACTGGTTTGGTATCGAGAACCGGGTCCAGTGAGTAGACATTTTCTTGTTCGATAGTCAGTGAAACCTTGGGAAAGTCTTGCATGAGTATGCGAGACTAATTTGGTATAGATATTTTCTTGTTTGATAGTCAGTGAAGCCTGGGGAAAGTCTTGCTTGAATATGTGAGACAAATTTGGTATAGACTAACTGGGAACGTCTTGCATAAGTGCGCAAAGACGAGAGAGCCTGATCACCTCTCATAAGGACAGTCCTAGTACACCGCATAAGGGTTAGCGGAGCAGAAGCCACCAACCCTTTGGTTGAGTTAGTCAGTAAAACCTTGGGCATTTGAAAAATAATTTCTTGTTGCTGGCATGATTGTCTGCATGACTGAGAGGTCTTGAATACAGACCAAGTGAGAGCGGACTCCTGAGTAGTGCAGTTCCTGGCCGGGCGACCGCCCAGGTCGCGAAAAGGAGGAAGCGTTTGGTGTTTGTCTCCCCCTTTGTTCCGTTGTCCTTACTGTTTGTTGTTCGTATCTGATTTTTGTCATCTGTTGAAACCGCGGGTTTCCCTTCTGGTATAATGTAAGATTATTCTGTTGGGTAATTTGTGAAACAGTTTACCGATTAAGGAATAGTACTAAGAAAAGAAGAAAGAAGAGGAAAAAAAAACCAACTCAGGAGACACTTCTAAGTACAAAGACAGCTGTCTCACTGATTTCAGTTTTTTTCCAGCACAGCGTGAGTCTCTAGCAAGCAGAGAGAGAAGGGGTGTGTCTTTCACACAGCCCGTAGAAAGGAATGTTTTAGTATCCTTTAACCCTTTGAAGGCTTACTTTCAATTTTTAATCCACATTCTGCAGCTGGGTTAATTTGTGCTTATTTCAGGAAAATTGTACCTGTCTTATTCAATATGTTCTAATAGTGATGTTCCTTCTGCTATGGTCATGTATTATATATCATTTGGTAGGAATATTTAGTCAGAATTTTGGATCCCGACAGTTTTGGGCTCAGCCTGGAAAGGGTTAAGTTCTTATTAACCCCTTTCGAGCTCCTCAACTGTTCTTGTTATATCTCAGCCCTACTTGTCTTTTATGGTCCAAACAGAAATGATAGAGAAATTAAGGAAACTGCTTTTGTTTTTCCTTTGACCTTCGAAGTAGAGGTTAAGAACCCTGACAGGACTATGAAGCATCCCGATCCAGTAGTTACCAGATAGCGACTTGAAAGTGATTTAAATCCTGAGTGAATGAGGAGTTAATCGTGCTTGAATTTTAATTCCTGATATTGACTGCGTATGCTATTCAGCAAAATTAAAAAGTAAAAACGAGATTTTATATACTGTGGCAAGCACCTCATAGAGGACATACTTATTGTTTATTAAAAAAAAAAAAGGGGAGTATATGCATTCCAGATACCCACCCACTTTATGAAAAAGTACCCGTTTCATGTCCTTTGAATATCTGCTTTTTAAACTGTAAGATTTAAAGTAATTCCTTTGCATTATTCAGCTTAGTACTGATGACGGCTGGCAGTTAGTTTCATGCCAAGTATTTTTATTCTAGTCGTACGTAACAGATATGTGGCCGTAATGTTAGGAGCCATATTTCTTTCTATTGGGATTGTTGTTATAACATGTTGCAAAATAATAGTTTTATATTTTAAGGACTTTATCTAAATTGTTCCTATTTAGAATGAGCACACACATCCATTATGCTTATTACAACCAATCTAAGCTTATGCTTTCTGCCTACCCTTTGTTTGCTCTCACTTGGTTTGCAGCTTGTCGTGCTGTGAGGGCTTGCATGCATCAGTGATGCTGAGAGCTAAACTATCGGTAGTTTAACTACTGGCAGGGTCTCCCAAGATGGACAGGTCTCAGCTGAGGTGCCAGACCAAGACAAACCACCCATCTGGGCAGCAGCAGAATGGGACAGTGTTGACGGCGGAGGATCACATTTTTGTGACAACGGCAACAACACCAAACTTAAACTGCGCGGAAGAAAGGCCCGGCAATCTACTTCTGTATCTTGCCATGAAAACCCAATGGATAGTTACAACAAAACAAATTGTGCTATGGTTCTGGAAGATGAGACCCTCAGGTCAGAAGGCACTCTACTAGCTACTGGGGAAGAGCTGAAGACTTTTCAGAGTAAAGCCAGCATTTATGATGTGGTTGGATCAAAGCCCTCGGGAAGTCTGACTGCTGATATAGCTGCGCATGAAATGAGAGTCAGAAGCTGTAAAGATGTCTTACGCATTGTGTGATGAAGAAGCCCCAATTTCCACTGTTAAAATACAAAACATGCAGCATGTCAGTGCAAAAGCTGACAGGAGAACAGACCAGGTGGATAGCTGTTGTCAGTGGCAACGACAACAAAGGCAGCCACGAGGTCTGGAGAAAACGTGTAGTAAGAAGAAACGCCCTAATTCCCAATAGCACACACCTGGTAGGGAAGAGTATGCACAGCCCTTATAAGGATAGTGCAGGGAACACAAGGGGGAAGCATTACAAGGACGACACCTCCAAAGAGTTGCCAGGAGGAGAGGAATTGTCAGAGAGCTCAGATTTGGAACAAACCCTGAGAGGGAGAAACCTGGGACAAGGTGAGCACTGTAGGAAGAGAAGACAGCCTGTCTTACCTACAGCAGTTACCAGAGAGGAACCAGGAAGAGTCTCTCACTTCAGTATAGGAAGTGACTCAGAGTCTGAACCAGGAAGCGTTCAACCTCAGAGATACCCAGAATCCACTAGGAGGAAGCAGCTTGCTAGAGCCGAAGCCAGCTGGGCAGCTCCTGCTGATTGCAGAGACACGGCAGCATGGAACCTACGTTCTAACCAGAGAAACTGCAAGCCAGTAGCTAAAAAGTATGTAACAAGAAGCTGGGACTTGGGGAATGAATGTGAGCCATTGAAAGTTAAAAGGAATAAAAGTGTTTGTAGAGTGAATGCAGAGCAACCTTACACAGGAAGCCAGAGGTGGGGGCAGGGCAGCTACTCCCAACCTAACTACCTGAATAGAGAGCATTCACAGCCGTCAGAAAAGCTTAGAGACTGGCCAGAAGACGTGTATATGTCAGAAGAGGAGCTGGCAGTAAGCTTTAAACCCCAAAAGAAGCCTTACAAGCTAAAGTCTGTTAGCAAGAGGGGACAGAGAGTTCCTCTATCCCAAACAGAAGATAGCAACAGAGAAACTTATCGTGAGGGCTTGCCAAGGGGAAATGTCCAAGCAGATTTCAACCAAGAGGGTTTGGAACGTGAGGAGGAACCCATGTTAGTGGACTCTCTCAGTGAATCCTCATCTATATCTGACCTAATGGACTGTACATTAGTCTCATCTGAAAGAATATCTCTGCGCTAGACAGAGCAAAAGCCTGTGTGCTACAGTTTAAGTTCCTACCTTGAAGCAAGAAGTTATTGCTGTATGTCCTTTGTGTTTTTGCCAAAAGATTGGAATACTTTTGTTTCTGCTTGTGTTCTGTTCACTTGTTTATTAATCCACCCCGGGAGGGGAATAAATCCACATTTTGCTTTACCATTCGAGTTTGCACAACTATTTCTTCACCATCAGCAGCACACTGCCCCCTGGTGGTGACAATTGGAACATGGAACGTACGAAGCATGAACCAAGGGAAGTTGGAGGTGGTCAAGAATGAAATGGAACGTGTACAACTTGATCTGTTGGGTGTCAGCAAACTGAAATGGACTGGCATGGGGCACTTTGCATCAGATGATCACATGGTCTACTATGCTGGAAATGAAAGACAAAGAAGAAATGGTGTTGCATTTATAATAAAGAAGAAACTTGCAAGAACTGTAATGAAATACAATGCAGTCAGCGAACGCTTAATCTCTATTCGTCTACGAGGATTGCCTATCAACACAACTATAATTCAAGTATATGCCCCAACAACAGCTGCAGAAGAGAATGAAATTGAAGAGTTCTATGAACAAGTACAAGCTGAAATTGACAGAATATGCAAACAGGATATCCTGATAGTCATGGGTGACTGGAACGCAAAAGTTGGCAACAAAGAAGAAGGCAAAGTAGTTGGAAAATATGGACTTGGCAACAGAAATGAAGCTGGAGAAAGACTGATAGAATTCTGCAAGACCAATGATCTATTCATCTCAAACACCTTCTTCCAGCAACACAAGCGGCGACTGTACACATGGACTTCACCCAATGGATTGTATAAAAATCAAATTGACTACATCTGTGGAAGTCAACGATGGAAAAGCTCTGTAACGTCAACAAAGACAAAACCTGGAGCTGACTGTGGTACAGATCATCAACTACTAGTATGCAAACTCAAGCTAAAGTTGAAAAAGAGCAAACCACTCATGAATGCAGCAAAATATGACCTTGAGAATATACCACTGGAATTTAAAGACTGCCTGCAAAATCGATTTGCTGCTTTAGATACAAATGACAGAGCTCCGGAAGAGTTATGGAATGACATCAAGAAGGTTGTGTTGGAAGAAAGCGAGAAGTCTCTACAAAAGGTGAAAAAGCAAAAACGGCCAAAATGGATGACGGAAGAAACTCTGAAAATAGCCCAGAAACGCAGAGAAGCTAAAGCCAGAGGAGAAAGAAAGACAATTGCAGAACTGAACAGAGATATCCAACGTGCAGCAAGACAGGACAAGGAAAAGTACTACAATGACACTTGCAAGGAAATAGAAGCAGAAACTATTAGAGGGAGAACAAGATCGGCTTTCCTAAAGCTAAGAGAGTTAAAGAAAAAGTTCCAGCCTCGAATTGGAATGTTACAAGATGCTCAAGGTTCTATGTTGAATGATGCTGAGATCAAGAAAAGGTGGAAGGAATATACAGAGTTTTTATATGATAAAGATCAAGTGGACCAACAGCCGTTTCAACCTGTACCTTATGATCGGGAACCATTGGTGATGAAAGAAGAAGCTGAAGCAGCATTGAAAGCCTTATCAAAGAACAAAGCACCAGGCATTGATAGCATTCCCATAGAAGTATTGCAGCAATCTGATGCAGTTGTTACTGTACTCACAAAGCTCTGCCAAGAAATATGGAAGACAACATCAGGGCCAACTGACTGGAAAAGATCTGTGTTTATACCAATACTAAAGAAAGGTGATCCAACTGACTGTGGAAATTATCGCACAATCGCTCTGATCCCACATGCCAGCAAGATTCTACTGAAGATTATTCAAAAGAGACTACAACCATACCTGGAACAAGAACTACCTGAAGTGCAAGCAGGGTTCAGGAAAGGGCGAGGAACAAGAGACATCATTGCAGATGTGAGATGGATCCTTGAAAAGACTAAAGAATACCAAAAGGATATCTATTTGTGCTTTATCGACTATAGCAAGGCTTTTGACTGTGTAAACCATGAGAAACTCTGGACCACATTAAGAAGCATGGGTATACCAGAACACCTGATCGTTCTCTTGCGCAATCTGTACATTGATCAAGAAGCAACAGTTCGAACGGAACAACGAGAAACAGAATGGTTTAAAATAAGCAAAGGTGTAAGACAAGGCTGCATACTTTCCCCCTACCTGTTTAATTTATATGCAGAACAAATCATCAGAGAATCAGGATTGTATGAAGACAACAGAGGTGTGAAGATTGGTGGAAGACTCATCAACAACCTTCGCTATGCTGATGATACCACATTACTGGCTGAAAGTGAAAATGATCTGAAACATTTGCTTCTCACAATCAAAGAACATAGTCTCAAAATGGGCCTGCACCTTAATGTAAAGAAGACAAAGATCATGACAACTGGCATAATCAACAGGTTCATCGTTGAAGGAGAAGAAATTGAAATTGTGAACAACTTTAACCTGCTTGGGTCAACTATCAATAAAGAAGGAACAAGCAGTCAAGAAATCAGACGACGCATTGCTCTTGGCAGAATGTCTATGAAAGACCTAGATAAGATTCTCAAGAGCAGAGATGTCTCTCTCCATACAAAGATTCGACTTGTTCAAGCCATGGTATTTTCAATAACATCATATGGATGTGAAAGCTGGACAGTGAAAAAGACAGATAGGAAGAAAATTGATGCCTTTGAATTATGGTGTTGGCGGCGAATACTGTGTATACCATGGACTGCCCGAAGAACAAACCAGTTGGTACTAGAGGAGATCAAACCTAAGCTTTCTTTAGAAGCTCAGATGACAAGACTTCGACTTTCATACTTTGGACACATCATGCGAAGAGAGAAATCATTAGAGAAAGACATTATGCTTGGCAAGATAGAAGGTCAACGCAAAAGAGGAAGGCCAGCAATGAGATGGATTGATACAATAACAGCAGCTACAGGTACTATTCTGTCAACAATGAGCCGCCTGACTGAAGACCGAACACAATTTAGGATAGCTATCCAGAGGGTCGCCATGAGTCGACTCCGACTCGACGGCACTTAACAACAACAACAATAATAAGTTTTTTTAATAAGTGCACCCAGAGGAATATATTGTTGCATAGTTCTGACTCATAGTCCTCAGGAAAATGCAGCCTGACTGCCCGCCCCCTCTGTCTGCTGTCAAGTACGTCATCATGGGGGGGGGGGGGGGTGTCAGAGTCCACGCAGATTCTGTTGAAATGTATGACTAGGAATTTTAGCAAGGGATTTGCTAGAGACTACGGAATTAAAATGTCTCCATCCCTATTAGGAATGCTCTGTGAAAGGGAGTGGCCAGTGTTGGTCACTTCATGGCCCCATGAGGGCACCTTTGATATTAGTATAGTTTCCCGTGTTTATCAGGTTGTACAGAAAATGTTCCCTGATGAATTCCCCTATATAGATTCCTGGTTAAGTGTTTGTGAAGGGAAAAAAAGTCCTCCTGGATAAAGCGTTGCTATGAGGAATAGTGTAGGAGATTGGTAGCAACCACAAGGGGGGGGCCCGGAAGTCTGGAAAAAAAAAAAAGAAAAAAGCTGCCCGTTTATTCTGCCCCAGAATCTCCAGACATTCCACTCTGTCCGTCCCAGTATCTTTATAGGCCAGTCCCCTCAGCTCTGTCACCACCCTGGGCAGAGCCTGGGGCAGGGGGGGACACCTCCCTGCAGAGGTACCCCAAGTAGTTCACCAGCCACCTCCGCAGCAGGAGGACGCGCACCCCCTCTTGACCGGAAGCCCCAGCTCAGTTCAGAGTGCCTCGGGAGGACCACAGTCCACCGATGACACTGCCAGCAGGGATTCATTTGCCAGTTGGGGTCACTTACTGCAGACAGACAAAGCTGGGGAGCAGAATTTCAACAATCCAGATCACCTTATACCTTATACTTTCCGAAGTACAACAGCAAGTCAAAGGGATGGTAACTTTATGCCATTGCGTCAAGTACCTGGTATACTTATCCTAAATGAACAGGGCCTGAAAAAGGGAGGCCAGAAAGCTATGAATATCGGGAAGGTATCAGAAGTTATCCAGGGTCCGAATGAGAGCCCAGCGGCCTTTCATGAGCAGTTGTCTAGTTGTCTGAAACCTATAGATTGTATACTCCATACGAGCCAGCCCAGGAGAATTTGCGTATGGTAAATGTAGCCTTTGTCAGTCAGTCCCAGAGAGATATAAGATGAAAAATTACAGAAAATGGATGGATTTCCGGGCATGAATACAGCACAGTTAATGGAAGTTGCTCAGAAAGTGTTTGTGAATCGTGAAAATGAACGTAACAGAGAAAGTGAACATAAAATGAAGAAGAAAGCAGATCTTCTTGCTGCCGCTTTAATTGAACGACGTGGAGGAGGTTTTCCTAATCGAAGGAGCAGAGGACGTGGAAGGGGTCGTGAAAATAATTGGACCCCACTGGGTGCGAATCAGTGCGCCCATTGCAGAGAAGAAGGACATTGGAGAAGTGAATGCCCGCATCTTGACTCCACCCCCAGGAGGGGAGGAGGGAGTCCCTGGAGAACAGGAGGTCAATTTCAGAGTCGTGGAGGAATGAACCGAGCACAGTTCCAGCGAGAGAGGGAAGAAGCTATTGAGGAAGTGATCTTTTGCAGAGGGCTATGACATGGATGAAGACTAGGCCAGACCGGGCTCCAAGTTCACCCTGGGTCCCCAGGAGCCTATGGTCAGTTTGAAGATAGGGGACCAATATATGGACTTTATGGTGGATACAGGAGCTGAACATTCAGTGGTGGCAAAGCCAGTGGCCCTCTTTCCTCTCGATCTGTCACCATTATTGGGGCAACTGGGGCTAGGGCCACCAAGCCTTTTCTGCAGAACCGCATGTGTGAACTAGGGGGGCAGAAAATAACGCACTAGTTCCTGTATATGCCTGAATGCCCTATTACACTTTTGGGCCGAGATATGCTTGCTAAGCTCCAGGAGCAAATATCTTTCACTGAAGGAGGAGAAATGCAGATGACTGTAAAGCCTGCTGGATTGATGGTGCTGACTGTCCCCCGAGAAGAAGAATGGCGGTTCTATAATGTATCTCCAACCAAGCCAGCTAGTTCTTGTATACCCACCAATCTTTTGGCTCCGCCTGAAGTATGGGCGGAGGATACTCCACCTGGCCTAGCAAAGAACATGGCCCCTGTCGTTGTCACCCTCAAGCCAGGAGTGGAACCAGTGCATGTGAAGCAGTATCCTCTTCCTCGACCAGCCATTGAAGGTATCTACTGCCATCTGATGAAACTGCTGAAGTATGGACTTCTCAAGGAGTGCCAGTCACCTTGGAATACCCCCCTTCTCCCAGTTAAGAAACCTGGGATGGGGGATTACCGCCCAGTACAAGATTTGAGGCGGGTAAATGATGCAGCTGAAACTATACACCCAGTGGTACCAAATCCTTATACTCTCTTGGGACTGATCCCCGCTGAGGCTACTCATTTCACCGTCCTGGACCTGAAAGATGCCTTCTTCTGCATACACCTAGCCCCCACCAGTCAATCTTTGTTCGCTTTTGAATGGCAAGACCCCACAACAGGAAGGCGGGGCCAACTTACCTGGACTCGATTACCTCAAGGATTTAAGAATTCACCCACTCTCTTCAGTGCTGCTTTGAATCAGGATCTCTCAAGCTACTCTGTGAACCCAGGACAAAGAGTTCTTCTTCAGTATGTGGATGACCTGCTCATAGCCACAAATTCAGAAAGTGAATGTCTACAAGCCACCATAAATGAGGCACCTTCTAAATGAGGCTGGATACAAAGTCTCAAAAGCAAAGGCGCAATTATGTCAAACTGAAGTTAATTATCTAGGATTCCAGTTGTCTAGAGGAATTCGACGCTTGGGGCCGGAACGCAAAGAAGCTGTATGCAGTATTCCCACTCCAACCACCAGGAGGCAAGTGAGAGCCTTCTTGGGGGATGCAGGGTACTGTCGTATATGGATCCCCAATTTCGCTCTGTTGGCAAAGCCATTGTATCAAGTCACCAAAGGAATGGAGAGGTCTCCATTGGAGTGGGGACCTGAACAGGATGCAGCATTTCGATCTCTAAAAGCCGCTCTGATGTCATCACCAGTTCTGGGTTTACCAGATGTCCAGAAACCTTTCCGTCTCTATGTCCATGAGTCACAAGGAAATGCTCTAGGGGTGCTGACTCAATCTCTTGGATCTTGGCAACGGCCAGTAGCCTATATGTCAAAACAATTGGATGTGGTAGCAAGAAGTTGGCCCCCTTGTTTGAGAGCTGTTGCAGCTACAGCCCTTCTAGTGAGCGAAGCAGACAAGCTCACTCTGGGACAGAATCTTCAAGTTACTGTACCACATTCTGTTCTGACCCTCATGGAACACAAAGGGAGTTTCTGGCTCACAAATTCACGAATGTTGAAGAATCAGAGTATGCTGTGTGAAAACCCCCAGATACAATTGAAGGTCAGTCAAGCTCTGAATCCTGCTACATTGCTTCCAATTGGTCCTGGCCCCACCGATCATGACTGTCTGGAAATTATGGACACTGTATTCTCAAGTTGCCCGGATTTGACTGACGTTCCTTTGGAAAACCCAGAACGGACTTTCTTTGTGGATGGAAGCAGTCTCGTCATCAATGGACATCGTTGTGCTGGCTATGCAATAGGGACCCTGGACATGGTAGTTGAGTCCTCAGCTTTGCCCCCAAGGGACTTCAGCACAGAAAGCTGAACTGATAGCTCTCACTAGAGCACTGATAATAGGAAAAGGGCTCCGTCTAAATGTGTACACAGATTCCAAGTATGCTTTTACAACTTTGTATGTACATAGGGCCCTGTACAGGCATCTGTATTTGGAAAAACTTAGAGAAGCTAGCAAAGTAGTCAAGAAGGCAAAGATGCAAAAGGAGGAGGAAATAGCCAATGCAATAAAATGGGGGGATAAGACATTTTTCAGATATATTAGTGAGAAGAGGAAGGGCAAAAGTGGTATTGTCAGACTCAAGGGTGCAGGGGGGGAATATGTAGAAGCTGATAAGGATAAAGCGGAATTGCTTAACAAGTATCTTTGTTCTGTGTTCACAGATAAAGAACCAGGAGCAGGACCTCAGAAAACACCCACAAATAAGAACAGAAGCGAGGGACATCTTGAACAATTTTCAGAAGACTGTGTTCGTGAGAAACTAGCTCAACTTAAAGTAGACAAAGCGATGGGACCGGATGGGATACACCCTAGAATACTGAGGGAACTTGGGGACGTTCTAGCAACTCCACTGACTGACCTTTTCAATGCCTCGTTGGAGTCGGGAGTGGTGCCAAAGGACTGGAGAGAGGCTCATGTGGTGCCTTTACACAAAAGCGGAAGTAAGAATGTGGTTGAAAACTACAGGCCGGTTAGTTTAACTTCAGTGGTGAGTAAATTAATGGAAACGCTGTTGAAAGAGAAAATAGTGAGGTTTCTGGAGTCCAGCGGATTACAGGATCCGAGGCAGCATGGATTCACCAGAGGCAGGTCTTGTCAGACAAATCTGATTGATTTCTTTGACTGGGTGACCAGGGAGTTGGACCGAGGGAGAGCTCTAGATGTGGTGTATTTAGATTTCAGTAAAGCCTTTGACACTGTTCCTCACAGGCGACTTATAAACAAACTGAACACCCTAGGGATGGACCCTAAAGTTACTGCTTGGGTTAGAAATTGGTTGGGTGGGAGGAGACAAAGAGTACAAGTAAATGGAGCTCACTCTGAGGAGAAGGATGTTACTAGTGGTGTGCCCCAGGGATCTGTCCTTGGTCCGATTCTTTTTAACATCTTTGTTAGTGATATAGCGGAAGGGCTGTCGGGTAAGGTTTGCCTCTTTGCGGATGATACCAAAATCTGCAATAAAGTAGACACCCAGGAAGGTATAGATAACATGAGGAGGGATCTAGCTAAGCTTGAAGAATGGTCTAGAATTTGGCAGCTGGGATTTAATGTTAAAAAATGTAAGGTCATGCATTTGGGCTGCAGCAATCCAAGGGAGCAATACAGTATAGGAGGTGAAGTACTTTTGTCCACTAAAGAAGAGCGGGACCTAGGCGTAGTTGTGTCCGATGATCTTAAAGTAGCTAAACAGGTAGAAAAGGCGACGGCAAAAGCTAGAAGGATGCTTGGGTGCATACGGAGAGGAATGGCTAGCAGAAAAAAGGAGGTGATAATGCCTCTGTATAAGTCTTTGGTGCGACCTCATTTGGAGTATGGTGTGCAATTCTGGAGACCGCACCTTCAAAAGGATGTGAACAGGATGGAGTCGGTGCAGAGGGTTGCTACTAAGATGATTAGTGGTCTTCATTACAAAGCATATGAGGACAGACTTAAGGATCTTAATATGTACACCTTAGAGGAAAGGCGGGATAGAGGTGATATGATTGAGATGTTTAAATACCTCCGTGGCATAAATGTTCAGGGAGAGAGCCTCTTTCAATTGAAAGCAAGTTCTGCGACGAGGGGACATGGGATGAGGGTGAAGGGAGATAGATTCAGGAGTGATATGCGGAAATATTTCTTTACGGAAAGAGTAGTGGATCCGTGGAATAGTCTCCCAGTGGAGGTGGTAGAGATGAGGACAGTAACTGAATTCAAAAAAGCATGGGACCAACACAGAGGATCTCTAAAGGTAAAAAGTGGACTGTTGTAGTTGTTATGGAAGGACAGACTAGATGGGCCTTGTGGTCTTTTTCTGTCATCATGTTTCTATGTTTCTATCTTGTATAAAGCGATACAACCACCCAGCGACAGTGGCAGATCCCTCCATTTATCGACACTAGTGGCCAGCTCCGTCAGTATCTTCTTAACATTT
Organism: Ichthyophis bannanicus; assembly: GCA_033557465.1. Taxonomy (NCBI): domain Eukaryota; kingdom Metazoa; phylum Chordata; class Amphibia; order Gymnophiona; family Ichthyophiidae; genus Ichthyophis; species Ichthyophis bannanicus. The sequence goes on from CM066043.1 coordinate 113,393,611, forward strand.
AACTGATATAAATCTACCAACTTTGTGGGCAGATAAATTTCCAGATATTTAAACTTCCCCTCTGCCCATTTCAGAGGGAAATCTCCCGACCACCCACTATGCAACGCCTCCCAAAGCCTCAGATTTATCCAAGTTTAATGGAATCCTGAGGGTACCCCATAATCTTTAAGAATTGTGTAACTCCTTGTTTATTGTAAACCGCGCTGATGCTGAATAGTGCGGTATATAAGAGACTATAAATAAATAAATAAATAAATAAGAAGGACCAGCAATCCCTCCTGAGGGTCCGCTATATGCAGAAGCAAATCATTAGCGAATGCCGCCACCCGGAATTCCGTCTTCCCCACTGCTATTCCACGAAACTGTACACTTGACTGAATTTGAATCAATAGAGGTTCCAAGGTCAAGACAAACAGCAACGGGGACAATGGGCAGCCCTGCCGGGTCCCTTTTCCAATTCGGAACTCGGACGACATATTGCCATTCACCATAACAGCTCCTCGAGGATCAGCATATAAGAGCCGCACCACGTCCACAAAGAAACCTGAGAAACCCATTCCCCCCAAAACCTGATACATAAACCCCCAGTTGACCCTATCGAACGCTTTTTCCGCGTCGAAGCTAATTAACATAGAGCCCCTGCGATCAACCTGCCCCGCACACATAGAAATCATAATTCTTTGCAAACTGTAGGCCGCATGCCGCCCCCGCACAAAGCCCCCCTGATCCTTGTGAACTAAGGCCGGTAAGAACTCAGCTAATCTGTCTGCCATAATCTTGGCCAAAATTTTAATATCTACATTAAGAAGAGAAATGGGCCTATAAGAACCGGGTAGAAGCGGATCCTTCCCCGGCTTTGGCAGTATGGTGACCAGGGCCTTATTCGGCTCATAAGGAAAACAGCCTCTCTGTACAAGGTCTCCGAAGTACTCTGCCATTGGAACCACTACCTTGTCCCCTAAAATTTTGTAAAACTCACTCCGTACGCCATCCATTCCCGGGGCCCGCCCCCGCTTCAGGGCTTTGATTCCCAATTGAACTTCACGTGGAGAGACAGGCTGATTTAAAACCTGTAAGTTCTCTGCTGTTAGGGTGGGTAGCAGACATCCCTCCAGAAACGCCCGACCCTCCTCCTCTCTTTCTCCCTCCCCACTGTATAGTCGTTGAAAATAATCAGTAAAGATCTCTGCAATTTCCCCCTCACCTCTCCTCAAAGTCCCATCTGAATGCCGGATGACCCCTATATGTCTGGGGCCCCCTCTGGCCGAATCAAAGAGGATAGCAATCTTCCTGCCCGATTCCCATGTTGGTAAAGTTGATACCGATAATACATCAGCGACTTTTTAGCTCGCTGATGTAGCAACATTTCGAACTCTGTTTGCACCTCCTGCATACGAATCCTATTCACCGCGCTCCCAGCCAGTGCCAGCCTCCTGCGCGCCTTCCCCAGCTCTTGCTCCAGCGCGATAATTCTCTGATTCATCCGTTTACGCTTTGAGCTAAGATAACTGATAATCTCTCCCCGGAGCACCGCCTTCCCTGCCTCCCAAAAGAGAATTGGATTAATCTCAGGCCCCTCATTGATGCTTTTATAAACCTCCCATTTGTCTCGCAGATAACCCTCAAATTGAGCATCGCCATGGAGCTCCAGCGGATACCGCCATAGCCCATTGCTATTTGGAGCCCGCTTTCTGAGTTCCAGAATTACCATTGCATGGTCCGAGATAACTGAAGGGCCCACCTCCACTTTGGAGACCCGACTAAACAACGATTCAGAGATCAAAAAATAATCTATATGTGACCAGGTTCCATGAACCCTAGACATATGAGTATACTCCCGGTCTCCCGGATGTACCACCCTCCAAACATCCATCAGGCCATTCGCATCACACAGCCCCCAAATTCTCCGTGCACTCCGCATGTCCCTATTCCCGGTCTGCCCAGATCTATCCATACTTTCATCTAAGACCGCATTGAAGTCTCCCCCTATGATAACTTGATAGCCTGCAGTCTTTGCCAACAATTGTGTAATCTGTTGATAAAACCAGGCCTCATAAACATTAGGCGCATACACTGAGCATAAAGCTACTTTAATACCTTCCAGTGTGCCCCATAACATAACATACCTACCCTCCGAATCAGTTTCCACTCTTTCCTCCACCCACCCCACATGTTTAGCAATCAGTATAACCACTCCCCGTTTTTCCCCACTGCCTGGGCTCCATAAACCTTAGCAATTTGTCCTTTGCCTAATTTCCCATGTTCAAGCTCTGTTTGATGGGTTTCTTGTAACATGATAACACCAATCTGCTTGCGCTTAAGTTGTTGCAGCACCTTGTATCGTTTTATCGGGACCCCAGCCCACAAACATTCCAGGAAACTATTTTAGTACTACTACCCATTACACCCCCCAATCCATGATGCCTTTTTATTTTGCTCCATATCTGTACTGAGGTAGAACCCCCCCCCAGCCTAGGGGCCTCCCCTCCACCATGCACATCCTTCTCACGAGTTCACATTTGCACCAGCAGACAATACCAGGCCACTCGGGCCAAGTGATCATTCCAAGCTTCTCCCCATGTTCTACAACCCAGTCCTGTGGCCAGTCCCCCCCATTCCCCCGAATTCCCCTACCCCATCCCTGTAATGATCTTCCCTCTCCTCCTGCAGCTCCTACCCCCCGACCTCGTGTTCGAGGCCCTTCCATGACATCCGGCTCATGTAGAGCCCCCCCTCCCCCCTACCACCCGCCCACCTAACGCTGCAGCTTCTTCCTCTGACTGCCTATGTTGTTCATTCGATCCCCCACTCCCCCCCCCCACAAATCTAACCTTCCCGCCCAAGGGCATAGCAAACATCATGTACCACAAGAACAACAACCCCTCCCCCCCACCCGAAATTACAAGCGCTCCCAATTCCGTCCCTTGGTGAACACTGTATACCCCCCCTGACAACTGCAAACAAAATGAACATGATCCCCCCTCTTTTATGCTCCCAAATGCATTTAACAGTACAGAAGTAACACATAAAAGTCAACCATCAAGAGCGTTCTAAACACTTGCAAACATTGTTCCAATTGACGGCTCTGTGCCGATTGGGCAGGTATTACCACCTCCCCCGTCTCCGGGCCTCCGATTACCGCCAAGTCCAGGGCTCTCACAGAGACCGGGTAAACCAGTCTCCGAACTCACTCCCAAATGTAGCAGTCCTAGCTCAGGTGATGAGGCAGGAATTCACCCATGCTGGTTGCAATAAGCCATGGCCTCCTCCGGCGTCGCGAAAAGGCGTTGACCTCCGTCGCAGTCCACTCTCAAGCGCGCAGGATAGGCCAGCGTGAATCTCAAGCCTTTCTCCACCAGCTGGCTGCAAACTTCTTTGTAGGCCCTCCTGCGCTGCGAAACGCCCGCGGAGTAGTCCTGGAAGATTAAAACTTTGCAAGCATTCTCCCCAGTTCTCCGCAACTGTCGCGCTGCTCGCAAAACCCCTTCCTTTTGAGCCGCATTCAAAAACTTGGCAATGACTGCCCAAGGTCGGTTTACGCCAGCCCGATATGGCCCCAGTCTATGAGCTCTCTCCAAGACAATCTCCCCCAATGCCTCTTCCAACAGTAAGTTCGCAGGCATCCACTTCTCTAAGTACCGTCTCAAGTCCTTCTCCTGCACAGACTCCCCAATGCCAATAAACCGCAAGTTGTTCCTTCGGCTCCGGTTCTCAAGATCTTCTATTTTGTCCTCCTGCTTTACCAAGGCCTCCTCCAGTTTCTGGATCCGGGCCAAGGCCCGGGTCTGCTCATCTTCCAACGAGCTAATTCTCTGTTCTGCCTTCTCCACGCGTCCATTAAATTCTGTGACCCCTTGTGCCACCGCTGCCATTTGTGTCGCCAAGCCGCCGAGACGATCCTCCAGAGCTAGAACTACTGCCTTGGACACTTCCTCCACCATCGTGCCCTGGGCAACCGGGTCGCTTTCAGCCATCTTGGCTTCTGTTCCTCGAGGCTTTTCTTGTTTAGTAGATTTCACCGCCATGAACTTCACGGCCGCTCTAACCCGTTCTTCGGCTCTCTCCGCAGGCACTGTTATCTCTCCCAAGTGAAGCCGTGCAAATTCCCGGTTAATCAGCCAAATAACATAGATAGGGGGGAGGATGGGCTCCAGAGCCAAGAAAGACATGTCTTTCCTAGCCCACTATGTCACCGGAAGTCCAGCTAGCCTCCTTTAACAGTGCTTGCCAACGCTGCTGAATAGGACCCCCATATTGTTTTGTACGCTGTGTAATAAGAGCAGTGGGCGAAGACCAAGGGAAACTCAACACTTGAATTTTGATAAATATTCTCTTCCCCTTCGAGAATGTCATAAATCTTTTCTCCTTCCACATTACCACCATCACTACTTCCAGAGCCTGTGGAAACTCGCAAGACTCTAGTAAGGGGGATACACAACCTATCAGCAGACAGCCTACGTCCTCTCATAAAAACCGATGACAACAGGAGACCAAGAAGAAAAGGAACCTCAGACACCATCAGAACACCAAAAGAATTTGCTAAAACAAGGCTGGTCACATCAAGGAGGGCACTCTCCCTGGCAGCACCCACTATATGGAACTCTCTCCCAGACCACATAAGATCAACCAAGAACCTCAAGGACTTCAGAAAACTTCTTAAGACTGATCTATTTACAGTACATTTCAAGGACCTCACATAAATTTTCTACCTCAAGACATTACAGGATCACGATCCTACCCCAAGACATTACAGAATCTCAATCCTAGCAAGCCTCTCAAACAGCCCCATTTTGTATATATGTATATAGTTCATTATGTAAATAGTTCACCGATATAATCTAACGCACTGCTCCACACACTACACTTCTCAGTTCTCACACTGCATGCTACAAACCACACTTTATTATTGATTTTGATTGATGTGCCACACTGCCTTGATTTAACGATAAGGCGGTATACTAAATCCTTCTAAATAAATAAATAAAACTGTGACTCTCTTAACACAACATAAGGGAAAAGAGAAGCCAAGATCTTTTGTGCAATTTTATACTGAACAGTAAAAACAATCTATTTACAACATATTAACTTCCAGTAGGAAGGAAAAATACATGTGATTTTCCTGTATGTTACCATGCACGATCTGTAATTGGATTAGTACGGTATTTAACCTAGTCACCAATAATCTTGAAAAGGAGCAACGTGTGAGATAATCAAATATGTCAATGACGCAAAATTATTCAAAGTAGTTTAAACATGAGCAGATCGTGAGGTGTTCCTGGAGATATTGTGAGACTGGGGAGCTGGACATCTAAATGGACAAATGCAGAGTGATGCACAGAGAGAGAGATGATTATAGCTGTGTGTGCACAGTCCTGGGTTCCATGTAAGGAATTACCGCCATGAGCAGGATCTTGGCATCGCCGAGGGCAATACACTGAAATCTGCAGCAACAGAACAAAAATAAAATAAAATGTTCCTAATTACTCAGAAAGGAACAGAAAACAAATCTGGGAATATAAGAATGCCTGGCATTGATCCATGGTGTGGCCATACCTTGAGCATTGTGTGCAATTCTGGATGCCACACCTCAAAAAAGCAGAACTAGAAATAGTACAGAGAAGGGAACTAAAAGGATTACAGGGGTGGAAAGTTCTCTTATGAAGAAAGCCAAAACAGGTTAAGCATCGGAGTAGTTTGCCTTCTTACTTTCAGGGAGGGGGGGGGGGGAAGGATAAGGATGTCATACTGGCAGGGGAGGCAGGGGAACCAGTTCACCATTAGTGTCTGCAACATTTGGGGGGGCACCCCCTCCCATTTTCTTCCCCAGGCTATGCCTATGAGGTTAAAGCTCTTCAGCTTGGAGAAGAGACCGCAGAGAGGGGTCATAATAAAAGGTTTATAAAATGAATTTTGGTTTAGAACAAACTATAAAGGGAATAGTTATTTATGTAAACAAAGTAATGCCAGGATTAAGGGACACTCCATGAAACTGATAGCATATTTGAAGCAAATTTAACAAAGGATTTCTTTCAGTCAGCATACAGTTAAGCTGTGGAAGTAGCTGACAGAAAATGTGGTCAAGGCTAGAGGTATAGATCAGTTTAAGAAAGGTTCAGATAGGTCTCTGGAGGACAGGTTCATAATTATTACCCATTTTATTCTTTTGAGGGAGAGCAATATGGACCAGAATTTCCTGTTGGGATCTGCTAGGTACTTCCAAATAGCCCAGACTAACCATAGTCAGAGGATGTTGGGCTTGATGGAGCTAAAATTACCAGGTAGTGGTAGTGTCTGCAAGCAGCCAATAGTCCTTGAAGCCCCAGTGAGTGTCTCTGCAGCCAGTTTCTAGATTCAAATAGATCCATTGCTGAGAAGTCTCCAGACAATGGTCTCTTCTCCGGGCATCGTATGGCTACACGTAAAAGGGAAAACCAGGCTATAAAGACATTTATAAATATATGCACAGCAGGGGACACTAGTTTTGCCCCAGATCTCCTTCAGGTTCCTTACTGCGTATAGTTCTGAGTCCATCAGCATGGACAAAAGCGGCTGAAATGCAAGCTGTTAAGTCAATACTGACTCCTGGCAACCCAGCAGCCCCTGGGTTTTCTTGGCAAGATGTGATGAAGTAGACTGCCAGGCCTTTCTTCCAAGGTAATGAAGGGTAAAGCAACTTGCCCAGTGCCACAAGAAATGCCAGTGAGAAGTGAACGCTGGTCTCTTGGTCACCAGGCTGCTGTTCTAACCACTAGGCTACTCCTCCACTCCAGAAGGTGGCTGCTGTACTCCAATCCAGGAAGACACAATAAAACAAAGGACATCCCTGCTTTTGACCATTTTCACCAACTTTCTGGTGGCTGATTTTCTCCAGGTCCGACTGGAGAATGTAATCCTGCATCTGCAGAATTTCATTTAACTTCTTCAGCATGTTGAATCTTTCCTAGTCATATATCTGCAGGGTGCAGGTATGACCTTCCAGGAAGGTGACCCATTTCTTGTGGTTCTCAGAACAATCATGGCCTGGCATACCTCCTAAATCACCCACTTATGGTCCACTTGAAGTGTTGCCAGCTACTTGTCAACTGGATTTGTCACTGTTGGAAACAAGATACTAGGCTTGATGGAATTTTGGTCTGACCTTTTATGACAGTTCTTATGTAGGATCTTGGGCCGCTAAGCTGCCATACCATAAAGTCCTGAAGAGCCAGGACCGGTGCTACCATCATGTGAACTAGGCAGTCACCTAGAGCAGTAACATACTGGGGGTGACCCCATTATCGCCACTGCTGCCCCTGTCCAGGCTTGCGGCGACAGCAATGGGTTTGAAACCCCAATGCAGCACTTTCCAAAACTCACTGGTGCTGCGTTGTGGTTCCTGGCTTCTATGAGCTACCACTTCTGCCCTCCTCTGATGCATATTTCTGTTTTGCATACTGTCTGCAAACCGTGTAAATGCCTTGGCATATCCCCCCATAGTGTCTTTCCAATTATCTAAAATTGCTTTGATTGCAAGCGATATTAAGAGTTAACAATTTTGCCTTGGTTTTTGTTAAAACATCGCATCCCTAGTGAATTCCCAATCTCAAATTTGTAAGTTAACTCTCCCTCTATAGTTGGTATCTTAAAATATGATGCCAGACCGGAGACTTAGAAAGGCGTGAGCTAAATACTAATAAGGCGTGAGCAAAAGAGCATGTGAGAGAGAGAGAGAGTAACTTTATTTGCTTTACATAGCCGACATCTATTAAGCCCTGTGGGTGACTATTTTCCCAACCTTGACTGGCATCCAAACTTCCGTTTGGGCTACAAAATAAAAGGGAATGTTTACTTAAACCATGTTGCCTAGTAGCATGGGATTTAGCACATGGTTTGGGTGCCATACTAGAAAGTAGTGCGAGGCCTGGCACTAAAAACCATGTACTATCCAGGTAAAATGCACTGGGCATTGACTGCACAGGATGGTCGCACTGCTAGTGTGGGCATTTGTAGCAACTAAAGCCACGTCAGTGGCTGGTGTTAGTTGCAGGCAAACCAGAAGCGGAACCTAAGGAACAGGCCTACACATGGGTGTATTGGTGCAGATAAAGTTTATTGAGGACCCAACTAAAAAGTTTCAGCCGGAGGCCTTCTTCAGGGGTCTAAAAATAAATAAAACATACATTAAAACACACATATTAAAAAATGACTAAATACTGTACATACAATATTAAAAAGCAGAGGGTCTTGACACGTTTGTTTGTTAAGTGTTCGTGATTTTTAGTACAGTTTTATGCCCTATATTTATCCCATTTTATCTTGCTCAGTTTGGTTTATATCTTTATTTATTTCCGAGTACACTTTCGTCTCCTTCACATTGATTAGGTTGTTTTTTTGTTTTTTATTGTGTCCCCTCACCCTTAGCACATGCTAATATTTTCCTCTTTGATGATATACTAGTTTCATGGACATAATTCTATTTATATGCTTTTTGCTCCCCTTTTTGATTCTGCTGATCACTTTTTTTGATTAATTTAGAGTCCATGTTAGATCTCCATGACATTGTCAGGTCTTGTATAGTATATGTGTCTAATGAAATATTTTTATTGTATTTTTTATCACCCATTCATCTATTTTAACGTTTTTTTTTTGTATAATCTGTTTATTAAATGAAACAAACCGTATAAACAGTCAACAGGTTCAAACAACAGCAAAAAAAAATTTTGTAATTTAGTGTACATGACAGAACCCCTCCAGCGTGGTGGTGTCTGATCCAATGCCGGAGGCCAGGCATCTCAAACAAGGCAAGTAATCCGGACAAAAAACTATACCTATTAGATATCCCCCCCTCCCCCCCCCACCCCCTAAACCCCACTATACTCTGAACCAGGAGTATCTCTATCCAACCTGTAGCACTGCACTGCGGGCAAGAGGGCTCAAGTTGTGAACATAGGGCATCCAGACCAAAAGAAAATGGGCCCAACGCTTGGGGGATCCCAGTGCACGGCGGCGCTCAAAAAGCATAAGCTGATGGAAGCTATTGCGCCATTCACAAAATGTAGGGGCCGCTGCCTCTCTCCACCGATGGAGTATAGGTCCTTTCCCCACCAGACAAGCCTTACGCACTAGAAAACGCTCCCACCGCCCCTTAGGGTGGAGTGGTCCCAGGCAATCCAATACCACTAATAACCCTGTCCAAGTAACCCGCTGCCGCAAGAGTCCACCAAGATAATCTCCGATGCGCTGCCAGTAAGATTGTATCACCGGGCAATGCCACCACATATGCCCCAGGTCAGCTAAGGAGCACGAGCATTTAGGACAGCCGCCGGATTCGGCAAGATGACTCCGCAGCGCCCTCCTTGGGGAGAAGTGGGCACGCAAGATAGACTTATATTGCACCTCCCGCCAACGGGTCCCCTCCGCTAAACATCGAATTTGGCATAAAGCGGCCGATACGGAACCCGGGTCAACCGCCCGCCCCAGGTCTCGGGCCCATGCCTGCTCCACAGCTAAAAAATCCGTGGGGTGTACAAGGCCATCCAAACGCTTTTTTAGGTCGGCAATAGACGGGGGGCTCTCTGCGCCCAAGCCGAAAAATTCCAAAATCTGTGTCGAATGCTCCACACGGAGCTCCAACGGGGACAAGGAGCCTACGTAGTGGGACAGTTGGGCATAAGCAAAACCGGAAGTTGACCGATTCAAACCGTATTCCGCAGAAAGCTCCACCCATGTCTTACACTTCCCTGCCAGATCCACTACATTCCCCAAGCGGCCAATACCAGCTCTTTCCCAGTGCAGGAAAGCGGCCGAATCAGAACCCGGGGTAAACTGGACATTGCCTCGAAGTGGTAACCAAGACGACACCGCAGGATTGCTGCCCCAAAATTTATTTAGCTGCTGCCAAGTGCGCCGCATCGCCTGTAAAAGCACACTCTTAGTCAACCGAGCCGGTAACTGCGCCCCGGGTAGCTGCAAGGCCGCTTCGAGGGCATGGGGCGCCATAAAGGCCCGCTCCAGCTCACTGGGGGTATACACTGCCGTGTCCCCCAGCCAGTCACTAAGATGACGTGCTTGACAAGCTAGTGCATACTTCCAAAAATCCGGAACACCCACTCCTCCAGTCCTCCAGCCACCCCTCAAACGAGAGAGCGGTATGCGCGCTCGGGCCCCCCGCCATAAGAAACGTCGGACTTCCCGCTCGAGACGTATCACGTCCCGCCGCAACAACCACACGGGGAGGGTTTGAATCCAATAAAGTAAGCGTGGAAGTATAACCATCTGTAAGGCCGCCACCCGGCCCAACAGAGACAGAGGCAGCGGCATCCAGGCCCGCAATTGCGCCCGGAGTTTGAGAAACACCCGATCAAAGTTTGTCTTATACAGTGTCGCGGGCACCCTAGTCAACGCTATACCTAGATAGGTGAAAACCTCGTCCGCCCAACGGAGGGGAAAGGTGCCCAACCAGCGAGCCCGCAGTGAACCCCCCACATCTAAGGCCTCGGATTTCTCTGTGTTGATACAGAACCCTGCAAATCTCCCGTAAAGTGAGAAGGCCTCCAACAGAAATGGTAGGGAGCGCTGGGGAGACGTGAGATGAACCAATATATCGTCCGCAAAGGCGGCCGTTTTAAAACCCACTGCCCCAATCTGCACCCCCGATATGGTCGCGGATTCCTCCACAGTCCGTATCAGCGGGTCTAAGGATAAAACGAAAAGTAAAGGTGAGAGCGGGCAACCCTGGCGCGTACCCCGCTCGAGAGAAAAGGGATCGGAGAGCAAGCCATTGCAGAGGATACCCGCTGTCGGGTCCGCGTACAACAGTGTCACAAAGCTGCGGAAAGCGTCTCCCAGTCCATAATATGGTAACAAACCCTGCAGATATTCCCAGTGCACCTGATCAAAGGCTTTCTCAGCGTCGAAACTGATCAGCAGAGAAGGCAGCTCCCGTTCCCGGACCCATTCTAAGGATGCCAAAATCTTCCGTAAATTATGAACCGCGTAGCGCCCTTTCACGAAACCCACTTGTGCCTCGTGGAGCAGACCATTGAGCACCGAAGCCAATCTATCCGCCAATATTTTTGCCAGAATCTTCATATCAAAATTCAAGAGCGAAATAGGGCGATAAGAGGCCGCCCGAGTAGGATCTTTGCCTGGTTTGGGTATTAGAGTAATATAGGCATGGTTCGATCCCCAAGTGAATCGCCCGGCCCGCGCCCTACAACCGTACGTGTCCACGAGAACTGGGGAAACCACGTCTTCGATCACCTTGTAAAACTCGGCCCCAAAACCATCCGGCCCGGGCGCTTTACAACACTGTGCCCTCCGGATAACGCCACGGACCTCCTCTATAGTGATCGGGGCATCCAGGGCCGCCCGCTGTGCCGTGGATAACTTTGGCAACTTCAGTTTTCGCAAATAATCCTGCATTCGGGACATAGAACCCGCTCGTCGCGCGTAGAGTTGTTGAAAAAAGGAACGGAACTGTCCCACGATAGCCCGGTTATCTTTATGCAAGTGGCCTGTCTCGTCTCGCAAGGCGGCTACTGAGCGGACACCACGACTGCCACGTAGGCAGCGGGCTAGAAGACGGCCTGGTTTGTCCCCAAACTGGTATAAACAATACCGGTAATAAAAATGAGATTTTTTCGTTCGCTGATGTATAAGTTCATTAAGCGATACTTGCAGTTCCCAATAATGTTTACGGTTAACCCCTGAGGGGTCACCGGCACAACGGCGACGCGCCCTGACCAGTTGTTTTTCCAAATGCACAATTTGCCGTGCTAGACGTCTACGCTTACGCACCACATACTCAATAATGTTACCGCGCAGGACAACTTTAGCAGTCTCCCAAAGCAATTCCGGATCCGCAGCATGCACTTCGTGATGGGCCATAAAATCTTCCCAACAGCAACGCAAATGGGCCTGAAATTCCAAATCACGGTCAAGACCTGTGGGGAACCGCCAGATACGCGTCGTAGCAGCCACCACTCCCCACGCTAAGTCCACCCAGATCGGAGCATGGTCCGATACCTCGGTGGGACCAATCTGCGCCTCATCCACTTGCGAAAAGATTCCTTCCGAGAGCAAGATATAATCTATGCGAGCACTAGTCCCGTGAGCCCGCGAGTGATGTGTGGAGTCTCTCTCAAGGGGGTGTAATAAACGCCATGGATCCACGACCCCCAAGCGCCGACACAGCTCTCGAAGTGTAGCCGTAGTAGGGGCCCGCCCTCATCCACCCCCTGCCCCATCCGTATCCATGTCTATGTCGAGGACCCCATTCAGATCTCCGGCTAGTATCAAAGGAGCATCAGGTAGCTGCTCTACATGGGACGCCAGGCGGGCGTAAAATGCACGGTCTAAAACGTTAGGGCCATACAGGTTCCCAAGAACAATCGGCTTGCCCTCCAAATGGCCATACAGCAAAAGGTAGCGTCCATCCGAGTCAACAATTTGCTTAGCTAGGTCAAAGCGTATCTTTTTACTAATAAGTGTGACCACTCCACCCTTTCTACCCTTAGCAGGGGCTCCCCAACTCTGCCCCACCCAGGTCCTTTGCAATTTTACATGTTCGTCGGCTGTCTGGTGGGTCTCCTGCAGCAAGGCGACATCGCATTTCAATCTCGCCAATACTTGTAGCACTTTTGATCGCTTGATAGGATTACCTATCCTGCAGACATTCCAGGAAATGATCTTCAGGTTGGATAGTAAACACTTAGCAAATGTAACACAAACCGGCTAGCATAGTGTGGGCGAACCTCCCCAGCCTGAGGTCCCCCCTAGATGGAGAAATACTCCTGGTTAACCATACACTTTTACCCCCCTTCCTCCCTCCCCTTATTGTACCCAACCCCCCCCCTCTACTTCCCCCCGCCCTCCCCTGCCCTCGCCCCACCTTCCCCCTCCCCCAATCCATGGAACTCCTCTCCCTACTCATTAGAGACCTAAGGATGTGAGTAGGACCCCCCCCCACCGATAACCAGACTCCCCCCCACCATTCACCCCTGCCAAAAAAGAACCCAACCCCCCCTCACACCCCCCTTACGACCCGCCCAGCCCCATCCCACCTATACTCCCCCCCAGTACCCCAGTGATAGCACCGCATAACAGCACATATATACATCTGAAGGGGGAGGGTGGGATGGGGAACAGAGGTAAATACCCCACATGACCAATCACTGCAACAACTCGTCGGTCCAAAAAATAAAAGCGTTTTAAACAAGATATGTCCATTGTTTGGGGTTATAGGGAGTGAGATATTAACGTCGGGGGCAGACGGGAGCCGAAAAGGAGGGGCCCCCATCACCCCGGAAGCACCTTGTTCCCGGCAGCTGCAAATGTCCGTTGCAGAGTTCGGTGGTCTGAACTGCTCCCCAGTATCTCATATGCTCGGACCCCTCAGGTGACGCTCCAGACAGTGAGGTAGACATCCCGGAAAAGGCTGGTTAGGTAGAGCCGGATGCCTGAGCAAGTGTCTGGTCTGCCCGACACCAAACAGCTACAATGTAACAGTAAACGTGACCATAGAAAAACAGGACAAACTTTGTAGCAACACATCGTAACAGAGTTGCCTGAGATTGGCTGTATATTAAAAAAAACCCTCCTCTGCCCTCAGCACCAGGCTGTCAGTCCAAGGGCAATTAAATTACCTGAGGGAGGCCGCTGTCTTCCATCCCCACGAGCAGTATCGGGACGGTTGGGGCCTGCACTCCCCCACTGCGCTGTTCGAGGGTCTCCCCCTCAAGGCAGTACGTGAACTCCAAAAAATAGAACTATGAAGGCAGAGCGGCAGACCAGCCCAACACCCTTGGAGTTCTCAGCTTCAACCGAGACAAGGGTGGGCCAAGATGCGCTCAGTGCATACAAGTGTGGTGTGCGAAACGATCTTCCCTTTCTCCTTGCTGCAGGGAGCCTCCTCTCACTCCCTGGGCGAGTTGCTCAAGTCCGTCGCGGGAGCTGAGATCTTCTCCACATGGGCAGCAGCCTCACTTGCTGAATCAAAGCTCCGGCGTGTCCCCTCCTGCCAGATCACCAGGCGCGCTGGATATTGTACTTGAAAACGAATATCAGCGTTTATAAGTTTTTGACAGAGGGAGGCATAGGCTTTTCGACGTTGGCTTAGCGCGGCTGAGTAGTCTTGTGTGACTCGAAGGCGCATGTTCTCCCATTCTACCACTCCTTTCTGGCGAACAGTCCGAAGCAGCTCTTCCTTCTGGGGGAAGCTAAGGAACCTCGCCAAGATCACCCGAGGCCTGCGATCATTTGCCGATTGCTTAGGGCCGATCCGATGAGCGCGCTCCACCACGATGGGGCTGAGTACGTCTGCCTCAGGTCGCAGGGATGTCGCCAAAGCCTCCACAAATCCCCGGAGATCTTTGTCGGGTACTGAGTCCGCGACACCCAGAAATCTCAGGTTATTCCGCCTGGATCTGTTCTCTAAATCGTCCAGTTTGAGCGCTTGATCCAGGGCTAACTTATGCGTCGCCCGAAGCTCCCGCTGAAGTGTCGCCAGGCTGTCCTCATTTTGAGTTATCCGGGTCTCAGCCTCTTGCATGCGGGACCCCAGCGCCGCCAAAGAGTTTTGGATCGTGTCCATTTTAGTGTGCAGGGCATCAAATTGCCCTGACAGCGCACTGGCCACCGCTGCCGAGACTTCAGCTGTCAGGGCCGGTGAGGTAGGGGACCCGGCCTGCTTCGGGGGGGATTCCACCATCTTGGAAGTCCCGGCGGCACGGTCCTTCTCTCTGCGCCCGAGTTTAGCCGCGGAAGCCATGGCGATCAGGAAATTAGAATCGGTGCCAGGGGTAGAACAAATCGTCTCTCATACGGGGGTAGCAGGTGGGGGCTTTACACGGCGGATTATCACAGTTTAGGGGTCGGGGGGCCCAGAGCTCAAACCGGACACGTCCGTTCGAGCTCACCACATCACGTGGTCTCCCTATTTTAACGTTTTTACATGCCTTTGCCGGCAGTGTTCTAATTTTTAATCCTTATGTGTACAGTCACTGTTCCTTGACATCCTTTCCGTTTTATACCACGCTCGTGGTTCATATTATTGCTTTTCTCTTTAATTTGCATGCTCTTTTTTTTTTATTATATTGTTTTGTTATGATTTTTATATTGTGAACATCTAAAAGAAACGCCGAAAACCGCAGGTGTATTACATGATGCCTGCAGGATGATGATGGGCTGGCTGATTGAAGTCATCTATGTCGGAGGTGGATCATCACAACAGAGAAAAGAGAGAGAGAGAGAGGGCCCCCGGTAAATCAATGAGGCTAAATAGAGTACCAAGGCTAAATGAATGATTGTAACTGAGTGTGAATAATAAACCTTACAAAAGGCTCCATCATTCATGTTCCAAATTTAGTCCTCTAGGTGTTACTGTCCGAAGATGGCAAATCCATTCTAGCCACTGTAAACAGTGGGCACGATTGCCCCCTCTAGGATCTGGTGGAACACTGTCAATTACCCTCCATCTCAGATCCAAAAAAGAACAAACCACACATCAAAAACAAGTGGGAAGAAGTGGGCAGAACAAAATCAATGCACAATACACACAAGCCAGGTAAATGCTGGAAAGCAATGAGCACAAATGCTCGAAGCTTAGCCAACAAAAATTCCGGACCTGGAAGCCCTAATGGTGGAAACGGATTTGGACATTGTAGCCATTACAGAAACATGGTTTAATGAATCACATGATTGGGATATAGCCATAGCTGGCTATAATCTATTCAGAAGAGACAGAGAAAATGGAAAAGGAGGAGGAGTAGCCTTGTATGTCAAAAGCAATATTAAACTACTGAAATGCAGGGGACATGGGGAAAAGAAGAAGCGCTCTGGATTGAGTTGGAAAGAGGAGATGGCACTGTCATCCATATTGCTGTAGTCTACAGACCTCTGACTCAAAGAGACAGATAACGAATTGATTATAGATATTGCCAAGATAGCAACAAAGGGGGAAGCGATCATATTGAGTGACTTGGATGTGGATGTGGATTGGATTACTCCTTCTGAACATCTGGAAAGAAGCAAAAAAATTGTGGATGCTCTACAAGATGCATTATTTAGACAAATGGTGATGGAACCAACCAGGGAAAGCTCAATGCTGGATGTAGTGCTCACCAACGGTGATAGCGTGTCGAATGGCTGCGTGAGTGCCCCTGTGAGCAACAGCGACCATCACACGGTGTGGTTTGAGATAAAAGCCATGGTACAGGCCAATCATACCAAGCTCAAAGTCCTAAACTTCAAAAACACTGACTTCAATAAAATGGCCGAGTACTTAAAGGAGGAGATGACGGGGTGGAAAGAGATAAGGGAAGTGGAATTGTAATGGGCTAAACTAAAGGTGGCAATAAAAGGGGCAACAGATAAATATGTAAGAAAAGTAAATAAAAACAAGAGGAGAAGGAAACCTATTTGGTTTTCCAAAGAGGTGGCTGCTCAAATAAAGGCAAAAACCACAGCTTTCGCAAAATTCAAAAGCTTGCAAACAGAAGAACACAGAAATGAATACAGAATCAAGCTCAAAGAGTCTAAAAGAGAAATAAGGATAGCAAAATCAAAGGCAGAGGAAAAGATGGCTAAAGATGTTAAGGGTGGCGACAAAACTTTCTTCAGGTATATTCGGGAAAGGGAAAAGATCAGAGTTGGAATTGCAGGACTCAGAAGTGCTGGGAAAGGACTCAAGGAAAGTGACACTGAAAAAGCGAAATTGCTAAACAAATACTTCTGCTGTGTTTTTAGTAAAGAAGATCCTGGAGATGGACCAGCTGTGACTCCCAAATATAAAAATGGGAATGAAATAGATACCACACCATTCACAGAAGATGAGGTGTTAGAACAACTTGCTAAACTAAAAGTGGACAAAGCCATGGGACCGGATGGGATACATCCCAGGATACTGAAAGGGCTCAGAGAGGTTCTTGCAGCACCATTAAAGGATGTCTTCAACAGATCCTTGGAAACAGGAGATGTTCCTCAGGACTGGAGAATGGCTGATGTTGTACCTCTGCACAAAAGTGGTGACAGGGAAGAAGTGTCAAACTACAGGCCTGTGAGCCTTACCTCGGTGGCGGGAAAAGTAATGGAGGCGCTCCTGAAAGAGCGAATAGTGAACTTTCTCAAAACCAACAGGTTGCAAGATCCGAGGCAACATGGTTTTACCGAAGGGCGGTCTTGCCAAACAAATCTGATTGAGTTCTTTGACTGGGTGACCAAGGAACTAGATCAGGGGCATGCAATGGATGTCATCTACCTGGATTTCAGAAAAGCCTTTGAGATTGTTCCTCATAGGAGGCTTGTCAATAAACTCAGTAGCTTGGGTATGGGTCCCAAGATGGTAAACTGGATCAGAAATTGGTTGACTGACAGATGACAGAAGGTGATGGTACATGGAGCTTACTCGGATGAGAGGAAGGTGATTAGCAGGGTGCCCCAGGGTTCGGTCCTGGGCCCGGCAATGTTCAATGTATTTGTGAGTGATATTGCTGAAGGACTGAATGGAAGAGTCTATCTTTTTGCAGATGACACAAAAGTTTGCAACAGAGTGGACTCCCCCGAGGGAGTGGTTAACATAAGGAAAGATCTACAAAAGCTGGAAGACTGGTCTAATGCTTGGCAACTACGATTTAATGTGAAAAAGTGCAGTGTCATGCACTTGGGTAGCAGAAATCCAAGGGAAATGTACACGATAGGGGGCGAGAGGTTGGTATGCACTGTTCAGGAGAAAGATCTTGGTGTGATTATCTCTGATGATCTCAAGGTGGCAAAACAGTGCGACAAGGCGGTGGCAAAAGCCAGGAGGATGTTGGGCTGCATACAAAGAGGGATTACCAGCAGAAAGGAAGAGGTACTTATGCCACTATGGAAGTCACTGCTGAAGCCTCACTTGGAATACTGTGTTCAGTTTTGGAGACCATATCTTGCAAAAGATGTAAAAAGACTGGAAACTGTTCAGAGGAAGGCGACCAAAATGATTTGGAGCCTGCGTCAGAAGCCTTATGAGAAGAGAGACTTGAAGACCTAAATATGTACACTTTGGAGGAGAGGAGGGACAGGGGAGATATGATTCAGACCTTTAAATACTTAAAGAGAAATGATGAACAAGCAAACCTCTTCCAAAGACAGGGAAGCTGTAAAACTAGAGGGCATAACATGAAGCTGCAAGGTGGTAAATTGAAAGGCAATGTCAGGAAATATTTCTTCACTGAAAGGGTGGTGGATGCTTGGAATACCCTCCCGATGGAAGTGGTGGGGGCAAACACGCTGACGGAATTCAAAACGTCATGGGACAAACACAGTGGATCCCTTTACAGCAACAGGATAAAAACAAAATAAACGGTACCATCTAACTTCTGAACCATCTAACGTCTCAAATAGGGGTGTCCTACATGGAGTGGTGGGTTCACCCCTAAACAAAGACATGGGGAGGGGTGGCCTGCACAGAGCGACAGGTGCACCTACTCTTGCCATCTTGCTGGGCAGACTAGATGGACCATGCTGGTCTTTATCTGCCGTCATTTACTATGTTACTATGTGATGCAGTGTTCCACTATGGGAGCTGAGATGTTGGACGTCCGAATCCTGGACAAAGTTTTACAGGGTGAATGGTCCGGCCAATGTAAATAAGATCACAAGGGCACTGCAGTAAATATACTACAAAACTAGTAAGACAAGTGCTCATGCCCAAAAATCTGTAGACATGGCCAGTACTCGGGTGAGACAAACTTATACCTTCTAAAGTGTTTTTGCAAAACTTACACTGGTTGCAAGCATAATATCCCTGTTGATGTGATGCTCTTATTGGGCAATCTGATGGTAATGCCAAACGCACTAGGCGATCCCTGAGATTTGAACCTCGTGTATAGGCAAAAGACAAAGGTTTCTGAAAACATGTGTGCAACTGGAGAATGTTCCAATGCTTATTAAGCAAACTCAGTACCACCGATGTATGGTTCATGAAAGGTAACACCACAGCCACCATCTGACTCCTCTATGCAGGGGGCTCCCATTTGGTCAGTTTTTGAGACTCCGTCAGATCTGTTCCACATTTGAGGAGTTTAAACATCAGGCACACCTTTTGAGTGATCACCTATTATCATCAAAGGGGCATATACTCGGGCCCGCTTTACCCATTGAGAATGGTTGTTGACAACTCCTGCTGTCAAGATTAACACAACCAATGACTGAATTATGGGGGTGTTACCTTTCATGAACCATGCATCGGTGGTAGTGAGTTTGCTTAAGAAGCATTGGAACATACTCCAGTTGCATACATGTTTTCAGAAACCTTTGTCTTTTGCCTATACATGAGGCTCAAATCTCAGGGATCGCCTAGTGCAGGGGCGGGCAATTCCAGTCCTGGAGGGCCGCAGACCATGATTTCCCTAATGAATATTCATGGACCTATTTCCATACAATGGAAGGCAGTGGAAGCAAATATATCTCGTGAATATTCATTAGGGACATCATGAAAACCTGACTGGTCTGCGGCCCTCCAGGACCGGAAATGCCCACCCTTGGCCTAGTGCGTTCGGCATTACCTCAGATCGCCCAATAAGAGCATCACATCAACAAGGATATTATGCTTGCAACCAGTGTAAGTTTTGCAGAAACACCTTAGAAGGTATAAGTTGGTCTCACCCGAGTACTGGCCATGTCTACAGATTTTTGGGCACGAGCACTTGTCTTACTAGTTTTGTAGCATATTTACTGCAGTGTCCTTGTGATCTTCTTTACATTGGCTGGACCATTCGCCCTGTAAAACTTTGTATGGGAGAACATGCGTCCAGGATTCGGACGTCCAACATCTCGGTTCCCGTAATGGAACACTATCACACATGGTCATTCTTTTTTGGATCTGAGATGGAGGGTAATTGACAGTGTTCCACCAGATCCTAGAGGGGGCAATCGTGCCTACCATTTACAGTGGCTAGAACAGGAATGGATTTGCCGTCTTAGGACAGTAACACCTAGAGGGCTAAATTTGGAACATGAATGGTGGAGCCTTTTGTAAGGTTTATTATTCACACTCAGTTGCAATCATTCATTTAGCCTTGGTTCTCTATTTAGCCTCATTGATTTACCGGGGGCCCTCTCTCTCTCTCTTTTTTCTGTTGTGATGATCCACCTCTGACATGGATGACTTCAATCAGCCAGCCTATCATCATCATGCAGGCACCATTTAATACACCCGCGGTTTTCGGCATTTCTTTTAGATGTTCACAGATTCCACTGTATCTTACAGCGGTTCTCACACTTGAAGATGTGTCTTGTACTGACCCGAAACATGCATGTTGTGTAGTTATTGTCACCAGCGATTGAAAGAATATTTGGACACCGCCATCTATTGAGATAAGTGTTTTTTTATCACAAGTACATTCAGTAAAAAGGGCTTTACAAGCATTCGAGCAGAGTGGCTTTTTCCCGCTCTCCTCCTGTTTGTTTAACCTGACATTTGAAAAAAGTTTAATAATAATAGTAGTGGAATGCTTTGCTACAGATGACTTGTAAATATCTGGCAGACCCCAGATAGAAAAAGTTATTCCATAGTTCTTCTTTTCAGAAATGCGAGCCGGAGAGAACTGAGGCTTTCCAGCTAAATAATAGTTAATGAGCCTGTCTTTTAGAAATGTATTCAAACCTCTTTTAAACTCAGCTAAATTACTAGCCTCAACCACATTCTCTGGCCACATACCATCATTAAATTATGTGTTGGTTGAAAAATACTTTCAGAATTAGTTTAATTTTTGTTACTAGCTAGTTTCATGGAATGTCTTAGTTTGAATACAATGTGAAAGAGTAAACAACTGTTCTCTATCAATTGTCCTACACCATTCAGGATTGTATATACCTACAGAATATCATATTCCCCCTCAGTCATCTTTTCATTAAGCTAAAGAACCCTATGAGAAATGGATTCAGTTTTTCAAATCTGCTGGGTACCTGTGACCTGGACTCGCGTTTCTCAGGGGCAGGATGCTGGAATAGGACCTTAGGCTGACTCAGCACGGCTTATGTTCTTATATTATTATGTAATATTATTATGTAACCATCCCATCTCCTTAAACATTTTTGGTTTCCCTGTCTGCATCTTTTCTAGTCCTGCTCTATTTTTTTTGAGATTGTGGTGACCAGATCTGTATACAGTACTCCAGGTGTCATACACCATGGATCGATTCAGGGATTTTAAGACATTCCCTCTTTTGTTCTTTATGTATGGATAAACTCCGAATGAGAGACTCTGCATGTGTTTTAAGGACAGGACAAGGTCGAAGTGGATACCTGTGGCTCAGGAAACAGGGCAGTCAAGCAGTGTATAGTCCTCTAGGGAGGTGGAGCTGCCCAAGACTGGAATTTCAAGAATGAGGCTGCAGAGAGGAAAGTGGGTGATTTGGAACAGCGTTGAGTCATTGACACAGATTCACTCTGCCTCTGGACTTTAGATCTCACTGTGCAGGCTGGGATACAGCCCTCTCTTCTCTCTGGCTCTGCCATTCCTGTCACTTTTCTACCTTCTCTTAATCTCCTCCTCTTCACTGGATTACATTTGCAGCAAGTATGGACTTGTGGGATTCATCCTTTAATCCCACGTTGGAATTCTCACGCACAGCTATTGGCAGTTCCCAACTCTCTAGAACTCTCGTCTCCTGGTGGTTTTATTGAATGACCCCTGCTTTCCTTCTCTGTTCCTTTTAACACCTGCCCTCCCCCCCCTAACTCATATTGCTCACACCTTCCAGTTTATGAACCACAGCAGGATATTGTGTGAAGCAGCAGAGAAGGTTTACGAGGTGGAAAATAAGGTGGAAAATGTGCCCTCTGACAAAGAGAGAAGTACAAGGGTGAAGTCCCAAGGCTAGGGTGGGTTGATAGCAAACCTCAAAAGATACAGAAACAGACAGAGACTGAGAAAGATAGACTTGACAAAAAGAGTGACAACTGAAAAAGAAAGGGAGAAAGAGAAGGGACGAGTCAAAAAGAATTACAGCAACAGAGAAAAGAAGAAAGAAGGAGCAGTGGAGGTGAGGGAAGGGACTTGATCTGAGCTGTGTGAATCGCGACACTGTAGCTGGGGAAGGTCAACCTAGCTTGGCTTTCTCGCTGCATGTATGAACAGGGATTTCTGCTTCCCTAGATGACGCAGAAGAACACATTCATTGGCGCTAAGTCAGAAGGGCTAGTGTAAGTAGGGTGCAACCAGGGCAATTGCACAGGGCACCCATGCTTGCCTGATGTTGAAGGAGGCACAATCTGCTGGTGGGCTTTGGGGTCTCCTCCCAAATTTCTATCCTGGACTTCAGCATGTCTAACTCTGGACCCGATCAGAAGAATGAATGCAGCCTGAACATCACTGGTGACCCAGAATCATGTTCTAACTTTGGATTTTTACACTTTGGATTTTAGGGGCCCAATATTCAAAGTGATTAATGTGGTCAGCAGAGCTGCTAATCATGTTAATTGTGCTGAATATCCGCAGCTGCCAGCTCTACATGCCTGGATGCTAACTGCATAGCATCAGAGCATGTCGGGGTTGTTCCAGGGCAGAGCGGAAGGTAACCAGGCAGCCATGATAGTGAGCCACTGCCCGGTTAGTGATATATAGTGAAAGCCAAGCGCAGGTTCAATAAGATCTAATTTTATTGGATCCCAAAGATGCGTTTGAGAATCATGAGCCAAAGATAGTCCATGGTGGAGGTATACCAACAGACGTCTCTAATCTGCTCTAGCAGAAAAAATATCCAAAACCAGCATGGTCTGATGAAATGCCCATGCCAGGGTAATTTTACGTCATTAAAAACATCATGAGTGACAGGCCTGCATCTTCTGTATTTTGTGCTGAAATTCTGGAAGGGTGCAGTGCTCAATAAGGGAGGGGGGACATATTCACAACGATTTTTCCAGTTAGCAGACTTGCGGTCAGTCTGATATCTTCAGTGGCACTAAGTGATCAGTGCTGCTGACTATCTCCATGGTGGCTCTTCCTTTAGGCTGTTCAGGTGAATGGCTGTCCTAACATTAACTGGTTAGCACTATCTAATTAACCGTTGAATATCACCACTAACTGGATAGCGGCGTTGGTGTCTGGTGAGCCTGGATATTCAGGGGTAGAAATGGGATATGTTCTGCCACAGAATATCTGGGTTTTGATAAAGTGGCGGCAGATAGGTGCTTTACTTTGCCTAGCCACACCGCTGAATATGTTCCCCGTGATTTTTATGTCTTGGTGCATAGAAAGGGTGACTCTTAACATAGAGGGGGAAATTTTAGAGCAAGACACCCATGTCAGAGTGAGAGAAAGGTGCACATTTTAAGCTGATTTTATGAAGGTCTCTGTGCCTTTATAACCTAGATCCCCAGAAGTCGCCCTATTCCCCTCCTGCACCCAGCATCTCCCTTCTGACTCCCTGTGCCCATCCATTTCCACCTCTCAATGCCCCCTCATGTCTACTCCCCCCTTCAATGCCACCCCACATGGAGCAGTACAGCAACAGCAGTAGCAGTAGCACCTCCCATGGGCAGGGACTGTGTAAGCCGTGATCCCAGCTCAGAGAGACAGGGCACAATTGGCCTTGCACAACCCCTGCCCACAGGACATGCTGCTCCCATAGGTGGACTCTGCTTCTCTGGGCCAAATCACTGCCTCCCACACCCTTCTGCCTGCGGAAGCAGCATGTCCTGCGGGCAGGGGCTGTGCAAGCCATGACTGTGGCCCAGAGAAACAGAACCTGTCTGCAGGAGCAGACATCAAGAAGACACCATCCCTGACCTCCCACCTCTGCTCCCCATTCAGGATGAGCTGCGAAGTGCCGGTGGCCTAGTAGAAAGCCTGCCCATGCCATGGGACACAAGACTGTGAGTAGTGATTGCAGCCTCTCACAACCTTCTGCCCATGGGAGCAGTGGGGCCTGCGGGCAGGTTCTCCACTGGACCAATGCTGCTCCGCAGATCATCCTGAATGGGGAGTGGGGGCAGGTGGCTAGTGACGAACCCCCTGACATCTGGATCCCCCTGCCATGCTTACCCAACTTACTGGGTAGTGCCAGCACTGGTGCACCATTTGTCTTCCTGCTTCCCCACCCCCCCTGTTATCCAGCATTTGTCCTCCTGCCCCTCTCCTGTTGTCCAGCATTTATCCTCTTCTCCCCCTTTGCCCTCCCATCCTTTCCCCCTGTTGTCCAACATTTTCCCTCCTGTCCCTCCCCCTGTTATCCAGCATTTATCCTCTTGCCCCTCTAGTCTAGCATTTGCCCTCCTGTCCCTCCCCCATTGTGCAGCATTTATCCTCCTGCCCCCTTTTGTCCAGCATTTGCCTCCTGTCTCTCCCCCCCACACTGTCCAGCATCTATCCTCCTGCTCCCCCTCTTTTATCCAGCATCTGCCAGCCACGTTTCCACCATCAGAACAGCAAAAGCACAGGGTTTTCAAGACTCTGGTGCTTCTGTCCTTTCTGGTTCCACCCCCCTCTGATGCGCAAAACATCATCAGAGGGGGCAGGATCCATCAGGGGTGCTTTTGCTTTCCAGTTAAATTTTTTCAAAGTTGATAACTCGCTGCACATATAAGCAGCAGTGAACTATCAACTTTGACCCCCCCACCCCCGGAAAACCAAAGCGCCAGCCCTTGAGATTCCGGCATGATTGTTAAGTCCCTGATGTGTCCCGCCCCCTCTAGTGATGCTTTTCACATCAGAGGGGGCAGAACCAGCAGGGGCTTACCAGCGTGCTGGAGTCTTCAAAAGATTTGGACGTGCATGTCAGCAGTGTTTCAGAATACGGTCAGGGACGTTTTCAGCACACAAACATCCCCCCGCACGTATTCTGGAATGACCCCCATATTGGATTTCTGCTTAACTGACAGATTGAACAGTACAAGCTGGCAAGAACATTAGGTATGAATGAGAGTGTGAGCGTGTGGGGAGTGATTCAGTAGATAAGGATTATTAACAATCTTTTATTTAAACCACTTATAAAGCGACATTATACTGCAGCTCCATTCCTGAAAATCCACTCCAGAAGATTGTCCCCCTCCCCAACATTTAGGGAGTTAATATTTCTTATTGATTTGATAAAGTTAAGGAGTAGGTAATAAGACCTGCACTGGATTGAAGGAGCTGAAGTCTGCGCTGGCACCTGGAAGAGGATGAATCTGGACCTGACCAGGCAGGACCCCTATGCAAGACAGCTCTTGGAAGGAAAAGATACCTGGAACCTTTTTTTTGGAGCTCAAATAATTTGAAAACATTGAAAGAAAAGAATACCTTTTGCAATGAAGGAAGATACAAGCTTAACACCACACTTACCTGGCTTCCTCCTTGAGCATCCAATTCCTGTAAAATAAAAAGAGGAATTAGTTGGGGACACTGTTCCCTCTAAGCTGTGCGCGCGTGCGCGCGCACACACCTCGCCAAGCAAACGCACATACTTTACAACAGAGCGCACAAAAATTACGGTTCTGATTCAGATAGAAAACAACACAGACATCTTAAAATTTAAAAGAAGTTGTGTATTTATGGTTTTCACAAGTTCCACACTATTTTCTAGTGCAATCAATGTGGTGTACATACTGTATTCTGACGTGTAGTCAAATTTTAAAGTATATAACTCCGAGTGTCGTTATGTGGCACACAAAAATTTAACCTTCCTTCAAAAGCTGCACAGCTGATATTTTATGCGCACACAGCCTACAGAAAATTAGAGGGAACAGCTCTTCACCACACTTAAAGCTTTGCGCCATCCGGCGGGCCCGCGCCTGAGGGCCTCGCCCTTAGGCGGGGCACGACAGGAGATCTAAAATAATCCAGAAATCCTCATGCAAGTCTCCTTTTACCAGGCGGTTGCCATCCTCCAGTAAGAAGACATCACGCTATAAGGACATGAACCAACAACTCTCAACATACAATTGATCTCCCATGCTTTTTGCAAGTATAATCTAACATACTTCAATGTTATAATTACCACACTAATGGCTGAGACTCACTAGTAATATCCTCCCTTGTTTTGTTGACAGTAGCCATATTGCAATCTCTACCATACTGTCGTCAGTAGTCATACTGATACATAGTTTTGTTGTTGCCAGTAGCCTCACTATTGTAATTAACTGTTGCCAGTAGCCTCACCTTTGTAATTTTACTGTTGCCAGTAGCCTCACCTTTGTAATTTTACTGTTGCCAGTAGCCTCACCATTGTAATTTACTGTTGCCAGTAGCCTCACCATTGTAATTTACTGTTGCCAGCAGCCTTACTGTTGTCAGTAGAACTATTCCTATATAGCTGCTTCTATTGGTGCCTTTTTCACCACAAGCACATCTTCAACGGAACCTACCTGAACTAATTCTCCATCATGCCTGGCATGGGCATTTTCAACATCTCTAATGCCCTTCTATACACCATCTTCATCACCATTCTCATCCACTTCTCTGAAGCACTTTTGCTGGACTCCAATCACATACCTATACTGCATGGAACAAGCAGAAAATACTACTGCAATCATCATCAACATCCACCGTATATCCACCATAAGAGGCAGTCTCACCTACTCTACATTACCTTAGACCTATCTACCACCACAAAAATCAATAAAACAGAACCCAAATGTGACCTGAGGTGTGCGCTTATTAATGCACGCTCTATTCGCAACAAATGGCCTATCATAACAGATTTAATATCTACCCGAAACTTAGATATATTATTGGTCACTGAGTCTTGGTTATCAGATTCAGACTCAGTGATAATAAATCAAATGACTCCCCCGAACTTCTCCATCTATAAGTGTAACAGAGAGAACAGAAGAGGTGGTGGTGTATTCATCCTCGCTAAATCATCCTTACAATACCGAGTAAGTCTTGCTAGGAACACTCAATGTCTCGACACCTTAACCATATCCAATAAGAATAACTCCATTAATCTTATCTACTCATCTCCAAATGCACGCCCTGAGGACATCTCAGATGTAATTAGCCTTGCATGTAACCCCGACAACCCCAGCAAGCCGAACTGGCTGCTAGGCGATTTTAACCTCGCATCCTTGCCACCTGCCTCTGCCAATGCCTTACTTGAAGCCATGGAAAATCTTGACTACAAGCAAATTATTGACATCCAGACACACCAACGTGGCAACATCCTAGACCTCATATTTGTCCCGCCTGCAGTAACAGGCCATAATAGTCAGCTTGACCTCACCATCACCCCGGTCCCTTGGTCAGATCATAGCCTGATAACCTTCCAGATACCTTCAAATTTGAATCCTCCAAATATACCAAAAAATGCACCTCCACCGCATCATAGATGCTTTAAATCACCGGATATCGAAGTTTTCAATGCACAAGCTCTTCCTAAGTTATCAATTTCAATGACTGACGTCAATAAAATGGTTGACAACTGGAATGATACACTCCAACAACATGCACAACTAACTACAACTCACAATTCGATTGCTCCTTACAAGGATCCTAGCATAAGGCATAACGCCCCCTGGTTCTCTCCAGATATTCGAACATCGCTACTTCAACTGAGAAGACTAGAAAGAAAGTGGAGACACTCTCATGAAACCATCATCCACGATGAATACATGGCACACCTCAAAAGTCACCGTGAACTAATGTGGTCCAAAAGGAAGGAACATCATTCAACTTTACTTAGTCGTTCACTTAACAAACCCCGCGAGCTATTCAACTTAGTTAAATCACTATCCAAGGAGCCCTCACTGCAGCAGCAAGAATGCATACATCCCCAACAGTATGCGAATTACATCCAATCCAAACTAACCAGAACAATTTCGGATTCATCACAAGCATCCCCTCAATTCAAGCAGTCACAAACACTACTCCTCAGTATCTCACCTCCATCACCCAAAACCATTAAAGAACTAATTGCCAACTTGAATACCACTACCGCAGCCAACGACCCATGCCCAGCACATTGGATCAAATCAATGCGCGCGGAGCTTAGTCCATATATAGCCAAAATTGCAAACCTCTCCTACTCCACTGGAACTTTCCCTGTTGCTCTCAAGCAGACTTCAATACGTCCCCTATTAAAGAACAACCAGATCGACCCTAAGAAGGAAGAATCATACCGTCCAATCTCCAGCATCCCGCTTCTTGCCAAAATTCTGGAGAAAGAGACACAATGCCAAATTCAGCAATATATTGACACATCTTCCCCCCTAGATCCGTGCCAACATGGATTTAGGGAAATGCATGGAGTCGAGACTCTCATGACCTCATTAATCAATTCGCTCATCTGTGGGATCAATAACATAAGATCTGGTGTCGCAATGATCTTCCTCGATATATCCGCTGCGTTTGATTCGGTAGACCATAAGATTCTACTATCGCGACTCTACGAAAAGGGCATACAAGGTCTAGCATGGAACTGGTGTAAGTCATACCTTGAAGATCGCTGGCAACATGTTCGCATCGACTCCAAAACGTCAGAACCATTCCTCCAAACACAAGGGGTTCCACAAGGCTCCTCTCTACCGGCGCTCCTCTTCAATATATATATGCAGCCTATCTGCCAAATCACCAAATCATTTAATGTTTCCTGCCTCATTTACGCTGACGACGTGCTTATTTTCACCCCGATTCATATAACGAATCCAAATTACACCAACTTAACCAACTGTTTCAATGCAATAGCAGATTGGTTTTTAGATCAAAACATGCAAATCAACTTCAAAAAGACTGAAGTTTTAATTGTCACAAGAAACAAGCTATTCTCCCCCCCTGCATTCCTCAAGGTACGGGACGCCGAGCTCCCAATCAAGAATTCAATCCGTTACCTAGGTGTGATCCTTGATCAGTGACTTGATTTTACCTCTCACATAAAAAGCACGGTAAAAACTATTTACTTCAAGATAAAAACATTACGCCACCTAAGACCCATGCTAGAATACAGCGACTTCCGCTCAATATTCCAAGTAATAGTCACTCCACACTTTGACTATACGAATATTGTACTACATGGTCTTCCGAAGAACACCATTAACCCCCTGCAACTAGCAATGAATGCTGCGGCCCGTATCCTAGTTGGAGCATCTAAGAGAGACCATATCATGCCAATCCTTAGGGACCTTCACTGGCTCCCTATAGAATGTAGAATTAGGTACAAAGCTCTTCTCATCACATTCAAGGCCTTAAATAATCTATCACCAGCAACGACTTCAGACCTCATCAGTCTACCTCCCGAGACAAGAACCAGGAGACCACTCGCTGAAAATACACTAGTCATTCCCAGTGAATCCACAAATTGGTCCCAATCAACAATCAACAGAGCATTTAAATCTTATGCGCCTAGATGCTGGAATAAACTTCCTCCAGATATCAGAGCAATACGAGACATGAAGCAGTTCAGGAAGGCTATCAAGCATTATCTATTCACTGAGTACTTCCAGCCACAGTAATCCTAATATAAGATGTCATAAGACAAACTCATATGCATAACTACTCCATAAGATATACCTTCTTGAACTAAAATTTTGTTGTAATTCCGCTGCTCACTAAAATCTCTCTGCTAGTTGAATTTATGTAAATAGTTCAATCGTTATTGTAGATAGTTACCTTTGTTTTCCCAAGTTTATTGCCCTGTTATATGTAACTCATACGTGTTTTCAAATGTACTGAGAATGTTTTGTTCCATGTAAACCGCGCTGATGCTAAAGAGCGCGGTATATAAGAAACTTTAAATAAAAATAAATAAATAAAATAACATTGGTTGGGGAGAACCCAACAAGAAGGTTTACACACATATTAAGTTTCAAAGGTTGTTGCAAGGTGAGAACTTACCTGATGTTGTTTTGAAAGGTTTTGCTGATACTCCTGAGTCCTTGAAAGAAAGTCAAGGAAAGGGAAGCTTAGCAAAAGAAAAGATCCCCTAGTAGATTATAAAGTGAATAGTAACAATAAGGTTTAAAGAAAAAGAAACCTTATCTGACCTTTGCATCATGTTTGATAAAGAATTTAGTGGTCCTCCAATAGAGAGAAAAAAAATCTAGGTTTGAGTTGTATTTGTACCACTCAAATAGTAATCAGCCAATTAGAGTTGGGACACTCCTTGATAAATCAATATGTCATAAATAAACACCACGAGTTCCCTATATAATAAAAATTGTTTAAATACGTTCCTTTTATATCTTGACTTCCACAAAGCAAACATTTTTTATATAAGAGGAGAGAAGCATCACCTTCAGATCTCTCAATGCAGTTTTTCAGCCAACCCACCCTTTCTTTTCATCATCGCCTCTCTACCTCTTCTCTTTTGCTATATTTGCAGGTGTTAAGCACCCAGCTTTGATTATGAGGCTACTTAGTATCTATGGGAATCATCCAGTCTACTTCTATAACTACATTTTGTAACAATGCAGCAATCTCTTTGTGACAATGTACCGAACTCCTTATATGTAAAGAAGCTACTTTGTATCATTTACTAAAAAAAACCAAAGTCTTAGCACAGTGCGAATTTAGCTTTCCAATTATCGTGGGGCATGTCTGTGAACTACAATAAACTGCTGTTCCAGCAATCATCTTAATGTGATGCACTTCTGTTGCAACAAGGGGCTGCTGTGCTGTGTAATCGTTTATGTCATCTCCTCTCACAGCTTCTCCTCACTCTCCCTAGGCCCACGTGGCTCCACAGTCAGGTTTCTGTGTAGGCTTCTACAGCTCCCCAGAACTTGTGACTCTGTCATTCGTGAATTGCCTTATTTGTCTGACATCAATGGTACAGTACAAGTTCTGATGGTTTTCAGAGATCAGGTTTAGAGAAGTTAGAAAAACACCGACAGTCACAAGAGCACCTATGAGAACCATCAGAAATTGTACATGCCCTGGACACAGGCTTCACCGAAACCTTGATGCACAAACATGCACACAGAAAAGTTGAAGTGGAGTGAGTGTCATTTAAACTTGAGAGGCTAAGGGGAGGAGGGGAGCTGTAAGAGGAGATGATAGAGACAATTTCACAGCACATCAGCCCCGTGGTGGAACAGATGACTGTCTCAATAAAATGATTGCTGGAACAGCAGTTTATTGTAGCTCACAGATATGCCCCAAGATAATTGGAAAGCTAAATTCGGACTGTGCTAAGACTTTGCTTTTTTTTTAGTAAATGATACAAAGTAGCCTCTTTAATATAAGGAGTTCAGTACATTGTCACAAAAAGATTGCTGCATTGTTACAAAATGTAGTTATAGAAGTAGACTGGATGATTCCCATAGATGCTAAATAGCCTCACAATCAAAGATGGGTTCTTAGCACCTACACATATAGCAAAAGAGAAGAGGTAGAGAGGCGATGTTGAAAAGAACTGGTGGGCTGGCTGAAAAACTGCCATGAGAAATCTGAAGGTGATGCTTCTCTCCTCTTATATAAAAAATGTTTGCTTTGTGGAAGTCAGTAAGATATAACAAGAATATATTTAAACAATTTTTATTATATAAGGAACTCATAGTGCTTATTTATGACACATTGGGGTATGTTTACTAAACCATCTTAATGTTACCGGCATTAGTTGCAGTCTTACTGTGACGAATGCCATATAAGGTAGTGGGCGTTCCGGTCTTAAGGTAGCATTTCGGGTTATCGCGCGATAAAGTCTGTTATCGCGCGAGAGAGGGAGCCGTAGCATGTTAACGCGTGTTAGCCTTAATTAGGCGCGCTGACCTGCAAACACAGCAAGATAGGT
Organism: Ichthyophis bannanicus; assembly: GCA_033557465.1. Taxonomy (NCBI): domain Eukaryota; kingdom Metazoa; phylum Chordata; class Amphibia; order Gymnophiona; family Ichthyophiidae; genus Ichthyophis; species Ichthyophis bannanicus. Next base: position 113,425,275 of record CM066043.1, read on the forward strand.
GTAGCACAATGTTTAATAGATTGACTGATCCCCCAGTGAGCTTCATGAGTAAGGCTGTCTGAGGCATTGCCCTTTACTTTAAATCAGTGCTGTCTGAGGCATTTACTTTTTTAATTTAAATTAGTGCTGCCAGCAAACACACCCTCACAGTGCCGTAACCTAAGGTGACGCATAAGGCACCCAATAAGGCACTCCAGAGGGCACATTATAAAGTGCACTGTCTGCCAAGGCACCTTATAATGTTCCCTATAGGGCGCCTTATAAGACGCCTTATAAGGCACATTATAGGGTGCCTTATGAGGCACCTTAAGGTTACAGCACTGTGAGCTTCACCTTAACCGGGATGGAACCAGGCTGCTGGCATTTAAAACGGAGATAGAGCAGCTTTTAACCTAGATAATAGGGGAAAGCCGACAGTCGCCCAAGAGCGCATGGTTCGGAAGAATGTATCCTTGAAAGATACTACCAAAGCAGAGAGGTTCCAAAAAAGAGTAAAGTAGCCCTGATGCCCTCGAGTATGGAGCAGACAGAGCTTAAAGATCCCAAATTACCCATGTCTAACAATAGCCAAATTAATATGAATAAAATACAGTCTCTAAAATGCTTGTATGCAAATGCTAGAAGTCTAAAAAATAAGATGGGAGAGTTAGAATATATAGCACTAAATGAGAGGTTAGATATGATTGGAATATCAGAGACATGGTGGAAGAAGGACAATCAATGGGACACTGTGATACCTGGGTACAAACTATATTTTAATGATAGAGCTGATCAAATTGGTGGAGGGGTTGCGCTCTATGTTAGAGAGGGCATTGAGTCAGAAAGGATTAAAGTTTTGCAGGAAAATATTTGCTGTATAATCTCTATGGATTGAAATTCCATGTAAAAAGGGGAAGGCAATGGCAGTGGGGGTGTACTATTGACCACCTCGATGCTCTGTTCCTCACCAAAACCTGGCTCTGTGAGGGCGAGGACGGTATCCTTTATCGATGCCTTCCCCCCGGTTACTCTGCCTTTCACGTTCCCCGGCTTCATGGATCCGGGGGCGGCGTGGCTGTTATTCATCGCTCTTCTATTCCTCTCTCACTTGCGTCCCCCCAACCCCGCTATCCTGAAGCTTTACTGCTGCGTTCAGGAACTTCTGTCCCTATATTTTTCCTCCTTCTCTATGCCCCACCCTCAATGCGCCCTGATCTCTGGGAGTCTCTTCTGCTCACCCTCTCTGAGACATCCTTACTTACTTCTCATCTGGTTATCCTTGGTGATTTCAACGCGTACCTTTCCTCCCAAACCCGCCCTCGCGATAAGGCCCTCAGTTCACTCTTCTCCGACCTCGATCTAATCCAACATGTGCATTGTCCCACTCATTCCTCTGGCTATACCTTTGATCTTATTCTTACTTTTTCCTCCTCCCCTTATGTTCCCTCTTCTATCTCATCCACCCCTCTTCCCTGGTCTGACCATCATTGCCTGTTCTTTTCCTTCACCCTCCCTCTCATGCAAACTCTCCCTTCATCCGTTACAACCTCACTTAAGGTTCTCAAACGCCGTCTCACGCCCCTCACTCTGCAAGCCTTTCCCCTGCTGACTCTCTCTTTTCCCCTGAGTTTTTCTCTTCCTGTCAACCAGCAGGCTGATTCCTGGTCCTCTACTCTCACCAGCACCCTTGACGCCCTAGCCCCGCTTCGCCCCACTTCCTGTCATTCCACATCCCATCATCCCTGATATCACTCGGGCCTCTATCTCCAGCGCACCCATCTCCGACGTGCTGAACGTCACTGGCGTAAACATCCCTCTTCTGCCTCCCTGACTTCTTTCCGCTGCGCGCATCGTTCCTACTGCACTATGATCACTGAGGTCAAGAAGACCTACTTTTCGGATCTCTTCGCTGCATCTTCTAACTCCTCTCGTTGCTTGTATCGGGTCCTTCACTCTCTGTCTTCTCCCTCAACTTGCCCTTCCTCATCAGCGCCCCCTCCTACTGCCCCCAGACCTACAGCCCTTGCTTCCTTCTTTGTAAATAAGATCCAGTCCCTTCGCTCTTCCTTCCCCCTCTGCCCCCTCCTCTTTCCCCTCCTCCCTCCCTCCCTCTCCGCTTCCCCCGTCATTCCCTTCCCTCCTCCCTCCAGTACCTTCCCTCACACTTGGTGCTCCTTCAGTCCTGTCACTTCCGCTGAGCTTTTTCAGGTAATCTCCTCCTCCCACAAAACAACCTGCCCACTCGATCCTCTCCCTTCCTCCTGGCTCCTTGATCCCTCTCTTCAACTTCTGCCGTATATCCTTGCCATGGTCAACATCAGTCTCTCTTCCGGTAGTTTTCCCACCTCCTGGAAACACGCCCTGGTCCGCCCTCTTCTTAAGAAACCCTCTCTTGACCCAAGCCTTCCTGCCAACTGGCGTCCCGTCTCAAACCTTCCCTTTCTCTCTAAGGTCCTTGAGAAATTGTTTTTTGCACAGCTTTCGGTGCACCTTGATTCCACTCTCTATCTTCACCCTCGTCAATCTGGTTTTAGGCCTGGACACAGCACTGAAACTATCCTTCTTGTCCTCCTCAGTGACCTCCACCGTTCTCACGACTGGGGTGACCTATCTATTGCCGTCTCTCTAGATCTCTCTGCCGCTTTTGACATTATTGATCACCGCACCCTCCTCACTCGCCTGTCCGATTCTGGTATCCACGGCACTGTGTTGCGCTGGTTTCATTCTTTTCTTTCTCACCGCTCTTTCGCTGTTCACTTTGGCTCCTCTACCTCTACCCCCTCCCCTCTACACAGCGGTGTTCCACAAGGTTCCATCCTCGCCCCTCTACTTTTCAATGTTTTCCTCGCTCCCCTGGCCCTTCTCATTCAACAGTCCAGTATCTCTTTCTACTTCTCCGCAGATAATATTCTTCTCGTCCATCACACCAGCTCCGCTTCCCCAGACCTCTCTGCCCTCAATGCCTGCCTTACTCTTATCGCCTCTTGGTTCTCTGATAATTTCCTTTATGTCAATCCCTCTAAATCCTTTGCCATCTGGTTCTCTTTCTCCACTCCTCCTCCCAGCCTAGACCCCATGATGTCCTCCCTCCCCATCCCTGTTGTATCTTCCCTCCGTTACCTGGGTGTCACCCTGGATTCCTCCCTCTCCTTTCACCCTCACATTTCTTCCCTTGTCCGTAGTTGCCTCTTCCATCTCCGTCGTATTCGCTCCCTCCGGCCTTTTCTTTCCACTCAATCCCTCACTACTCTAGTCCTTTCCCTGGTAACCTCTCGTTTGGATTACTGTAACTCTGTCCTCGCTGGCCTTCCGTCCTATCAACTCCGTCGTCTTCAGCTCCTTCAAAACACTGCCACCCGCCTACTCACCTTTTCCTCCCCTTTTGATCACATCACTCCTTGTCTTTCCTCCCTTCATTGGCTTCCCATCAAATTTAGGTTTATTTACAAGTATCTCATCATCACTCACAGAGTTCTCCACACCAATACTCCTCAGTACCTCTCTGATCTTATCTTTCATCAACCTGCTCCCCGTCTTCTCCGATCATCCCATACCAACCATCTTTTCCTTCCCTCTCCATCCCAGGCCCATCTTGAACTCACCCGTCACTCTGCATTTTTCTTCTTAGCCCCTGCTCTCTGGAATTCCCTCCCTCACACGCTCCCCACAGAGCCCTCTTTCCCGCACTTCAAAGTTCTCCTTAAGACTCATCTTTTCTCTCAGGCTTTCAACCTTCCAGTTTCTTCCTGACCAACATGTCAGTTCCGATTGCCACAATTCACCCCCTCACTCCCCTCCCCCCGTGTCTGCTTGTCTAGTCGTGTAACCCCTGTCCTTTTCTTTCTATCTATCTCTCCCTAGCTCTTTCCTGTCTTCAAATGGCGTTCTCTTCTCTCTTTCCCTTTCCTGCAGCTGCTTTTCTTTTATTGTACACCACTCTGATACTTCGGTCTTGGGCGGTATATCAAGCCTGTATATAAAATAAATAAAATAAATAAAATAAATTAGATGATAGAGGGGTTAAAGGGGCACTAAGAGGCGACAAGGCGATAGCGGAGAGACTGAATGAATTCTTTGCTTCGGTCTTTACTGAGGAAGATGCAGGGATGTTACCCATGACTGAAGTGGTATTTAAAGGTGTGGAAGAATTGAAGGAAATATCGATACATTGTGAAGATGTATTACAACTATTAGATAAACTGAAGAGTAGCAAATCACCTGGGCTGGATGGTATACATCCAAGGATGTTGAAAGAACTGAAATATGAGATTGCAGACCTGCTATTAGTAATCTGTGAGCTATCATTCAAATCATCTCTAATACCTGAAGACTGGAGGATCGCCAATGTAACACCAATTTTTTAAAAGGGTTCCAGGGGTGATCTGGGAAACTACAGACCGGTGAGCCTGACGTCAGTAGTACCGGGAAAAAATGGTAGAAACCATCATAAAGAATAAAATTACTCAGCATGTAGATAGTCATGGCCTAAAGGGAGACAGCCAACATGGCTTTAGACAAGGAAGATCTTGTCTTACTAATCTGTTATGTTTTTTTAAAGGTGTGAATAAACAGGTGGACAAAGGTGAGTCGGTTGATATAGTGTATCTGGACTTTCAGAAAGCCTTTGACAAGGTCCCTCTTGAGAGACTCTTGGCGAAATTTAAAAAATTATGGGATAGGAGGCAGTGTACTATAGTGGATCAGGAACTGGTTAAAAGATAGAACATAGAGGGTTGGGCTAAATAGCCAATTTTCCCAATTGAGAAAGGTGAATAGTGGTGTACCCCAGGGATCTGTGCTGGGTCCGCTGCTTTTTGACATATTCATAAATGACCTGGAAAGTGGAATAACGAGTGAGGTTATCAAATTTGCAGATGACACAAAACTATTTAAAGTTGTTAAAACCCAAGACGATTGTGGAAAATTGCAAGAGGATCTTGATAAATTGGAAGACTGGGCATCAAAATGGCAGATGAAATTTAATGTGGACAAGTGCAAAGTTTTGCACCTAGGGAAAGAACAATCCAAAACTATGGTTACACGATGCAAGGTTCCACATTAGGAACCACCACCCAGGAAAAAGAATTAGGTGTCATTGTGGATAACATGTTAAAACCCTCGGCCCAGTGTGCAGCGGCGGCCAAAAGAGCAAATAGAATGCTAGGTATCATAAGGAAAGGAATGGAAAATAAAACAAAAGATATTATAATGCCTCTATATCATTTCATGGTGAGACCGCACTTTGAATATTGTGTGCAATTCTGGTTGCCGTATCTTAAAAAGGATATATCAATATTAGAAAAGGTTCAGAGAAGAGCCACCAAAATGGTAAAGGGGATGGACGGATACTCCTATGAAGAAAGGCTTAAAAGGTTAGGGCTCTTTAACCTGGAAAAGAGATGGCTGAGGGGAGATATGATAGAAGTCTATAAATTAATGAACGGAGTGGAACGGGTAAACGTAGATCGATTGTTTACGTTATCAGAATATAGAAAGACTAGGGGACATGCAATGAAGCTAAGGGTAAACTATTTAAGACTAATAAAAGAAAATATTTTTTCAGTCAATGTGTAATCAAACTCTGGAATTTGTTACCGGAGGATGTGGTAAAAGCTGTTAGTGTAGCTGGGTTTAAAAAAGGTTTGAACAAGTTCCCGGAGGAAAGGTCCATAAACCATTATTAAGAAGGGACCCAGGATATCAATGCTTGACCCAGTACAAGCATTGTGGAACCTGTGTCTTTTAGGGAAACTTCTAGGTACGTATGATCTAGATTGGCCACTGTTGGAAACAGGATACTGGGCTTGATGGACCTTGGTCTGACCCAATATGGCATATCTTATGTTCTTATGTTTGCTGGCAGCACTAATTTAAATTAAAAAAAGGAACACCTCAGACAGCCCTATCAAATAACACCACTGTGGGATCAAGCCCATGATCTCTACCTCCACAGTCAGTGAAGTAACCAGTGGGCTACATCTCTATAGCTAATAATAAGCCCTTAGCTGGCTACAGAAGGACTGCAGGTCACCACACAAACTGTCTGCTGTGGTTACCAGGATAGGGTAAACCCACCCGTACCCATGATGCACTGCACATGCAGATCAGCAGTCTATAGCTGATCACAAGATGGGGTATGCACCTCCACAGCACCTCGGCCTGGTAGGGGGAACTGACCGTGTGTGTTACTGGCACAGAGTAGCTAAAGACCGACACATTGTGGGGGTTCTGTGCTCACCCTGAGGGCGAGGTGGGGCACCCAGCACCAGGTCCACAGCACCTGGCTTAGCTGAGATAGGCTATACTGCAAGTCGCTATCAGTGCCAGTGTGTGATAGGTAGTCCTTGCACACACACCTAGGATACACCTGTGTCCATCCATATTTCCCAGTCGTGTCTAGCCCTTGTGGACTAGGATGCACCCAGAATAGTGCATATCCTGTGTGGGTGCCATGGTCATGATTTAAGTGAATGGGGGGTGTTTGGACCCATAGGCAGGAGTGGAGGAGTGGCCTAGTGGTTGGGGCAAGGTACTTCAGGCCGGAAGGTCGGGGGTTCAAATCCCACTAGAGGACAGCAACCTTGGGCCGGAAGGACTGGGGTTTCTAGTCCCACAGGTGCTCCTTGTGGTCTTGGGCAAGCCACTTAACCCTCCATAGCCCTTGTTCCCTGTAAAATAGTTATCTCCAAGTTATAATGCCCTGTTCAATGTAATTTCAGTTTGTTCAATGTAAACCGCACTGATGCAGAATAGCGCGGTATATAAGAGAATGTAAATAAATAAATAAATAAATATGTAGCACCATCCAACCCGCCCTCTGGGGCTCAGGGTGGGGGAGCAGGATCTCCCACCAACAGATCCACATTCTACATCCCTGCAATGGTGGCAGTAGAGGGGACCATCAACCCCAGTCCTGCTGGGGAACAGGCACCCTACGCAGATCTGTATGCATCCATAAGGCAATGGCAGACAGACAGTAGGCCTGCAAATGCTCAACTGCCCCTCCCCCACTATCTGACATTCTCCAGCAGCTGCATCCTGCAAGGTGTTCTAACCATACACATACTAACTGCAGACAGTCTGCTAGCTAGTCCATAGTGCATGTTCCTGGAGGAGATGTGAGCACACACACCAAGCAGATAAGTCAGTGATTGGGCCCCAGAAAAAACAACCCATAAATATAATTTGAGAGAAATACTAGATAGCACTATGGGGGAACCTAGCCATGCCGTGGTCACTGCGCAGTCAGGGTGAGAGTGACCTCCCAGCAGGACATGCTGTGGCCACCCTGTCCGTGCAGGTGGTGGTTGGGCACTACAATGTCCCAGCCATTGCACTATGACCTGTGCAGATGCATCCTGCCCAGGCCACCCTGTCCGGGCCATACCCACCGTACCTTGCTCCTCATTATGCACATTGGCAGGCTAACACTGCAAACAGTGCAAACAGTGCGGGCTGAGTAAGGTGTAGGCAGCCACAACACACTGGATAGGTGGACACACACTCCCACACCTATGCCAGCATTGTGCAAATATAGAGTCTTTTGGCATCCCTGGCCACCACACCAGTCCTGGGCACAGTGCAGGCATGGCTATGGTACACAATACTGTTGGGGTCACTCCCCGGGGTGGTAAACACTGTCAGAAACCAAAACTGAAACACACTGCACAGATATCAGAAAGGTTGCTATGATGCAGCTCTATCAGCAAATTGTGCTTCACTTAGGAATTGTTATCTGCCATTAATCATAGCAACCTTTTGATATATGTGTAACGTATTCCCAAGTTTAGAGCGGCATTGCTAAGGTATGCAAATGCTAGTATTGGGAGATGCCGCTGCATGCAGGGCCCAACAGCTTGACTCTACATGAGGCATTGGATAGTGGAGCCTGTGGGTGTGGGTGTTTATGCCCCTGTCGGCTGCTGCTCTAGGACAGAGGTTCCCAACTCTGGTCCTAGTGAGCCAAACACTGTTCAGGTTTTCATGCTGTCCCTAATGAATATGCATGAGATACATTTGCATACAATGGGGGCGGCGCATACTACTGCAGCACAGGCATATTTATTAGGGCCAGCATGAAACCTGAATTGTGTTTGGCCCTCCAGGACTGCAGTTGGGAAACTCTGCTGTAGGGATTGCACATGTTTATGGTGTCTGTGCTCTGTAGGGTAAAATATAGGCGTTTCAGGCATGTTTATTTTATCTGCAATAAAGGTTCTGTCTTTATTACCACGGTTTAGTACTGGGTAAAATATGGGGAAAGGGTTGGCAGGAGCCACAGCTAGGACTTCAACTTGTGACCTTCTGCTCCTGAACACACTGGCAGTGTGTACTGCAGCACACTGTTTCCACAGGGACAGTTCATTCCCAGGGGATACCATGACTGTTCGTCAGACAGACCCTGTCTGTTGCATTGCACGGCGCCCACCTAAACAAGGCTAGGCCATGGTCTGCTGTGAGCAGATGCTACTGCCCCCTCCACCACCAGCACCCCTTCGCCACCATGCTGCCATACCATTATGCCGGTGGTGCTGGTGGTGCGCAGTCCCAGTCCATCCAGTATGCCGTTAGGCAGCTGCCTATGGTGTGGGTTCCCAGGTAGGGGTGCCTACATGGACATACGTGCTAACCCCCCCCCCCCCGCACTGCCTGCCAATGTTATGTGCCCTTAGGGGTACCTGCTGGGTAATCTCCCCTGTGACACTGTGGAACACACACTTGTGCCCATGTTGGATCCTCATCAGTTGCTGTCTTGCTGCTTTACAGTTTTGGCATTCCTATGTGCCACCTAGGCATCTGCCTAGCCTGCACTCTGCCCCAGCTGGACCACAGCATGTGCCGCCTGCAGCTTCCTGTATCCCATTTACAGCATCAGTACATTTGCCGTTTCCTACGTGCCCACTCTGCTGTTGCTGCACATGTGCATGCCATAACAAACCTGCCCAATCTAAATGACAGAAACCCTGATCAGCGCTATTTCAATGTGGGATCATTCACTTTGTAGGGGGACAGAGCATAGACCCTTCCAAACATGATATCTTAATTTATACACTTTGTCAGTAGTGTTGCTTTATGTTTATCATTAATATCACTATTGGCCAGCTTGGTTATTGGGATTTTAGATGTGGTTCTGGTCCTTTTATATGTTTATTTGCCTTTTTGGTCCCTGCACATGTATCACAAGTATCACTTTTCTGGGTTTCCCTGCCTTTGCTGCACATTGCTGACTGAAATGGTTTCTCTTTCCTGCAAATGTGCCTTAACGCGAGGGTTTCACTGGTGTTAGTGTTCAGACCCGGATTTCACAGCGTTAGTGTGGCTGGAGTCTCTCCCCTCCCACTCTCCGCCCATTGACCCCTTCTCTCCGCGCTCTGGGAAGCCTTACTCCACCCTTCACACCCGGATTTCACAGCGTTAGTGTGCCTTAATGCCACCGCTGGGTTATCACGCGATAACATCACTTATCACATGATAATACCACCGCTGCAATGTTAAGACAGTTTAGTAAACATACCCCATTGAGTTTGGTTGTGCCATACTCTTCGTGCTCTTTGACTACTGTGATTATACTTTAACTAGTTCTGTTACATGTTGCTGGAGTTTCAGTACTCTATAAGTAATTCAAAAGTTTAACTAGTCCTTTTTAATAAAATCATATATACCAGCTAAGAGTAAAGAACATTTGGCTCCTTAATCTACCTACTGAAATTCACCTATTTCTTATATGAATGTCTATCTTTTATAATATCTCTGGGATCTTTATTAATTTTACAATACAAAGAAGCTAAATTACACAAGCTTCATGGAAATTAGGACAAGTGGTCTGAAAACTAACATTGATACACCAATATTAAAAACAGGAAATAGAAAAGAAGAAAAAAAAAACAATTCCAAGTCCTACTATAGCCCACCACAAGGAGATCCAAGTAAGAAAACAATTAACCAAAGAATTTGAGAAGCATAAGAAAGAGAACAAAAACAGTCAAACATAAGTAGTAGGCAGGGCATCTGGAGCCTCATTAGGAAGCCGTCGGGCACTCAGAAAGCTCGACAACTGGGACGGTTCATAGAAAATAAAGATTAAATAAAAAAAATATATATATATCTCTGGGATCTTAAAATCTCTTGGGGTATGTTTACTAAACGGCGCAGCTGTGATGTTATCGCGTGATACGTGATGTTAACACACGATAATGGTGCTTTACCATGCGAGAACATCACCTATCGCGCGATAATGTCTACGGCGGCGTTAAGGTGCTCAGAGGGTGGAGTAAGGCTCCCCAGAGGGCGGAGTAAGGCTCTCCAGGGGCAGAGATGAGGGGTCAATGGGCAGAGAGGGGGTGGGGAGAGGCCCCGTGCACACTAATGCCGTGAAATGAAGGTCCGAAAATAAGCGCCAGTGAAAACCTCGTGCTAGAGGCACATTTGCAGGAGAGAGAAACCATTTCAGTCAGCAATGTACAGCAAAGCCAGGGAAACCCAGAAAAGTGATAGTAGTGATACATGTGCAGGAATCAAAAAGGCAAATAAACATATTAAATGACCAGAACCACATTTCAAATTCCCATAACCAAGCTGGCCAATAGTGCTACTAATTATAAACATAAAGCAACACTACTAACAAAGCATAGAAAGGAAGATATCATGTTTGGAAGGGGCTATGCTCTGTCCCCCTACAAAGTGAATGATCCCACAGTGAAATAGCGGTGAGCAGGGTTTCTCCTTTATATTGGGTAGGTTTGTTATGCTGTGGTCCAGCTGGGGCACAGTGCGGACTAGGCAGATGCCTAGGTGGCACATAGGAATGCCAAAACTGTAAAGCAACAAGACAGCAACTGACGAGCGTCCAACATGGGCATGAGTGTGTGTCCCACAGTGTCACGGAGATATTACCCAGCAGGTACCCCCAAGGGCGCATAACATTGGCAGGTAGTGCCGGGGGGAAGTGCGCATGTCCATGTAGGCACCCCTAACCGAGAACCCACACCATAGGCAGCTGCCTACCGGCACACTGGATGGCCTGGGACTGCGCACCACCAGCACCACTGTCATAAGGGCATGTCAGCATGGTAGCGGAGGGTTGCTGGTGGTGGAGGAGGCAATGGCATCTGCCCACAGCAGACCAAGGCCAAACCCTGTTTAGGTGGGTGGCGTGCGGTGCAACAGACAAGGTCTGTCTATCAAAAACTAATGGTAGCCACAGGGAATGATCTGCTTCTGTGGTAATAGTTTGGTGCAGTACACACAGCCAGTGTGTTCAGAGGCAGAAGGTCACAGGTTCAAGCCCCAGCTGTGGCACCTGCAAACCATGTCCCTATATTTTACCCAGTACTAAACCGTGGTAATAAAGATGGAACTGTTATTGCAGATTAAATAAACAAGCCATAAACACCTATATTTTATCCTACAGGGCACAGACACCATAAACATGTGCAATCCCTAGAGCAGAGTTTCCCAACTGCAGTCCTGGAGGACCAAACACCATTCAGGTGTCATGCTGTCCCTAATAAATATGCCTGTGCTGCATTTGTATGTGCTGCCCCCATTGTATGCAAATGTATCTCATGCATATTCAGTAGGGACAGCATGAAAACCTGAACAGTGTTTGGCCCACCAGGACTGGAGTTGGGAAACTCAGCCCTAGAGCAGAGGCCAACAGGGGTAAAAACACCCACACCCACAGGCTCCACTATTCAACGCCTCATGGAGAGTCAGGCTGTTGGGCCCTGCGCGGAGCAGCATTTCCCAATACTGGCACCTGCATACCTTAGCAATGCCGTCCTAAACTTGGGAATACATTCCACATATATCAAAAGGTTGCTATGATTAATGTCAGCTAACAAATCCTAAGTTAAACATGATTTGTTGATAGAGATTCATCATAGCAACCTTTCTGATATCTGTGGAGTGTGTTTCAGTTTTGGTTTCTGATAGTGTTTACCACCCTGGGGAGTGACCCCAACAGTTTTGCATACCATAGCAATACCTGCACTTTGCCCAGGACTGGTGTGGTGGCCAGGGTTGCCACAAACCTCTATATTTGCACAATGCTGGCATTGGTGTGGGAGTGTGTGTCTGTCTATCCAGTGTGTTGTGGCTGCCTACACGTTACTGAGCCCACACTGCTTGCACTGTTTCCACTGTTAGCCTGCCAATGTGCATAATGAAGAACTATGGGTATGGGCCAGACAGGGTGGCCTGGGCAGGATGCATCTGCACAGGGTATAGGGCAATGGCTGGGACATTGTAGTGCCCGACCACCACCTGCACGGACAGGGTGGCCACAGCATGTCATGCTGGGAAGTCACTTTCACCCTGACTGTGCAGTGACCACGGCATGGCTAGGTTCCCCCATAGTGCTATACAGTATTTTTTTCAAGTGATATTTATGGGTTTCCTTTTCTGGGCCTCAATCACTGACATACCTGCTCTGTGTGTGCATGTGTGTGCTCACATCCCATCCCATTTTTGGGTGCATGCAGTTTCTTCAGGAACATGCACTATGTGCTAGCTAGCAGACTGTCTGCAGTTAGTATGTGTATGGTTAGAACACCTTGCAAATTGGAGACTGACTGTGCCCTCTGCTGGTGAATGTCAGATAGTGGTGGTGGGCAGCTGAGCTGAGCTTTTCCAGCATTCTGCTTGTCTGGCATTGCCTTATTGATGCATACAGATCTGCATTGACTGCCCTGTAGGGTGCCTGTTTCCCAGCAGGACTGGGGTTGATGGTCCCCTCTACTGCCACCATTGCAGAGATGTACAATGTGGATCTGTTGGTGAGAGATCCTGTCCCCTATCCTGAGCCACAGAGGGCGGGTTGGGTGGCGCTACATAATCCCCCTTCACTTATAACATGTGACCATGGCACCCACTCAAGATATGCACTATTCTGGGTGCATCATAGTCCACAAGGGCTATACGTGACTATGAAATACAGATGGACACAGGTGTATCCTAGGTGTGTCTGCAAGGACTACCTATCACACACTAGCACTGATGGCAACCTACAGCATAGCCTATCTCAGCAAAGCCAGGTGCTGTGTACCTGGTGCTGGCCGCCCCACCTACCCTCAGGGTGAGCACAGGACCCGCACAATGTCATGGTCTGTAGCTACTCTGTGTCAGCAACACACACGGTCAGTTCCCCCTACCAGGCCGAGGTGCTGTGGGGGTGCATACCCCATCTTGTGATCAGCTGTAGACTGCTGATCTGCATGTGCAGTGCATCATGGGTACGGGTGGGTTTACCCTATCCTGGTAACCACAGCAGACAGTTTGTGTGGTGACCTGCAGTCTTTCTGTAGCTAGCCAGCAGTGTGGCAGTAGCTATAGAGATGTAGTCTATTGGTTGCTTCAGTGACTGTGAAGGTAGAGGTCCTGGGTTCAATCCTGCAGTGGTGTAATCTCAAAAGGCTTTCTGAGGCTTTTTCTTTTAATTTAAATCAGTGCTGCCAGCAGAAACACCCTCACAGTGCTGTCGCCTAAGATGCCTCATAGGCGCCCTATAAGGCACCCTATACAGTGCCCTATAGGGCAGATTATAGGGTGCTTTGGCAGACAGGGCACTTTATAATGTGACCTATGGGGTGCCTTATAGGGTGCCTTATGAGGCACCTTAGGTTAGGGCACTGTGAGGGTGTTTTTGCTGGCAGCACTGATTTAAATTAAAAGAAAATGCCTCAGGCAGCCATTTTAGATTGCATCACTGCAGGATCAAACCCATGAGCTCTGCCTTCACAGTCATTGCAGTAACCAGTGAGCTACATTGTTATAGCTTCTAACACTGCGCTGGCATGTACTTAAGGTTAACGCGCGTTAACGTGCCACGGCGCTCACTATCGCAAGATACATATTCTTGCTACCTTAGGACTGGAACGCCCACTCCTTATATGGCATGCTTCACATTATCGCTGCAACTAGCGCCGGTAACAGGACGGGTTAGTAAACATACCCCTTGGTTTCATTTCCTCTAGTGGTGTGTGATGGGGTATGTAGGAAGTTGCCCATCCCTCTCCAAAGGGATTAGCAGCAGTCCACTTAAAAGGCTTAGAACTCAGGGATGGGAGGGCAAGACTCAGAAAGAGGGATTAAGAAGCCAACTGTGTGCACAAGGGATGAGAGAGGCCTGTGGAGACAGAAAGTTCCTTCCAATCAGGGCTGGGAGAGTCCAGCTGTAAGGTAGGCGATTCAGGAGGTAGGGTCATATTTACAGACACTGAAGCCTAAGAGACTGACTGGACTTTGTGCTGAACTAACTTCTGTACTTTAAATTGTGGGTCGGGGGAAGGTCACTGAGAACCAGCCTTGTGAAGGTAACAAGCTGGACGTGATTGCTGGATCACTGAAGGGAAATAAAAGTATTTATTTATTTATTTAACAGATTTTTTTATACCGTCTTTCTACAAATCAAGACGGTTTACATAAAACAATGTGGCAGTATGTTTCAACTGTTTACATGGAACCAAGTAACAAAGAAATATAGGAAAAAAATAATATAAGGAAAACAAAGTGAACAATTACATGCTCAGTGAACAACTATTTACAATGGTAGATCCTGGGATATCATATTTTTTGTTTGGCCCTGAAGTGTTCCTGATATTTTAGAAGCCCCTCTGCCACTGCACGCCATGCTATACCATGTCTCTCTTTAACTTGGAGAAAAGACCCATTAGACATGGTGGGTGTTTCTTGTGGTGCATCATCCCCACCCCTGAACAGAAGACTTGCCTGAGATATCCTCTTTACACATGACTACTCCAAGTTAACATCTTAAATCTTAGTGGGTAATAGTAAAAGCACAATATTCCCCAGGAGGTGGAGCTTACATAAAATAAACATCAGTTAGTCTAGCTGTGCACAAAAGTATGTCAGTAAGATATGTATCATTAAATCTGTGAATGTATTACTTTGGTGAAAAATGCAAAATTGTTATGGCAATAAAGTTATCCAAATCTTGGGATGGCATGAGAAGAGAGTTCCTCTGCAAACTACTCACCTTTGCTGAAATGTAGAGTGCTGGATGCACATCTTGCTGTAATTACAGCAGGGTGCACCTTGTGAATCCCAAACACAGAGAATTTAGCACGAAAAAGGAGTTGACTCAGAAGTTTTCACACAAGATTATTTTACTTGGGGAAACTAGGCTAGAGCACAATAAACATTATGGAAATGATATTCAGAGCCCTTATCTGGATAGCTCATGGGGGAACGAGGGCACAGAACTATATGGATAGTGTCACTGAATATCTACACAGCCCAGACTGGCACTACCCGGGAGGAGCTAGGGCAGTAGAGCCACTAACTGGATAAAAGCCAACCTTATCTGTACAGCAGCAATACTCAGCATTACTTTGACAAAACATGCACAAACAGCAGACCGAAATTGCTATCTGGATAAGTTCCAGCTGAAAATCGTCGCCACCCGGATAAGGTCAGCACTCAGCCCGACAGTGGCTGCTCAGTCCAGATATTCAGCAGCAGCCACTATCTGTATTTTGCTGCTAAATATCCAGATTATATTTAAGTGCCGAGGCTGACGTCGTAGCATTTAACTATCAGCCGGCTTGAAAATCAGCCCATAAATCTACACTGCGGCATAGTGCTGTCTCCTGATGTTACCTGAGGCCTTGATTAGCAGGGAGGAAGTTCAAGGTGAATCAGGGAATAGGGGTCAAAGTCCTTCCCATAGGATCAGGTTACACAGCCAGGGACTGGATTAACCCCTTGCCATCTGGTTCCGAGTGATATGCCGCTGTCACTATTTCAAAGGCCAGCTCCTTCTACTTCACTAGTCCAATCTTAGGGACCCCAAAATTCCAATTCCGAGGTCTGATGGCAAATTTCTACAACTTCTAAATCAGAATTATTAGTTGTTACAGTCTTGCATCTTTGCAGTGGTTTTAGGGACCAAATAAATTTGATCACATGCACTCTGTGATTAAAAGGTGAACATTTGGCTAATCTCCATTTAGATTGTACACTAAAGACCCTTTATTTATTATAATTAATTTGTTAAGATCTCATATTCCAGCACTCCAAATAAAGCCCAAAGCCAGATAACAAAAATAAAACAAATGCATTCAAAAAAGTCCAATTCCACAAGTAAAGCACCGGTTTATATTGGGAATGGCCCTGAAAATGAATTGCTTAAGAGATTTCAATATCTTTCTCTAGCCCATCTTTTGCCAAGGAGGTGAGGGTAGCCCAGAGGTACTACAAAAAAGAAAAACATCGGAGGAAAAGAACAAAAAATATGGGGGGAAACCAGCAAAATGACCAGTGCATATGGAGGGTAATATTATAACAGAGCGCTGGCCTGTCCACTATGTGGACTAGGCAGCTGCTTAAGGTGGCAGACCCTGGTCGATGGCCTGATGTCATTTTGAGCAACTGCTGTTTCATCTCTCTTATCTTGCAGCGGCATTTTGAAAGCTTCTGGTGGCACAAAACGGAGTCAGGCCGCCAGTGCTGCAAGACAAGAAGATGGATTGGGGGGGGGGGGGCGGTGGTAGCATGGCAGGGGGAGGGAGGTGGCACGAGGAGGAGTGGGAGATGACGGTGGCGGCGGCAGTAGCAGTAGGGGGAGCAGCCCAGTGGGGGCTTCTGCCCGGGGCGGCAGTAACCCTTCAGCTGCCCCTGAGGGTGCCGAGTCAGAATGTGTTTTAATGTGCCTGAATTAAGCCTATTTTATAAAGACAAGTAGGTGCCTATAAAATACTAGAACAAGTAGCAGAGAGTGCACCCTAAATGGAGGCGCGATGACTTAAACCAGCCCTAGAGCTGGGGTAAATGACCATGCCTACCTTTTGCAAATAAATAGTACATACAGAGCCTGATATGCATAGATTGCTATGCACTGTTGCGGTATATTAAATAAACTATAACCAGAACCATATTGAAAGGGATTGACATGGTTAGCTGACCCTCTATTGGGGATATTCAGTGGCAGTATCCCTGTGTGCCCTGAGGCTAACTGGTTATCATTGCGGAGTTCTGGGGGCAGGAAACGGCCATAATCGGGGAGCGGCAATATTGAGCCACTGCCTAGTTATGGCAAAGTGATGAAAATAAGTTGCAGCAAAGGCTGCTCTAACGTTTGCCGAGGAATCTAACCGGAAAGTGGCTGAATACTGCCGCTGCCTGTTTAATTTCCTGCCAATCCGGGTAACCTCGATATTCAGTGCTGGGGCCGGATATGACCCCGGCATTGAATATCTGGGTTTAAGGGTCAGCTAGATACCTCCACTGATGATCTCCCCTGTAAACAATATGCAAACTTGTCATGTTCTAAAAGGTCATTTACTTGCACATGTGAGCAACATGGTGTTACAGGGCCAATATGAATTTCTTTGCCAGGGACCCATCCAATCCTAGCTAAGCCACTGAAAATAATACAGTATTAA
Organism: Ichthyophis bannanicus; assembly: GCA_033557465.1. NCBI lineage: Eukaryota > Metazoa > Chordata > Amphibia > Gymnophiona > Ichthyophiidae > Ichthyophis > Ichthyophis bannanicus. The sequence goes on from CM066043.1 coordinate 113,442,656, forward strand.
AGCCGAGGGAAAGCAAAGGTAGCAAAAGTCACTCAAAGTCCAGAGGAGAATCCTGGTCAAGACTTTGGCTTATTTCTAAATCATGTTCCTCTTAAGGGAGTGCCCAGGGCTGGTGTTAGGGAGGTGCAAATAGGGAAACTGTCCTGGGCCCCATGCTACAGGGTGCCCAAAGCTTGTCTGAAGCTGTAGGAGATAAAGCTTGTTGGTAGACTTTGGAGTTTCCTTCAAAATTTCTTTACTGGGCCCCTACATGTTTAACACCAGCCCTGGGAGTGTCTCAGAGAGTAGGTATATCCTTCCATTCTTGGTGTGGTCCAACACATGTTTTAATTTTGTTTTACTAAAGGTTTATATTAAAGAGTGAGTACTTTGTAAATTCCTTTTTTTAAATTGCATCCTGGATTAAAACAGTTTGGGGAGGGGGGTTTGGGAATAGTCAGCGTGGGCAGCTAGCCCTTGTAAAGCAGCTAGCTGTCACTGCTGAACCTAAAAGCTGGATGTTCAATACCAGGGCCACATTCGGCCACGGGCATCGAATATCAGGGTCAACCGGCTAGCAGCGAATCTAACTGGGCAGCAGTGATATTCATCCACTGCCTGGTTACTTCTGTGTGAAAATTTCACCAGCCTTTAAGGTGCTAAGTTTTGCTGTTTAGCGATAACTAGGCAGCAGCTGAATATTTCCATAGCCTGGTTGTCCCTGGGTGCATCCTCTGCTCCACTGTCCAAATGCCCTGCAGCTAGTTCTCTAACATTGGGGTTAATCAGTTGCCATGATTAACGCAGTTAGCAGGCAGTTAAACGCATTATTCACTCTGCATATCAGCCCCTTAAAGTTTACATCACAATCTATCAAAAGTTCTTAAAAACAAATCTTTGATTTGATTACAGAAGATAGAGAGATGGGGTGAGGGGGGTGGGGTGGGGAAGCTGATTCACTGCTAGTAGATTCAGATTCAGATAAATTTATTGGCATGACAATTTTACATGTGTTGCCAAAATAATACATTTAGAGCCCGATTTTTAAAAATGACTAAGCTTCTAAATTAAGACTGCTACGTTAGGCTCCTAAGTTTGTGTCCTGTTTTCATCCACATAGGATCCTCAGTTTTCAGCTGAAAATTCATTCTAATTTAGGAGTTTAGAAGTTATAGGGATGGAGGGAGTGGGAATATTCAAAGGCATTGACACGGTTTGCAAACCTGCAAACTGTGTAAATGCCTCTGAACAGGATATCCAACATGGTTAGTGCTGCTGGATATCTGAGGGTACCGCCACAATATGCCCTGTGCATTGCGGTATGTCATGGGCATTCTGGGGCGGAGCGGAGGCGGCACCCATCGCTAATCAGGCAGCGGTGATATTGAGCTGCTGCCCGGTTAGCGACAAGGGGGTAAAGTCAGGGGTGTCAAAGGTTGGCCTAACTTTAACTGTGGAAGCTAACTGGGCAATGGCTCAATATTGCCGCTGCTTGATTAGCTTCTGGGTTCTGCGATGATAGTCATTGCCAGTGACGGATATGGCCCCGCCATTGAATGTGGGAACAGAATTCAGCAGTGATGGCTAAGCACTTTACAAGCTGATGACTATCCTCCCTATGCTCCTAAATTTAGGCCTGCCATTCATTTGCCTAGATTTATGAGCTCAATTTAGGTGCCTACTGCTGAAGATCAGTGCTAAGCTTCTAAGTTACCCCTCCCCCTCCACAATAATTTCCCCCCATTGCCACACACTTTTTATGATCCTAAATTTAGGAGTTTAGTGAAATGTTAAGAAAATATTTAGGCAGTCACCCTAGTAAATTTTCAACGAGACCAATTTACAGAGTTGACAAGTTACCCGGTTCCAGGAGAGATAGTCCCCGATTTCTGATAATCTCATCTTGATGCATTATGGGACCTGCAGCACTGATTCTAATGGTAAAATCCAGGGCTACAAATACCATACTGCACTGTAGTACAAATTTAAAACCAGAACTGGCAAAAAAATCTCATTCCTGGAACTGGGTAACTTAGCAACTCTGAACTTAGGAGCATAACTTTCACAGTTAAGAACATAAAACCTTTGAATATTGGACTCTTAGTAGTTAAGGTAGAAAAATAAAAGGAGATAATTTACGAAGTAAAAGTAAAAATAGTAAACAAAATTTCAGGGTACAGAGAGGCAAGAGCATGCCAAGCTAGAAATATGCCCAGTATGATTTGTGAACCTGGCGCCTCCCCCCCTCCCCTAATATTCCTAGCCACATGCAGGAACTTGCTCTTATTAGGCTTCCTGGAAGCCCTGTAATGACATCAACATCTCTTCTGTACTGTGTGGCCATACGGTAAGAAAAATTCCCAGGTTCTGGCTCGGGTCTGCATGTAGATGTAGCAACAGTGCCACTTTGTGGTCAATACTTGTCAGAGCAGAAATGATTCCAGAGAAGATTCCTGCTGTTTCATAGAAACACTGCAAAAAGAGAAAATGATGAGGGATAATGAGCACGTGGCCTATCTGGTCTGCCTATCCACATGAACTAGTAAGCTCTGCAATCCCTTCCTCTCCCTCAGTCCTTGCCCTTTGCTATCTTGATTTCAGATACTGTCTTCACTACCTCCATCGGAGACTTCCATACATCTACCATCCTTTTTGTAACAAAATATTTCCTTAGATTACTCCTACATCTATCCCCTTTCACACTCATTCCAGAGCCTCTTTTCCACTGAAAGAGACCCACCTCCTGTACATTTATATCTTGGAGGTATTTACATGTTTTATTGATGCAGATTAATATGACATTTATTAGTGCTAAATAATGGCAAGTAATTATTTTGTCATAACATCAGGCAGGGTTTTAGAATACTCTACAACAGGGGTCTCAAACTCAAATTGCTTTGAGGGCCGAATGAGGACTTGTAAAGTAACCCGGGGGCCGCATAAGACACGGGGCCTCATTTGCATAAATATTTGCATAATGTTGCATAATGAGTGCATGGATAAAGAAAGACTAGAAAATTTCTATATTACTATAATCCAGTGCCAACCGCCAGGCACATTAGGAACTACTACTAACACTGCCCATTTGGAACCCATAGCAAACCCCCCGTATCATAACAGCACTACCAGGACTCACAAAGCACCAGACCCTACCTATCAAAAGGCAACACTGCAAATATTAAATCAATACATTTCAGAGAACAATACATGACCTACTGGGAAAAGAGAACAAGTAGCAATGTCAAATAGGAATTATACAGAATACCTCAGCACTGTAGAAATAAAACTATAAATAATTTCTTGTACCAAAGCACAGACATTAATGATGCACATTTCCCAGAGCTGACATATTCCAGTTAATAAATTCAAAATAAAGAGATATTTTTCTACCTTTTGTGCATTTTTTTTCAGTTGCAATTGCTCCAGCCACTTCTGGTTTCTTCGTGTCTTCTGCTATCTCCATCGTCTGCTGTCCATTTGTCCTTTCTTCTCTCTTCTAGTTTTTTTCCATTCTCTCTCTCTACATCTGCTTTTAACATACTAATCTTTCTCCTTTTGCTCTTTCCTCATTCCTATTTCATCCACTCAAATTTTACCCCTCCATCCTCAATCCCCACTTACTCTCCCAATACCTGGCCAATTGTAGATTTGTCTTCTCTTCCAGACAAAATATTTTTCCCCTCTCCATTTCACTTTCCCAGCTCCATCCCATTCTAATCCTCCCCCAACATCAGCTCCCTTCTAGTTCCAGCCCCACCCAGCATCTGCTCCTTTCTAGTCCCTGCATCAGTCCATTTCCAGTCCTATCCTAGCCTCACCATCAGCCCATTTCCAATCCTAGCCCCCCATCAGCCCATTTCCAATCCTAGCTCCCTCCCCTCACAGCCCATTTCCATTCCAAGCCCCCCTCCCCATCAGCCATTTGCAGTTCAAGCCCCCCTTCCACTCGGCCCATTTCCAGTCCTAGCAACCCCCCCAGCCCATTACCAGTCCTAGACCCCCCATAGCCCATAACCAGTCCTAACCTCCCCATAGCGCACTTCCAGTCTTACCCCCCCATCACCCCATTTTCAGTCTTACCCCCCCCATAGCCCATTACCAGTCCTAGTCCCCCCCATAGCCCACTTGCAGTCGTATCCCCCATCACCCCATTTTCAGTCCTAGCCCCCACCATAGCCCATTACCAGTCATAACCCCCCCCCTGCCAATAGCCCACTTCCAGTCCTAACCCCCATCTGCCCATTTCCAGTCCTAGCCCCCACCATAGCCCATTACTAGTTATAACCCCCCCCAGCCCCTTACCAGTCTTAACCCCACCACGCCAACAGCCCACTTCCAGTCATAACCCCCATCTGCCCATTTCCAGTCCTAGCCCCCACCATAGCCCATTACCAGTTATAACCCCCCCCCCCAGCCCAGTACCCATCATCACCCCCCCCTCCCCCCTTTGCCAATAGCCCACTTCCAGTTCAGTCAGCCCCTCCATAGCTCATTACCGGCCAACAAAAAAACCCCCAAAACCCTGGCTTCTGCTGCTGCCGTTGCCGCCGTGGCAGCAGCAGAATCAATTGTTAAATTTAAAAAAAACTGACTTCTGCTGCTCAAGCAGCTGTCCTGCGGCCCCTTTCCCTCTGCCCGGAGATCCGACTCTGCTCTCAGCGGCGTGCTTTTCAAGCCGCGACGAGAGTATTCCCCTCTCGCGCGGTTTTTCAAGCCGCGCGAGAGGGGAATACTCTCTTCGCGGCTTGAAAAGCACGCCGCTGAGAGCAGAGTCGGATCTCCGGGCAGAGGAAAAGGGGCCGCAGGACAGCTGCTTGAGCAGCAGAAGTCAGTTTTTTTTTTAATTTAACAATTGATTCTGCTGCTGCCACGGCGGCAACGGCAGCAGCAGAAGCCAGGGTTTTGGGGGATTTTTGGTTTTCCGCCGTCGCGGGCCGCACAAAGTTGTGTCGCGGGCCGCATGCGGCCCGCGGGCCGCGTGTTTGAGACCCCTGACTTAGATGATCTCATATCGAAATGGGATGAAAACCTGAGAGCTGCCTCCTGTCCATCACTCACTGAAAAGAGAATTCGAAAACGTGAACATACTCCATGGTTCTCCACAGACCTTCGAACATCTCTCCACCATCTACGCAAACTTGAGCGACAGTGGCGACGAACTCACTCCCCTGAGGCGCTGGTAGCATACAGCTCATACCTATCTACCCACCGAGCAAAGATATCACAGAGCAGAAAAACTTACCACACAGCCTTAATAAAACGCTCCATCAACAAACCACATGCATTGTTCAGCATAGTAAAGTCCATAACAGGTGAACCGGTTTCAGCACAACCCCCTATGCCTCAGCCGCAGGACTACGCAAACTACCTGCAATCAAAGATGATTAAGACCAACACAGACATAAATGTCAATAATGCTACCACTTCACCCAAGGCATCCCAGGCAACGCCACTACACAACTTCTCCAATGTATCAAATAGAGAGGTTGTGAACATTATTGCCTCAATCAATCCCAGCACAGCTCCTAATGACCCGTGTCCAGCCAGCTGGATCAAGGACATGCGACATGACCTCAGTCAAATATTGAGCAAAATACTGAACCAGTCCTTCTCAACAGGTTCCTTCCCGCAGAGTCTAAAACACACTTCCATCAAGCCCCTACTGAAAAATAATAGACTGGACCCATCCAAGGTTGATTCCTTCAGGCCTATCTCGAGCATCCCACAGCTTGCAAAAATCATTGAGAAGGCCGCCCAACAACAAATCCAACATCATATTGACACTGAAGCACCACTAGATCCATCTCAACATGGCTTCAGGGAAGCACATGGAGTCGACACAGTCCTTACAACCCTATTCAATGTTCTGGTAACAGGAATAAATAACATACAACAGGGTTTCGTCCTCATATTCCTGGACATCTCCGCCGCTTTCTTCGACTCTGTGAGTCATAACATACTCCTACAACGCTTGAAAGATAAGGGGATTCAAAGCACAGCACTCGAGTGGTGTAAATCCTACTTATCTAACAGGTGGCAACAAGTAAAAACAGGCCATGAATCCTCAGAACCATTCCTGCAATCACAAGGAGTACCCCAAGGATCGTCCCTATCGGCACTAATGTTTAATATCTACATGCAACCGATATGTGACTTGATCAGATCCTTTAATGTACAATGTCTCGCTTACGCAGACGACATCCTCCTATATATGCCATTCTCAATTGAACACCCAGTATTCTCCCCAATAATCAACTGTTTTGAAGCTGTAGCCGAATGGTTGCTATCTCAAAACCTTCGGATTAACCACAACAAAACTGACGTTCTTTTTGTCACAAGGAACCGTAAGTTCATACCTCCTCCATCACTTCTCGTCAACAACATAGAGTTGAAATCAAAAGCCACCATCCGTTACCTCGGCATTACATTGGATCAGCACTTGGATATGACAACGCATGTCAAGAACATCACAAAAACTATATATTATAAGATTAAATCGCTACGTCACCTCCGCTCCCTACTTGATCCCACAGACTTCCGAACAGCCTTCCAGGCATTAGTCCTCCCACACCTGGATTTTGCCAACATCATCCTTCATGGCCTCCCTCAATCAACTTTGAATCCGCTCCGCCTAGCCATGAATACAGCTGCCAGAGTCCTTTCCGGCTCTTCAAGATCTGACCATATAACACCCATCATGAAAGAACTGCATTGGTTGCCATTACATGCCAGAATCCAGTATAAGTCTTTAGTCCTTACTTTCAAGGCACTAAATAACTGCCCCCCTACGCCAATCAGCAAGCTCATCCACGTCACCCTGGAAAACAGAAAAAGGAGAACCACATCAATGAACACCTTAATAGTCCCGAAAATAATAACGAAGTGCTCTAAGGCCACCTCCAACAGGGCCTTCTCCTTATTTGCACCTCTAAACTGGAATGCGCTACCTCCCGAAATCCGTGCTATCAAAAACCTAATCCTATTCAGAAAGGCATTGAAATACCACCTGTTTACAAAACACTACCCAGAAGTCAACCTAGACATTAACAAAACTAGCTCCTCAATACAACCTGAAAAGGGCAAGTTGGTCAACCTTCTCTCTAGTCCTATTAGTGAACCACATCGCAACATCCAAACGAGTTTCATATTACTATATATAACATTAAGTTAATCTGTACATAGTTCCCCCGGTTGTCCTATTGTTGAAATTCCCTGTTCAATGTAAAACTCAATGTTACTTGTATGCATTGTAGTATGTTACTTGTATGCATTGTAGTATGTTCTTGTTCAATGTACACCGCACTGATTGTAATAGCGCGCGGTATAAAAAGAATTGTTAAATAAATAAATAAATAAAGAAGGTTGATGCCATTGCCCAGGACAAACAACGAGCAACAGAAGCCCGGGTTTTTTAAAATTTACCTAGCCTGATGGGGGGGGAGGGAGGTTAGGACTGGAAATGGGCTGATGGGGGGTTTAGGACTGGTAATGAGCTATGGAGGGGCTAAGATTGAAAATGGGGTGATGGGAGGGTTAGGACTGGAAGTGGGCTATTGGGGGGCTAAGACTGAAAATGGGGTGATGGGAGGATTAGGACTGGAAGTGGGCTGTTGGGGGGCTTAGGACTGGTAATGGGCTATGGGGGGGCTAGAACTGGTAATGGACTGGGGGTGTTGCTAGGACTGGAAATGGGCTGAGTAGAAGGGGGGCTTGAACTGCAAATAGCTGATGGAGACGGGGTTTTGGAATGGAAATGGGCTGAGTGGAAGGGGGGGCTTGAACTGCAAACTGCTGATGGAGAGGGGGGCTTGGAATGGAAATGGGTTGTGAGGGGAGGGAGCTAGGACTGGAAATGGGCTTAGTGGGGGGGAGCTAGGACAGGAAATGGGCTGATGGTGGGGCTAGGATAGGACTGGAAATGGGCTGATGTGGGGACTAGAAGGGAGCGGATGCTGGGTGGGGCTGGAACTAGAAGGGAGCTGATGTTGGGAGAGGATTAGAATGGGATGGGGCTGGGAGAGTGAAATGGAGAGAGAAAAAATATTTTGTGTGGGAGGGAAGAAAAATCTACAATTGGCCGGGTATTGGGAGAGTAAGTGGGGATTGAGGATGGAGGGGTAAAATTTGAGTGGATGAAATAGGAATGAGGAAAGAGCAAAAGGAGAAAGATTAGTATGTTAAAGCAGATGTAGAGAGAGAATGGAAAAAAAACTAGAAGAGAGAAGAAAGGACAAATGGACAGCAGACAATGGAGAGTTAGCAGAAGACACGAAGAAACCAGAAGAAAGTGGCTGGAAGAATTGCAACTGAAAAAAATGCACAAAAGGTAGAAAAATATCTCTTTATTTTGAATTTATTAACTGGAATATGTCAGCTCTGGGAAATGTGCATCATTAACGTCTGCGCTTTGTATGGTAACATTATGCAAATATTTATGCAAATGAGGCCCAGCGTCTTATGTGGCCCGCGGGTTACTTTACAAGTCCTTATTTGGCCCTCAAAGCAATTTGAGTTTGAGACCCCTGATCTAAGTCCATAGTTGTGTTGGCCATGAGAGGTCTGAGATTCTCTAGGACTACGCTCTGGTTGAGTGGTCTAAAGCGGGTTGTGTGGGATCCAGATGTATTAGAAGACTTTCGGCTTTTGTGAGATGTATTAATGGGTATATTGAAACTGAGAAGACTGTGGTCCGACCAGGGTACTGGTATTACAGATAGTGCAAGAGTTAGGGGTATTATGGCGTTGGAGAGAGGTGCGAAAATGAGGTCTAGTTTGCCACCTTTAGTGTGGGTGGGGGAATCAACAAGCTGTTTGTAACCTAGATCCTCCAGGGCGTCAAGGAATGCTGCTGAGTGGCTGTCTTGAAGAGATGGGAGATTGAAATCACCGATTAGCCAACTTGGTGAGCGTGGGGTGGATGTGGTACATGCCTGCTCAATTATAGTTGGAAGATCATCTGGAGAAGGGGAGGGTGCACGATAGAAAAGGTTGATTGTGCAGAGCTCATTAGCTATAGTGAGGGAGTCAAGGTAAGTTGAGCTTGAGGAGTTGCACATCTTGAAGTGTAGATCAGCTTTGGCGAGGATGAGGGTTCCGCCTCCTTTCTGACTGGATCTGTGGGATGTGTATATCACAAATCCTGGTGGTAGCATCTGATTCAGTAGTGCGTTGTCACAGTCGGATAGCCATGTCTCTGTGATCATCAAGATGTCGAGATTATATTGTGGTATAAGGTCAATGGCTGCGGGCCATTTAGATCGTACTGATCTGGCATTTATCAGTGCACATTTTAGTAGGCGTTGGTGATGTTGCTTCTCTTCTTGTATCCCTTTGATGGTTTGGAGAGGAATGTTGAGTAGATGGGAGTGGGATGAAAAGTTATTTTTTGCCGTAGTGTGGTGGGGGAATTCGGACCTTATGCAGTTGAGGTTGTATCTGTCCATTTCCAATTAAAGATATTGAACATCCCGACCTCCCAGAAAACATTTCTTGGGGTTGACTATCAGCCCAGCCTTGCACAAGCCGGTCAACATGGCTTGTATTTGGGTTAGATGGGTGGTCCAGTCTCTGCTATAGATGACGATGTTGTCAAGGTAGGCAGCTGCATACTCCTTGTGCAGTCTGAGTAGGCGGTTGACTAGATGTTGAAAGATGGCAGGAGCCCCGTGTAATCCAAAGGGCAGCACTGTAAACTGGAACAGACCTTGCATTCCCAAACAAGCCTTGCATAAATTCTTTCAATAATTTAGAAAATAAACCAGTGCTTAGCTTTTGAATAAAATTCCTGACGCTGTCAAGCGCGCTGCAATGGCGTTTCACCTTGTTGGTTTCTTCAGGGGAACTTTCGAAGTACTGTAAAAATCAAACGGTTTTAGAGAATCGCATGGAATAGAAACACTGCTCACCACCCTCACCAGCACCCTGAATAGAGGAATTGACAACACAGAAAATGGTTTCGCCCTCATCTTCCTGGATATCTCAGCTGCCTTCGATTCCGTCAATCACAACCAGCTACTTACCCGCCTCCTGGAAAAGGGCATTCACGGCCTTGCCTGGGAGTGGTGTAAATCTTACCTATCGGATCACTGGCAACAAGTCCGGGTTGGTTCTAAAACTTCGGCACCATTCCACCAACAAGGTGTCCCACAAGGTTCCTCCCTATCGGCTCTGCTGTTCAATATCTATATGCAGCCAATATGCAACATCATCCGATCCTTCAATATTTCTACCCTAATCTACGCCGATGATGTTTTGCTATTTACCCCGTTCAAAGTCAAACACCCGGAATTCACCAACCTTGTCAACTGCTTCAACACAATCACAGACTGGCTAACTACCCAAAACCTCCACATTAATTTCAAGAAAACAGAGGAACAAAAGCTTCTCTCTCCTCCCTCCATCCTAAGAGTAAGAGATGCGGAGCTTCCAAGCCGTAATGCCATACGCTATCTCGGCATTACTCTGGACCAGCATCTCGATTTCAAGGAACACATAAAAAACATCACCAGGTCCATCTACAACAAAATTAGAACACTGAGACATCTCAAACCTATGCTACCTGCTGACGATTTCCAAACCATCTTCCAGGCCCTCATACTACCACATTTAGATTACGCAAACTTAATCTTGTATGGCCTACCAAAGAACACTCTCAATCCTATGCAAAAAGCTATGAACGCCGCCGCCCATGTCCTCTGCGATCTAGCCAGATCAGACCATATCACACCAATACTTAAGGATCTCCATTGGTTACCGATATACTCCAGGCTAACATATAAGATTCTGCTAATAACATTCAAGATTATCAACAACATCGCCCCCAATTCTCTCAAGGAACTTATCACACCTACTCCAAAAACTAGAAACAGAAGGACAGCAACAGACAACACTTTGACTATCCCTAAAGACTCCATAAAGTGCTCACAAACAACCAGGAGAAGAACCTTTGCCCACTACGCACCAAAATGTTGGAACAACCTCCCTCCAGAAATCAGAGCGATCCGAGACCTTCTACAATTCCAGAAAGCAATAAACCACCACCTCTTTCTGCTCCATTTCTCTCAAGCTGCTACCCCGACTCCAAGAAACCATCCCCCATCCCCTACTAGAGCCCCCTACACAACATAACGCTCAAGCCCCAAGCTTTCTCTCGCCAGCCTGGAAGCATCTTACGTACTTTTAGATCAAGTATCATCTATTATGCCATATCTTTATGTATATAATTTCATGTATTCCACATCTATCCTGATAGATGCCAATATGTAAATAGTTACCCATGTTCTCCAACTTCTATTCCCTGTTATAATGTAAACTCAATCAGTCTTCTCTGATCTGAGTATTCTTTGTTAAATGTAAACCGCACTGATAACAAATAGTGCGGTATATAAGAATTGTTAAATAAAAAAAATAAAAATAAATAAATAAGATACCCACTTTTTCTTTTGGATTGCTATTCATTATCAGTTGTACTATAGAACCCACCTACCTATAATATCACTGGTATCTACTCACAAAGGCTCCTTCAGTTGGAATCTAGTTGTAGCATTTAGACGCCGTGCATGCGGAATGAATAAGTAGGACTCTGAATTGTGATGAGCCAATGGGATGTCTAAATTCACCTACTCATTAAGCTAAGCACTGGTTTATTTTCTAAATTATTGAAAGAATTTATGCAAGACTTGTTTGGGAATGCAACAATTTAGAAGTAGTACAAAAAATGAAAAATGAAACAACAAAAAAAATTCTATAAGACACACGGCTTTCTCAAGTATGAATAGTGGCTGCCTGTTTAAAAGGGTCGTTGATGTTATTTAGGCATTGGTCCATCGTATGGTTTTACTGGTCGATGGCAGCCTAATAGTTCTGAGACCTTATCAGCCACGAGTCATTTAATGATACATTATACACTTTTATGTTATAATACAGAGCACAGCTACAATAGACATTTAAACTCTGGAAAAAGTGACCAATTCAGTAATGATATTGTGACAAATGAGGTGGATTCATCCTGGGAGGGGGGAGAATACCTACATGTTCTAGTGGATCAACCCTTTTAGATCTCTTCTCTGGGCAGCAGAGAGCTGGCCTCCAATCGGGACTGGGACTGGATTCGACGGGGCTGGAATTTCCAGTCCAAAATCATCTCCTTGTACCATCATAGCTGTCACTGAAGTCCACTCTTTCAATAGCTTAATAGGCAGCAGAATGAGAAAAATGTAGAAGAATGTTTAGACTTTTACAGGGCATTGTATCTGGCATATTATAGGGAATACCCCTTCTATCAGGCCTGATCACTGTTTAGGGCTGTTAGATGCCGTTCATGCTTGGAAAATGATTCACTCTCAAATGTAATCATAACAATAGCCTCCACCTGCAGTGATACCAGGCTTTGCAGTGCTGAAATGCCACACTAGTCTGACTGGTTGGCTCAGATGAATCACAGATGATTTCAGATTAAAAATAAGGGAGGGAGAGAGCATTTTACTAGTTCATACTGCTGGAAGGGAAAGAGGAAATGTATACACCTACTTATTTCTTTCCTGGGATAAGCTGCCAGAAAGTTCTCTGCATAATAAGTTCAGCCATTTCTGACTTTGCAGTCTTATATCATCCAGTGAAAAGTCTAGGAACAGGTCCAACCACCATTATCTGAAATAGAGCAAATGAATGTTGAAATCCTTTGTTCAGAGTGCAACAACAGCCAAGAAAGCAAATAGAATGCAAGGAATCATAAGAAAAGGAATGGAGGAAAAAAATTCAAGGATATTATAATGCCTCTGTATCACACCTTGAATATTGTGTGCAGTTCTGGTAGCCATATCTAAAAAGGGATATAGCAAAATTAGAAAAGGTACAGAGAAGAGCTACCAAAATGATAAGGAAGATGGAAGGATATCCCTATAAAGAAAGGCTTAAAAGGTTAGGGCTCTTCAGCTTGGAAAAGAGATGGCTGAGGGAAGATATGATAAAGGTCTATAGAATAACGAGTGGAGTGGAACAGGTAAATGTAAATCAGTTGTGTACTCCTTCAAAAAGTAGAAAGACTAGGAAACACGAAATGAAGCTACAATGTAGCACATTTAAGACTAATCAGAGAAAATATCTTTTTCACTCAGCAAGTAATCAAATTCTGGAATTAATTGCTGGAGGTTGTAGTAAAAACTGTTAGTAGCTGGTATTCAAAAAGGTTTGGATGAATTCCTGGAGGAAGAGTCCGTAAACCATTATTAAAGTGGACCGGAGAAATCCGCTGTTTACCCCTGGGACAAGCAGCATAGAATCTGTCTACCTTTTGGGTGACAGGTACTTGTGACCTGGGTTGACCACTGCTGCTGGGCTTGATGGATCTTTGGTCTAACCCAGTAAGGCAAAATGTACGTTCTTATGCAGCTTCACTATGATATACAGGCACACCCTCTGTTGTTCCTTGATTCTTTCTTTCCTTTTGCAGGTTCAGAGGGCAGCTTCGGTTTAAAGGCACCGTAGTCACCTACATGTAGCTGCAGTAGGTGACTGATTCAGAGGCCATTTCTCTAGGGCTGTGGTTCCCAACCTGTGGGCTGTGGATTCCCGGAGGCCTGTGAGATCATTACATAGGATCTTCATGACACAGAAAAGAAAAAAAAAGAGAGAGGCTTATGGGGAATGACTTTGGGGAAGATAGAGGTTGTTAGGGACTGATGAGGGAGAAAGAAAGAGACAGAATGATAGGATCTGATTGAGGAAGGGGGGAAAAATAGAAGGAGAGCTAGTGGGACAGGTTTGGTGAAGAAGGAAAGGGGTCTGGGAAGAGTGGTGGGGATTAAATGAGGGTCCATGAACTTTTTGGAGGTTACTAAGGGGAATACACAACCATAAAGGTTAGAAACCTCTACTCCAGAGTCTGAGTTCACAAATGTTCCACTCTGATATACACGCCCTCCATCACAGAAGGCATCTATAACCAATGAGTTTAATTCACCCAATGCCAAGCATATGAAATGCACAGTATGCGAGAGAGAGCCGGAGGGTCTAAGCCATTGCTTCAGATGTACCCCTACAAGAATGGCCATAAATGGTACAGTCCAACCAGTGGTGAGGTGGTCTTTCACAGAGTTGATAGGAAGACTGCTGAAGAAGCAACAGCTTGCCAGGAAGCCCCAGAAAAACTAAGGAAGTGAGAAGCTGGAAGAGGGAGACCTATTTTTCCCAAGTTAGGGAACTATCAGCTTGCTATGTTAAAGAGGTCAAATTTTGCATCAAAGGCAGCATTAGACGTCATGTTCCCTTTAAAATTTAATTTGTGTTGCTGGCCTGAGTTTTCCATGGTTTACACAGGAATTGAGATCTCTGACAAGGAATCATGAAAGGCAGTGGTGGAAATCCCAAGATAAAAACCTCAACAGGGAAGCATATTTGTAACCTACTAATAAATATAGGGTAGCAGTGATAGCTGTTAAAAGGAGTTTTTTTGATGACAAAATTCTTTCTGTAGGAACCATTCCAGGAAGTGCTATCATGTAGTATAAGAGCTCATAAGTACTTCAACATCAACAACACTATTTGATATGATTCCCTTACTGTATCACAAATTTTCCATATTCTCCGAGGACAGGCATGGTTTGCAAAGCACACAAGTGAGTGATGTCATCCACTGGAGCTATAACTGGAGAAAATGTAAACAAACCTGCAGTAGCTTTGTAGAGCTGTGGCAATGGGTACGTGCAGGACATCCTGTGTTAGCATCACCAACAGGTTCCTCACTTCCAGTTTTTCTGTGGAACCTGCTGCTATGATGTTTCATCGCCATGTCTGTCCCGCTTTGTAAATGTTTTAAAAGATTTTTGTTGCATTGAGTCAATTCAATTTCTCGTGTCTTCCTCCTAGTGATCTCCTAGTTAGGGGGTTGGCCATTTTTAAAGCTTCCTTAATTTTTGATGTGACTGTGACCTGTACCTGTATCGGTGCTTCAAGTGGCATTGATCAAAATTTTTGTCATTGGCTATTTTTCTTCTGATGTTACAGAAAGAGAAGACTTTCAGGGTCTTCAAGAAGGGCAGGCAGTGTGGCAGAGCAACATTCAAATCCTATTGGTACTCCTTGTAGCCTTGGGCAAGTCACTTAACCCTCCACTGCCTCGGGTACAAACTTAGCTTATAAGCCTTCTGGGGACAGGGACATGTCTACTGTACCTGAATGTAACTCAGCTTGAATTACTACTGGAAAGGCATGAGCTAAATAGTAATAAATAGATATTGGTTGCTGATTTGGGCCCAAACATGATATTCTTAGTTATGTTCTTTGTGGGTGAAAGCTTCCTTTAGATCCAGAGAGCATAGCCAGTCTCCTTTTTATAGGAAATGTGTTAAGGTGCTTTTGGGAAACCATCTTGAACTTTTTGTTTATGAGGAATTTATTTCAAGACTCCAAGGTCTAAGATGGGACAGAATTCCCCGGTTTTCTTTGGTATCAGGAAATACTTGGAATAGTATCCTCACTGTCTTTCCCCTAGTAGATCACGTTAAATTGCTTTGATCTATAAGAGTGAGGCGATGCTTTCTGTGACTCATATTTGTCATAGGAGAACACCATCTTTAGTGCTGTCCTTTGTCCTAATGTAGTGGTTTTCAACCTGCTGTCTTTGGTCTCTTCATGATTCTTGAGGCCACTACAATGACCTGCAGGTCACAGGAGAGAGAAAAAAAATATTTTTATGTGGCTGTAGCTGTGAGGGCAGAATTATCAGTGCCACAGTTGTTGTGAAAATGAGGTCAATGGTGGAGTTTGTAACTCAGAAGGCACTGGGTAGCTACAATATTCATAGTTCCTAGTGTCCTAATAAAGTTTTAGTTCCCACTCCTGCAGGGAACTGATTTAGTTAGACTTTTACCCAGCTGTAATCCCACAGAATGCGGGAACTCTATTGCATCTTAATATCACGTCCTTTGCCCTCACAGCCTGGATATTGAGACAATAATGTTAAATTCACTGAATCTTCCTGATGAGTCTCAAATCCTTTGGGCTTCTAGGAGAGACTCCACCAGCAGGTCATAGGCTTTAAATGGAAGAGGTCTGCCATCTAGTGTGATTGAAAGATCCTATACCTCTTGCCCTGTCCTACACAAAAACTGCTTAAAAATCTTCTATATCTATCAAAATCAGGTTTAAAAATCAACTTCACCACGGTTCATTTAAGCACAATTGACTCATATCACTACCATATAGAAGGGAAACCAATCTCTTTGCAGCCTTTAGTTGTCTGCTTTATGCGGGCTTGCCTCTGTTGAATCCTCCCATTAAGCTCCTGCTATGTTTTGGGACTCAGCCTAGTTATAACCCAGCTAATGGAGACTCCCTTTGAGCCACTAGACTTCTGCAAGCTGAAATTCCTGACATGAAAAGTCGTATTTTTGCTGGTGGTAAATTTGGCATGCAAAGTCATTGAGATATATGCTCTATACAAGATTTTATGACAATAGGGTGGTTCTGTGCACACATCCAAAATTTCTGCCTAAAAATATTTAAGTTAGATGTTTCTAATTATACATTCACTTTGCAGCGGAATATTGATCTTACATTTTCTCACTGGATAGCACATTTTATCTTTTTCACTTATGCCCAACAGGCTTGAGCCTGGAAAAGCATGTAAAGGCTCATAATATCTGAATCCTGGTGGCATTTGTGACCCACCTTAGGTCAGTAAGAGATCCGCAAGGCTGCGACATGGATTTCGGTCCACACATTTCCACTGAATGGAAAGAGATTCCTGAGTGACAGTAGATTTGATCAGTCTGTCCTGAAGAATCTCTTTGAGGATTTGGATCCAACTCCATCCCCCCCCCCCAATAGGGCCTATTTGTCTTAATATTCAGGTGGCCTTCATTAAAAAGAACCACAAAAGAAAAGGCCTGTTGCCAACAAAAAAACTGATCACTTTGTTGTATATTGCCATTTGGTTTTTCTGTTTTCCCCTTTTTATTAAGGGAAGCCTGTAGCTAGGGATTCCCAATTGTGAGTATTGCATATCTTGCTTGTCCTTGGAGAAAGAAAAGTTGCTTGCCTGTAACAGGTGTTCTCTAAGGACAGCAGAATATCAGGACTCAAAAAAACCAACCCCCTTTCTCTATGAACTGGCTTCTCCTATTAATAGCTTTATGCATCAAAACATAGAAAATGACAGCAGATAAAGATCATATGACCTTTCCAGTTTGCCCATCTACACCAACAACCAAGCTCTAAAATGCTTTCCTCTCCCTCAGAGATCCTCTGTACTTGTCCCATGCTTTTTTGAATTCATCTCCACAACTTACTCTGGGAGGCTGTTCCACTCATCCGCCACCTTTGTCATAAAGAAATATTTCCTTAGATTACTCCTGAGTATATTCCCTTTTACCTTCCTATAAACCCTCGTTCCAGAGCTTTCTTTCAACTGGAAGAGAGTCACCTCTTGTGCATTTATACCGTGGAGCTCTATCATATACTCCCTCTCTTACTTTTCTTACAAAATACGCCTATTTCGATCTTTAAGTCTGTCCCTATATGCCTTACGACAAAGACCACTGCTCTCTGGACTAACCCCATCCTGTTTATATCCTTCAGAACTGTACTGTACCGTAGAAGTCTCACCAGAGACTTTATACAGAGGCATCATCACCTCCTTGTCCCCGCTGGTCATTCCTCTTCCTATGCTACCAAGCATCCTTCTGGCTTTTACTGTCACCTTTTCTAGCTGTTTGGCAAACATAAGATTGTCAGGTATGATTGTCCCATATCCCTCTGCTCTTCCTTCAAGAACAGAATGACAGTACTTCAGCACCTATACTATACTGCTCCCCTGGGCTTTTATAACCCAGCATATTTTACTATTAAATCTTAGCTGCCATACTGCTTTAAATGCACTCTCGAGATCAGGGAGGCAGCATATCCATAAGTAAAATAGGTAAATCTCTGCCCTATAACCCAGAATAAAACTCAAGAAGGGAATGTATATTGAGGAAGTCCTGTATTTGTAGAACGGCAGCTCTTTCAGTGATTTTTCCAAGAAATGGAATATTGGAGCTCAGCTAATAATGTTTAAAATTTTTATAATCTAAATGTAGCCCAGGTCCTCTAGTGTTAGTATTTTTGGGATGCTTCCACAGGAAGAATTTGTTTTAGCTTAGTTAGTGGGTCCTGAGGAAGGGGGGAGGCAAAATGCTCCAAAGCTCTCACTGGCTGACTTTGGAAAATGACTTTTAAACTTCCCTCCACTTGAGAACAATGTTCACTCTGTCAGGTAGTGTCGTGGTGAAATCCCAAAATCTAAAAGGGCACACAAATAAAAATAAATGCAGACACATTTAAAGAAATCAATCAGTGATAACTTAGGGGCATGCTTACTAAACTGCGTTAGCTGTTAACGTGAAAGACAGTGTACACTCTCTGGCCGTGTTAATGGCTAATGCATGCAAGATGCAGAGAACGCAATGATTTTTTGCGCTATCTGCAGAAAGTGCATTAACTGCATGAGTGGCTGAGATTAGGGCGGAGAGGGGGCGTGTCTGCAATGCATGGTTACTGTGGCAGTACCCATCAGATTTGCAGACAGCATAGGTGGTTGGCATGAGCTGCATCTGGGCTGCTGTCCAGCCACGCTCTATGCATTGTTGGTGTGCCCCCAAGAGATAATGCACAGCTTTTGCAGCTAATGCCACACTATCTGCACTGTTTGCTGCGTTAGCTACAAAAGCCTAATGCCCTTTAGTTAACATGCCCCTTAAAGTCATCTTTTAAAGGTTCTATTCAAAAATCAGAAACAACAATACTTGATTTAAGTACTTGTATAAATGCCATTGACCTGCTACTCCAAAAACATAAAATTCATGTGCAAAAATATATATCCTTGGAGAAATGCACCAGGGGAAGTTACTTTTATATCCCCAAAGGGAAAAGTTGGCAATATTACTCAATGGTCTCCTTGCTGTGTGCTTGGGATGCACTGTGGATCGGTCCCTTAGATGGCAGTCTGGCCTTCTTAAGATGTTAAGTGAGATACACCGATTGGATCCCCCTGACTTCTCAAGGCACTATATCGAATACCTTTGCAGCTTGAAGAGGTTGGAGGCTCTGCTTGAGTCTCCGCTAGATCCCATTGCTTTTTCTCTCTCTTTCCTTCTGGACATTCCTTACCAACTGTCTTCCCTTAGGCCTGCTCTCCCCTCTCACTCTTTGGGATTACTCTTAGGCTGTCAGGCTAAATTGGCCTAGGGAAACCATCCTCTTTTTACAAGGCTTAACTGGCTATGATAAGAGGCAGTGACCTGTTGTTGCTTAGCAGCCTGTTTTTATTTTCTGATTTTGTTTTATTGATATGAGTGTTTATTGTACTCCGCCACGTTAGTGTGTGGATGCTAATTTCTGTAGATAAATAAATAAGGGCTCCTTCAGCTTCTCTCCATGGTGCGTGTCTGCTCCTACCAAAAGCCAAACCCCGGAAACATAGAGGGCTTCTTAAAGTTCCCTATAAAACTAGAAGATGAGAACACCCTCAGGTAGTGATAAACACCTAGATCCATCCTTCATAACATCATCATAAACACACTGGGAGATTGATAACAGACTTCAGATTGTTCCTTTAAAAGAATTTTGAGGAACAAGCTGGTAACCTGCTACATCAAGATAGCTTCTTAATTTTAGAACAATTAACAGCCTTCTTAAAATGCAAGGATAAGCAATCTTCTTTTAAAGAGTAATTAACAATTGCTTGACTGGATTGACCAAGATAACTCTACTACCTACAACACCCACAATGGGCATGAATCATAGCAGGAAGAACTGATTTCATATTTCCCAAAATATCTTCCATCATTGTGAAATCTAGATGAGAAATTCCACTAGAGAGAGTGGCAGAATATCTAAACAAGCAAGTTAGTCTTGTTAAGCTATAACAATTAGACATGTTTTCAGAGAAGAAATTAGCAAATTTGTTACAAGTGGTGATGGTGAACTTTTCAGTAGAGTGAAGGCAGCTGAGTCAAATTATTAATTAAATTAAAAAGCTTTCTGGGTGATTCCAGAAAATCAGAACAAAAAGTGAAGGAATGATTATTTTTATCCGTCATAACAGTGTGCCTACATGCCAACAGATGATTCTCTCTCTAATTTATACAGTTTAATTAGCATTGTCAAGTTTTTTTTTTTTGAAAAATGTTTATTAGAAGCACATGAACAATACAATACCTCACAACAACCGTTACAACATTGCTTCAAGTTTTACATTACATAGTCAGGTTTAAATGCCGGTATGTACCCTGGGCAGGGTTGTCTCTTATCCGCTGCCTCAGGGCATTGTCACAGTACAGTACCCAATCCCATCTACCTATCTTTCCCTTCCCCCCTCTCCCCCCATCCTCCCCCCCCCACCCCTCCCTCCCAGGATCCATGAGGTCATCGGAGGTCTATTCTCTTCTTTTAGATAACGGCTCCCCGAGTTCTATCCCAAACATAGAATCTCGCTATGAACTTTGGGCCCTAAATGCTGAACATAGGGTGTCCACACCATAAGAAAGGAGGCCCAACTGCGGGGGTGACTCTGTGCACTTCGCCTCTCTAGAAGCATATAATGATGAAATCCATTCCGCCATTCCCAGTAGGAGGGGGCTGCAGGCTCCAACCACCGCCGCAGGATAGGGCCCTTCCCCACCAGACATGCCTTCCGTACCAACAATTGCTGCCATTTACCCTTCGGGTGGAGTGGTCCCAACTGATCCAGCACTATGAGCTGCCCTGTCCAGCAGACCCGCTGTTGCAAGATGTCGCTCAAGAAAGTTGCTATTTTCAACCAATAACGGCGAATGTATGGGCAGCCCCACCACATATGACCTAGATCCGCTAGTGGATTCGCACACTTCGGACACCCCCCGTTGTCTGTAAGATGACTACGTAATGCCCTCTTCGGAGAGAAGTGAGCTCGGACAACACTCTTGAACTGGATTTCCCGCCAGCGAGCTCCCTCCGCCAGGCCGGCCACCCTGCACAACGCCGCTAGTATGGATCCCGGAGCAACCTCACTGCCCAGTTCTCGCGCCCAAGAATTCTCCTCCGCCGAGTAATCTACAGGTTTCGCATAAAGTCCCAAAGCTTTCTTGAAGTGTGTAATAGTTGGTTTGTCCTCAGTGCCCAAGGCAAAGAACTCTAAGATCCGTGCGGAACGGTCGCTCTGTAGTTCCCGTCTCGCCACAGAGTACACATAATGTGAGAGCTGCCGGTACGGGAACAGAGAAGTCCTGGGGCACAAGTCATATTCATGACAAAGCACTTCCAAAGTCTTGCACCACCCATCGGAATCGACAACATGCCCCATGAGTCGTATTCCGATCTGTGCCCACTGAACGAAAGGGGCCGACTCCGAGCCCGGGGGGAATAAAGCATTCCCCTGCAGCGGCAGCCAGCTCGAAGCCTCTGGGGAACTCTCCCACAGTGCGTTCAACCGTTGCCATGTACAGCGCGCCACCTGTATCAACACACTTTTCACTAGGTGACTCGGCAGAGCTGCCCTCGGGAGGTGAAGAACTGCCAGCAATGAGTGCGGTGCTACCAGAGCCTCTTCCACCTCCCTTGGGGTATAAAGCTCCGTGTTACCGAGCCAATCCCCCAGATGCCTAGCTTGGCAAGCCAAAGCATAGGCCCCAAGATCCGGTACTCCAATCCCCCCCGTTTTCCAGCCCCCCCTTAGACGGCGCAGCGGGATACGCGCTCGAGCTCCTCGCCAAAGGAAACCGCGAAACTCCCGTTCGATACGATGAAGGTCACGACGGAGTAGCCAGACCGGTAAAGTTTGTAACCAATAAAGAATCCGCGGTAGTACTACCATCCCCAGGACTGCTGCCCTGCCCAGGAGGGACAGGGGGAGCGGCATCCAGGCCCGAATTTGTGATCGAATGTTACGCCAAATACGCTCAAAATTCTGTTTGTACAATGCTGATGTATCTTTAGTGAGTGTAATCCCTAGATAAGTAAAGGAGTTGTCCGCCCATCGCAACGGGAAGCTCCCCTCCCAACTCTGTTGTAATCGACCCCCAACATCCAATGCTTCTGATTTGTCTTGATTAATCCGTAAGCCCGCGAAGGTACCATACCTAGTAAATTCGGCAAGTAGATTTGACAACGAGCGTTGCGGGTCACATAAATGAACTAAAATATCATCTGCAAAAGCGGCCAGTTTAAATCCACCAGGTCCAATGGGGATGCCACGAATCGCATTAGAGCCCGCTATTCTCCGCAACAGAGGATCGATAGTTAACACAAATAATAGCGGGGAAAGTGGGCAGCCCTGTCGTGTACCTCGGGTGAGATTGAATGAATCAGACATAGTCCCATTGCATAGAATACTCGCGGTAGGGTGTGTGTAGAGTAGCTTCACCATTGCAATGAAGGGATCACCCAGCCCATAACGGGGTAAGAGAAACTCCAAGTAGTCCCAATTGACCCGGTCGAACGCCTTTTCCGCGTCAAAACTGACCAACAGGGACAGTATCTCTCGCTTACGCACCCATTCCATAGAGGCTAGAATCTTCCGGAGGTTCCGCACCGCATGTCTCCCTTGCACAAAACCCACCTGTGACTCATGCAACAGGCCCCCCAATACGTCAGCCAAGCGATTCGCTAGAACCTTTGCGAGTATCTTCAAGTCAAAATTCAATAGAGAGATGGGCCTATAAGAGGCTGCCTGCAGGGGGTCTTTACCAGGTTTAGGAATCAGAGTGATAAAAGCATGATTCAGCCCCCAGGCAAACTTCCCCTGTTCTGCCCTCCTGTGGTATAACTCAGTTAATACTGGGGTAAGGCGGCCTGTCAGTAGTTTATAAAACTCTGCTCCAAAACCGTCCGGGCCAGGCGATTTGTAGCAGCTAGCCTTTTTGATTACTGTATGTATCTCCTCTTCTGTCACCGGTGCACCTAGCACCGAACGCTGCTCCACAGTCAACGTTGGGAGGTGCAGATCTTGCAGGTAACTTTCCATGGCTGCCAACGACCCTGTGGTTCCCTGATATAGTTTCTGAAAGAAGCCGCGGAACAATTGGGCTATTGCCTGATTATTTGTGTGCAGCTGGCCCCGATCGTCTCGCAATGCCGCAATAGAGCGGGATCCCCGGCTACCACGTAGACAGCGCGCCAGAAGCCGCCCTGGTTTGTTCCCAAAACGATAGAGTTGATATCGGTAATAGAACAGGGATTTCTTTGCCCGTTGGTGGAGCAGTTCATTGAGAGATGATTGCAACTCCCAAAGAAGGCGTTTATTATCTCCCGTGGGGTTCCCTGCACATCGCCGACGAGCCTTAACGACATGTCGTTCTAATTGCACTATACGTGATGCTATTAACTTCCGCTTTCGTGCCCCATATGCAATAATGTCTCCACGTAAGACCACCTTTGCTGTTTCCCACAGTAATTCAGGGTTCTCGCGGTGCTGCCGATGATTATCCATGAATTCGTCCCATTTCTGTGCCAAGTAGGTATGAAACTCTGCATCGACGTATAGCCCCAAGGGGAGCCTCCATATGCGCTGCAGGGGAGCGGGGTCCCCCCACCGCAAATCTACCCACACCGGCGTATGGTCAGATATCGCACCCGGACCAATCTCTGCCTTTTCCACTTGTGCGAACAATCATTCCGAGAGCAAAACATAGTCAATCCGTGCACTGGAATCATGGGCCTGCGACTGATGCGTGAAGTCTCGCTCCAGTGGGTGAAGTAGCCGCCACGGGTCTACCAACCCGAGGCGGCGTCGCAACCCCTGGAGGGCTTTAGTGGTCGGGACCCGCCATCCCTCCTGTCCTCCTCTTGTAGTATCTAAATTGATATCCATTACCCCATTGCAGTCTCCCGCGAGGATCAGAGGGGCTTCCGGGAACTGCTCGACCTGCGAAGCTAAACGAGCATAGAAGGCATTATCCAAAACATTAGGGGCATAGAGGTTACCCAGCATCACCCGCCTCCCCTCCAAGGAGCCATATACCAAAAGATATCTGCCTCTGGGGTCAATATATTGCTGTTCTAGTACAAAGCGCACACGTTTATGAATCAGCAGGACCACCCCAGCTTTTCTCCCATGTGCCGGAGCCCCCCAGCTCTGCCCCACCCAGTCCCTCTGTAACTTCGCATGTTCCTCAGCAGTCTGGTGGGTTTCCTGCAGAAAGGCGATATCGCATTGCAGCCGGGCTAGAGCCTGCAGTATTTTATAACGTTTAATAGGGTTGCCTATTCCACATATGTTCCAAGATACGATCTTCAGCTTAAGGCGGGTTATAACACCACTCATAGACCAGTAACGTAAATATCTGCAAGTGAGCCCCCCCAGCCTGGGGCCCACTCTCACACCCTCCTAATAGCTCAAAGTTTATCATCCGCATGACCTCAGGATCCCATTGCACCCCCACCCGCGCCCCCCCCAAAGCCCCCCCTAACCATCCCTCCCCTCTCCAATCTCTGCCCCAACCCCCTCTCCCCCTTGTACTCAGGACCTTCTCCACCTCCCCACTCTAGAGAAGTCCAACCCAGGTCACACTGGGTGTGTTCGACCCCCCGCCCACTGACCAGTGTACCAGGGAGCCCGCGGACAATTCAGTCACCTCCCTGCGGAACCCCTGATCTGATCTAAATCCTCTACCATTCAGGGAAACTCCTATGCTCGTGTCTCCAGACCTCCCAGATCCCCAGGGAGGATATTAGGAGCCATTAGGTAACCCAGCCCCTTATGACAGTAAGCTGAGACCAACCCAGAATCTCCAGAGCAGCCCCAGGGTCCAGTAAATGCCGTCGCCGACAGAGAGCTGCACTGCCAACGAGGACACACACCGTAAACCCAGTCAGCCAGTCCCGCAGCCCTGCAGGCCTACGCTAACCCCCCGGGTCTCCCAGACAGGTGGGACAAGTAAGAGGGGGGGGGGCGCCCAAAACCACACAGCAAGACAGCGCAATGCACGCACATATTTAGCGTGGTCCCTCCCCCCCCACTCCCACCCGGTAACACTACAGTCCAGAACCTACTCATCGGACATAACCACAGTCCCCGGGGCCTAATAATAGTAATACTGATAGAGGAACTAGATAAATATAATTAAAGGAAATAAAGATAGTTAAAATACATAAATAATAAACATCTTGCCCCCAATACTGCAAAGTGATGCAGGTCTACATCGGAGGACTAACTCGCCAGGGACTGGTAAAAGAAACAAAGGGAAAGGCACCTTCAGCAAGATACATTACTAAGCAGCCCCATAAGAACAGAAACAAGGTAACAAAACACTACAACGCTAGTTTGTAACAAGATAAATAATCCGATAGGTACATTGTTATTCGGCTGACAGTCCAAGATACAGGCCTGATTGATGCTGAGGCCTATTTTTCCCACCGGTTGCCATGTGCTGCCCTCTCAGCGGAAAAGCCAGCCATCACCCAACAGGTCGCTCCAGGAAGCTCAGCGAGGTGGCAAGGGGGGTGTCTGTGCTCTTGCGGTCAGTTGGTTCACGTAGCCCTCTGCCTCAGCAGCCGCTGCAAACACGTGGTGGGATCCTTCGTAGGTTATATGTAATTTAGCCGGATATTGCACCGCGAATCGGATTCCAGCGCCAATTAGTTTTTCGCAGAGCGGGGCATATTCACGGCGCTTCTTACTCAGCATCGCTGAGTAATCTTGTGCCACGCGGATCTTGGAGTTATTGTAGAGAGTTTCCCCTTTCTGTCGGGCTGCTCGTAGGATCTTTTCTTTTTGTGGAAAGAAAGCAAACTTTACCAGCACAATCCTCGGCCGGGTGTCCCTCGCCTGTTTACTGCCGACCCGGTGTGCTCGTTCGATATGGATCGGGCCTCCGCTCACATCGCCGTCCAGTAGCTGTGCAAAAAACACCTCCAGATAGCCCTGCAGATCCCTGTCGGCGATGCTCTCGGGTATCCCCATAAATCGGAGGTTGCTACGCCGGGACCTGTTTTCCAGGTCATCCAGCTTTGCCTCGTGTGTTACGAGCTGGTGCCTGAGGTCAGCAACCTCCGTCTCCAACGTCCCGATCTTGTCCTCGGCATGCCCCAGACGGTCTTCCGCCTCCTGAAGTCGATTCCCAAGGCTGTCCACTGAGGCACGCAGGCTATCCATTTTTTCGTGGAGTGCCTCAAATTGGGGCGAAAGGGCCGCGGCCACCGCCGCTGACATCGTGTCCAGTGAGGCAGGGGATTTGGGTGAGCCGGACGTCGTGGCCATGTCAGCCATTTTGCTGGATCCAGCCACCCGCTCCCGCTCTCTCCTGGTCGCCTTGGGTGCCACAGCCATGCGATCTGTCCACCAAACTTCACTCCGAAGCTCTGTTTATCTTCCAAAACACCCGGGAGACCTTTTCGCTGGTTATCCGCGGGGTTTGCACGGTTCTAAATTGCCGGTTTGGGCAGTGGGGCGCGGAGCACTCTCAGGATGCGACCACTACTCTGCTCGCATCACGTGACCTCTAGCATTGTCAAGTTTACTTGATATGAGAAATTAAATACTCATGAAATAAGAATAAAGGGGAAATCCCAGGAGTAGGGAATCCAGGAAACAAAAGCTAAAGAATGCCAGCAACCACATTATCATCAATCCATTCCACACAATTACTCATATGACGTTACATAACCAAACTGGGTCAGGCCATCGCATTAGCTTTCAAGTAGACTCTTGAGTTGTGACAGATCAAAGAATGTGCTTAAAATTCTCCAAGTCCCAGAGGCATTTTCAAGAGCATCTAAGTAGTATTTATTTAAAATTCTTCTATATCGCAGATTTCAAAATTCATACGAAAAAGTCCACCCTGTCATGTTGACAATAATTTCCTCGTTGGTTGTCCTCCTTCCACCAAGTCTCCGAAATGCCTATGGAGGGTAACTTGATAACAGATCACTGATGTAGAGAGGACAAGAAAGCACCTATTTCTAACCTCTTTTAAAAAGACACATAGGAACCTACTGTATGTGTCTTTAAAAATTGCTAGGTATAAACTGGCAGAAATTGTGACTAGATTGAAAATGTGAACATTTACAACAGTGACTGCATGTATTTTGTAATGAGAACAAGAATAGCAAATTACCTGGACCAGATGATATACATCCAAGGGTATTGAAAGAACTGAAATATGAGATTGCAGACCTACTATTAGTAATCTGTGAACTATCATTAAAATCATCTGTAATACCTGAAGACTGGAGGATGGCCGATGTCATGCCAGTTTTTAAAAAGGATTCCAGGGGTGATCCGGGAAATTACAGACCAGTGAGCCTGATGTCAGTACCGGAAAAAATGGTAGAAACCATTATTAAGAACAAAATTTCTGAACATGTACTGTAGATAGTCATGGTTTAATGGGAGACAGCCAACATGACTTTATCCAGGGGAGGTCTTGTCTTACTAATTTGTTATATTTTTTTGAAGGTGTAAATAAACAGGTAGAGAAAGGTGAGTCGGTCGATGTAGTGTATCTAGATTTTCAGAAAGCCTTTGACAAGGTTCCTCATGGGAGATTCTTGGTGAAATTAAAAAGTCATGGGATAGGAGGCAGTGTACTATTGTGTATCAGGAACTGGTTAAAAGATAGAAAGCAGAGGGTAGGGCTAAATGGCCAATTTTCCCAAGGGTACCCCAGGGATCTGTGCTGGGTCCGCTGCTTTTTATCATATTCATAAATAACCTGGAAATGAGAATAATTAGTGAGGTAATCAAATTTACAGATGACACAAAATTATTCAAAGTTGTTAAAACCCTAGAGGATTATGAAAAATTGCAAGAGTACCTTAATTAATTGGAAGACTGGATGTTCAAATGGTAGATGAAATTTAATGTGGACAATTGCAGTTATGCACCTAGGAAAGAACAACCCAAAGTTTGGTTACATTTTTGTACATTAGGAACCACCACCCAGGAAAAAGATTTAGGTGTCATCATGGATGATACGTTGAAATGTTGAAAGCAAATAGAATGCTAGGAATCATAAGGAAAGGAATGGAGAATTAAACAAAAGATATTATAATGCCTCTGTATCATTCCACGGTGCGACGGCACCTCGAGTATTGTGTGCAATTCTGGTCGCATAGCTTAAAAAAGGATATAACAGAATTAGAAGAGGTACAGAGAAGAGCCATCAAAATGGTAAAGGGGATGGAAGGATACCCCTATGAAGAGAGGCTAAAAAGTTTAGGGCTCTTTAACCTGGAAAAGAGATGGCTGAGGGGAGATATGATAGAGGTCTATAAATTAATGAATGAAGTGGAATGGGTAAACGTAGATCAATTGTTGCTATAAAAATGTAGAAAAACTAGGGAACATGCAATGAAGCTACAGTATAACCCATATAAGACTAATAAGAGAAAATATTTTTTCAATCAAACTCTGGAATTTGTTACTGGAGGATGTAGTAAAAGCTGTTAGTGTAGCTGGGTTTAAAAAAGGTTTGGACAAATTACTGGAGGAAAGGTCCATAAACCATTATTAAAGGGATCCCGGGAAATCCACTGCTTGTCCCAAAACAAGCATTGTGGAACCTGTGTCCTTTGGGGAAACTGATAGGAACTTGTGACCTAGATTTGCCACTGTTGGAAACAGGATACTGGGCTTGATGGATCTAGGTCTGTCCCAGTAAGGCATATCTTATGTTCTTATGTTAACTCCATCCACACTCGGTTCAAACTCCATTCTATAACACGCCTACACCCAGCATTCTTCTTTGTCTTTCTACTACCTTTACCTCATACCTTCGTCTTGTACAACTTATAAAAGCTTTGAATCTGATCTTAAAACGTTTCTCTTCCAATGCTCTTTTGGAGTGTCCATTGGATGGTGGAGACCTGGCAGTCGTGTCTGTCCTGGAAGTCTCCTTTCTCTCAGTGTCTCCTATCAATGATTGTCTTTGCTCTTCTTAGTTTAATTTTGCTTTAACTTATTTTGTTTTTAATCTATTATTTTAATTTGTCTTTGTAAACCGCTCTGGTAACCTGAAAGAGCAGTTTATCAAATTTTAATAAACCATGAACGTGCACACAGGTCGCATACTCTGTCACGCCATGCACTTATTTGCAAATACCCTGTGGGGTTGTTTTATAAAAACTCTTCTACACACATAAAACTGGGTTTTATGCACAGGAAAACTCATTGCCGAAGGATGTGGTAAAAGCAGTTGTTGGAGCTAGGTTTAAAAACGTTTTGGGCAAATTCCCGGAGGAAAAGTCCATAACTGTTGTGCTAGGCTGAGAGAAAACCACTGCTTGTCCCTAAATGCAACATTTGGAATATGTCAAGTACTTATGACATTGGGCTGGATGGTTCTTTGGTCTGACCTAGTTTGGCAGTTCTTATGCTCTAATGTAAAAGTTCATTAAATGTCTTCCAATGTATCTAATTCCACATTTACTGCCAGTCATTTCTAACTCTTCCATTTTATTTGTTAGACTTCTGGCATTTGGAAACAGAATTTAAAGTACACCTTCAGGCAACTGAGTACGTAAATACTGTTTTACTCACTTAAGTCTCAAAAAATTACCTCCACGATATCTACTTCTATGTGATAATATGCATAGATGCAGAGTGGGGTCAAAATGGGGTACATATGTGCATACTTAAAATATGCATTCATGTGCCTATTCTTTCCAGCCCATATGTATGCATGGTCAGACCTGCTTCAGAGCCCACTGTCCCTGGGGACTCTTATAAAGCCACATAGATGCATAGTTTGCCTTTATAAAATAGGTGCAACAGCAGCTACGTGTACCAGTCTGTCAACAATGAGCTGCCTGACTGAAGACCGAACACAATTTTGGATAGCTATCCAGAGGATCGCCATGAGTCGACTCCGACTTGACGGCACTTAACAACAACAACAGCTTGGGTGTCCTGTTCCACAAGGTAATGAAACAACATTTAGGGGTCAAGACATCTGCACTGTGCCTATTCTTTGTGATTTTTGTCGGCAGTATACATATAACAGGATCTAAATATCCCGCTATACTATTGTGAATTTGGTGGGGAGTGTGGGTTTGGGGCATTCCTGGGGTGGGGAGGACTTGCGGAAGGACTTTCGGTAAGGTTTGCTTGCTAGCGGATGATACCAAAATCTGCAATAGACACCCAGGAAGGAGTAGATAGCATGAGGAGGTATCTAGCTAAGCTTGAAGAATGGTCTAGAATTTGGCTGCTGAAATTTAATGCTAAAATATGCAGGATCATGTATTTAGGCTGCAAAAATCCAAAGGAGCTGTACAGTGTAGGGGGTGAGGTACTTCTTCCACAAAAGCAGAGCGGGACTTGGCGTAATTGTGTCTGACAATCTTAAAGTAGCTAAACAGGTAGATGACTACAAAGTTAGAAGGATGCTTGAGTGTATAGGGAGAGGAATGGCCAACAGAAAAATGGAGGTGATAATGCCTCTGTATAAGCCACTGGTGCGACTTCATTTGGAGTATTGTGTGCAATTCTGGAGACTGCATCTTCAAAAGGATATAAGCAGGTTGGAGTCAGTGCAGAGGGTGGCTACTAAAATAGTTAGTGGCCTTTGTTATGAAGCATATGAGGGCAAACGTAAAGATCTTAATATTTATACTTTACAGGAAAGGCGAGATAGGGGCGATAAGAGAGAGACATTTAAATACCTCTGTGACATAAATGCACAGGAGGGTCTCTTTCAATAGAAGGCAAGCTGTGCTATGAGGGAACATCTGTAATACCTGAAGATTGGAGGATCGCCAATGTAACGCCAGTTTTTAAAAAGGGTTCCAGGGGTGATCCGGGAAATTACAGACCGGTGAGCCTCACGTCAATACCGGGAAAAATGGTACAAACCATCATAAAGAACAAAATTACTCAGCATTTAGAGAGTCATGGCCTAATGGGAGACAGCCAACATGGCTTTAGACAAGGAAGATCTTGTCTTACTAATCTGTTATGTTTTTTTGAAGGTGTGAATAAACAGGTGAACAAAGGTGAGTCAGTTGATATAGTGCATCTGGACTTTCAGAAAGCCTTTGACAAGGTCCCTCATCAGAGACTTTTGGCAAAACTAAAGAGTCATGGGATAGGAGGCAGTGTACTATTGTGGATCAGGAACTGGTTAAAAGATAGCAAGCACAGGGTAGGGCTAAATGGCCAATTTTCCCAATGGAGAAAGGTGAATAGTGGTGTACCCCAGGGATCTGTGCTGGGTCTGCTGCTTTTTGACATATTAATAAATGACCTGGAAAAGGGAATAACGAGTGAGGTTATCAAATTTGCAGATGACACAAAACTATTTTAAGTTGTTAAAACCCAAGAGGAGTGAGTAAAATTGCAATAGTATCATGATAAATTTGGAAGACTGGGCATCAAAATGGCAGATGAAATTTAATGTGGACAAGTGCAAAGTTATGCACCTAGGGAAGAACAACCCAAACTATGGTTACACGATGCAAGGTTCCACATTAGGAACCACCACCCAGGAAGAAGAGTTAGGTGTCCTTGTGGATAACATGTTAAAAACCCCTCGGCCCAGTGTGCAGCAGCGGCCAAGAGAGCAAATAGGAATGCTAGGTATGATAAGGAAAGGAATGGAAAATAAAACGAAGATATTATAATGCCTCTATATCGTTCCATGGTGAGACTGCACCTTGGATATTGTGTGGCAATTCTGGTCGCCGTATCTTAAAAAGGATATAGTGTTATTAGAAAAGGTTCAGAGGAGAGCCACCAAAATGGTAAAGGGGATGGAAGGATACCCCTATGAAGAAAGGCTAAAAAGGTTAGGGCTCTTTAACCTGGAAAAGAGACGGCTGAGGGGAGATATGATAGAAGTCTATAAATTAATGAACGGAGTGGAACGGGTAAACGTAGATCGATTGTTTACGTTATCAGATATATAGGAAGACTAGGGGACATGCAATGAAGCTACAGGGTAAACTATTTAAGACTAATAAAAGAAAATATTTTTTCACTCAACGTGCATCAAACTCTGGAATTTGTTACTGGAGGATGTAGTAAAGGCTGTTAGTGTAGCTGGGTTTAAGAAAGGTTTGGACAAGTTCCTGAAGGAAAGGTCCATAAACCATTATTAAGAAGGACCCAGGATATCACTGCTTGACCCAAGACAAGCATTGTGGAACCTGTGTCTTTTGGGGAAACTGCTAGGTACGTGTGACCTAGACCTGGCCACTGTTGGAAACAGAATACTGGGCTTGATGGACCTTGGTCTGACCCAGTATGGCATATCTTATGTTCTTATGAAAAGGGGATAGACTCAGGTGTAATATGCAGAAATATTTCCAGAAAGAGTGGTAGATGCATGGAATAGTCCCCTTCCAGTGGAGTGGTGGACACCGAGGACAATATCTGAATTCAAAAAAGCATAGAACAAACACAGAGGATGTCAAAGGTAAAAAGGGGACTGTTGTAGTGGTTAATATGGAATGGGAGAGTAGATAAGCCATGTGGTCTTTTTCTGCCATCATATTTCTATGAATGGTTATTCTTCAGGGAGATTAATTCTTCAACCTGTTTAAATGCTCTGATGGTACTTTCTATCAGCTTAGAGTTGTAAGTTCATAAACTTGTAAATACAGCCAGTCAGCCTTGTACACTGTCTCACTTATTTTTGGTTTTCCCAGGGGGGAGGGAGGGAAATTCCACCTGCTAACACTCCTCTTCCAAAGATGGAGGCACTAAGCACTAAGTATTCAGGCACTGACAGAGCCTGCTTGAGGGAGACTGCAGCCAGGTTGGTCCTGAACCTAGGAGTGTCGCAGTAAGGTGGACTGGGCATGGGGCTGTTACATGTGCATGAACAGTCTTCCATGAAGATGGTGCCTTGATGATGCCCAAATGGACTTAAGCTTTCTAGGCAGAAGAAGCCATTATTTTCAGAAGTTTAGGGAAGAACCAGGTGAGTACATAAAAGAAACATTACATTTGGACACATGATGGGTAATTTTATAACACAACACGTTTTTGGTGTAAGAGGGGAAAAGAAGGCATCTATTTTTAGGCCTATTTATAATAAAGCCACAATCTTTGTCTTTATATAATAATAGCACAAATGCCTGCAGTAATGACGTTTAGATTGAAGTGCAGCGGACATTCTCGTGCCGCTCCGGAGAGCAGGTGTTAAATATTACATGTAGAGTTGCACAAGATATGCACATATTTTATAATCACCCTATGGCCCTTTGTGACTTCCGCCACACTCCACCCATGACCCTCACCCCCGGGCAATGCCAACAACTAGCCTCGCAGTCAATATTTAAAGCACATGGACAAGCGTGCACCTATTCACACCGCAGTGCATAATTTTTATGTCTGGCTCTTGCAAAAGGTTTGGGGGAGGGGAGGGGGAAAAGAAACTGCATACAACACAGTCCAGCCCTAGGAGCGGATGAAAGACCACAGCCATACCATGTGTATCTTCACAAAACAACAAGTTTATTAAAAGGACCCGACTTGGGCCCAGGTTTCGGCCCCTAGGCCTACCATTAAGGTCGTAAAAACATTAAAGCACACATATATATATATCTAATTATATAAAGGAATCATCCAGAACATCCCAAAGAAGTAAATACTAAGACAAAATCATATACATGGGAAAGGCAAAGGAAGAATACACACAAATGTAATACAATAAAGATATAAATATGAATGGTCAGTTACGTGAATAGAGGGGCACACACTGAGTTTCATCGGTATCACTTGATACAGGGGCTTTTTGCCTTTGAAACACGTTCACTCCGTGCGGTGGATCAGCTGAGTGTGGTCTTATTTTTACTTTTGGTTCTTGAAGAACGTATCATGATAACTTTGGATGATTAAAAGTGGGCCTGTCCTATATGGAGGAGGAAAAGAGTGTTTCTCTTCCTCTTTTGGTATATGCAGCGACAAAATATATTTAGTGGATGGTGGAGGGGATCTACGTTATTGCACAAATAAACCATTGGCAGCATTC